>WBMY01012982.1:0-25137 GCA_013397315.1 Donacobius atricapilla
CCCTCTTTCCCCCTCTCTCTTCCCATTTCGCCCTACCCGGGCAGGATCTGCCTCCACCTCCTGTCGAAGCCCCCCCATCTCCTCCCCACCTCTGTCCCCCCCTCGCTCCTGTCCCCACTTTGTCGCCGCTTTTCCCGCTCTCGCTCCCGGCCCGGGGATGTGGCCCGGGAGCTGCGGGGATGCTCCGGGCGCGGGCAGGGAGCAGCTCCCATCGAGGGGATGCTGCAGGAAATAAACCGCGGGCCCAGCCCCGAGGTGCAGGCGGGAGCGGGGGCAGCGATTTAGCAGCTGCGGGGCTGGCACCAAGCAGCGCTCGCAGGAGCTTGGGGAGCATCGGCGGGGAAACGCCGGGAAGGTTTTCTCCGGGATGTCGACAGCTCGTATCGGGATTTCCATAATTCTAGTGGGATCTTCCCGAATTATATTGATGTTTTTACAGATTAGATTGATATCTTCCCAAATTACATTGATATCTTCTGAAAATACCTTGCTATTTTCACAAATTACATTGATATCTTCACAAATTACATTGATGATTTTACAGATTATATTGCTATCTTCCCAAATTACATTGATATCTTCACAAAATACATTGATATCTTCCAAAATTACATTGATATCTTCAAAAATTACCTTGATATCTTCAAAAATTACATTGATATCTTCCCAAATTACATTGATGATTTTACAGATTATATTGATATTTTCCAAAATTACATTGATATTTTCCCAAATTACATTGATATCTTCAAAAATTACCTTGGTATCTTCAAAAATTACCTTGGTATCTTCAAAAATTACCTTGATATCTTCAAAAATTACATTGATATCTTCACAAATTACCTTGATATCTTCTGAAATTACCTTGGTATCTTTCCAAATTACCTTGATATCAACACAAATTACATTGATGATTTTACAGATTATATTGATATCTTCCCAAATCACATTGATATCTTCACAAAATACATTGATATCTTCCAAAACTACATTGATATCTTCCCGAATTACATTGATGATTTTACAGATTATATTGATATCTTCCCAAATTACATTGATATCTTCCCAAATTACATTGATATCTTCAAAAATTACCTTGATATCTTCCCAAATTACATTGATATCTTCAAAAATTACCTTGATATCTTCCCAAATTACATTGATATCTTCAAAAATTACCTTGATATCTTCAAAAATTACATTGATATCTTCTGAAATTTCCTTGGTATCTTCCCAAATTACATTGATATCTACACAAAACGACACTGATGTTTTTACAGATTACAATGATATCTTCACAAATTGCGTTGTTGATTTTACAGATTATATTGATGTCTTCCCAAATTACCTTGATGTCCTCAAAAATTACATTGATATCTTCAAAAATTACGTTGATACCTTCCCAAATCTTGTGGATATCTCCACAGCACGGAAAAGGGCTGATGATTCCTTTGGTGGAAGGGATGTTTTCATGGAATCACGGCATGTCCTGAGCTGGAAGGGATCAGAATCGTCAAATCCAACCCCTAGCCCTGCCCAGGACAGCCCAACAATCCCACCAGTGCCTGAAGGCTCTTGGATCTCTGGCAGCCTTGGGAACGGGACCGTTCTCCGGAATCCTGCTCAGTGCCCCATCCCCTTTCCCTGATATCCAAGGTTTTCCTGATGCTTTATCCACGCAGGCTCCCCANGTTGTCTCTCCCTTCCCAGACAACCAGGGAGAGGTTTTCCAACGGGCAAAGGTTGAAAAGGATGAGGAATAAGCACAGGGGTCCTCTCGGTTTGAATCCTGAGCCTTTTTCCTGCCTGAGTTACCTGGCTGGGAAATGTTCAGGGCGCTGGGAAGGTCTGAGCTGCTCTGGGGTGTGAGAATTCCCATCAGGAGTGGGATAAGTGAGAACTGAGGGAAGAAAGTCCTCCAGGTTCAGAGTTTGAAATGTTTCTGTGGAAACCAGCTCTGAGCCGCAAAAAAAAAAAAAAAGGAATTGGTGCTGTTTCCCTGGAAATGGACTTCACTGGAGAGCCCCAGTGGGAGCTGGGAAGGGGATGGGAGGATTGGAGCTCCTCTGCTCCGGAACCAGGCTGGGAGAGCTGGGATTATCCAGCCTGGAGAAGGGAAGGCTCCAGGGAGATCTTAGAGCCCCTTTTCCGGGGCCTAAAGGGGCTCCGGGAGAGGGACAGGACACAGGGAATGGCTTCACATTAACAGAGATTTAAATTAGGTGGGATCTTGGGAAGGAATTCCTGGCTGGGAGGATGGGGAGACCCTGGCACGGATTCCCAGAGCAGCTGTGGCTGCCCCTGGATCCCTGGCAGTGCCCAAGGCCAGGCTGGACAGGGCTGGGAGCAGCCTGGGATAATGGAAGGTGTCCCTGGCATGGCAGGGGTGGCACTGGATGATCCTGACATTCCCAAGGCCACGCCAGGGGTCACCCACAGCCCCTCCATGCCCCCGTCCCCACCCTGGGGAATTCCCTCCGGGTGCGAAGGAGCCGGCAGAGCTTTCACCCATTGAGAAACATCCGAGAAATCCAAGGATTCCAGCTGGGCCAGGGGAGGTTCAGGACGGACATCAGGAGGAATTTCTCCATGGGAAGGGTGGTCAGGCTGTGGAAGTGCCCAGGGAGGTTCGGAGTGCCCGTCCCTGGAGGTGCCCAAGGAATTCCTGGAGGCGGCTCTCAGAGCTCTGGGCTGGGGACAGGGTGGGGATCAGGCACAGCTGGGACTCGAGGATCCTGAAGAGCTTTTCCAGCCTCTGGGATTCCGGGATTCTGGGATTCTAAACCCCTGGAGAAGCGGGCTCATCAGCTGCCCCCCCACCCAGCGCGGGGGAGGCTCTGGGAGGGCTCCAGCCACGTTCTGTGCTCCTGAGGGCACCTCCAGGGACACAATTCCCAAGCTGCGCATGGAAAACCTTCCTGCACCATGGAACAGCTCACCAGCAACCTGTGCCATGACCACATCCAACGGGAAGCTGGAAAAAGCAAATTTCCAGCGATGTGGGATTGTATCTTCCTCGAGGAAAACATCCAGAAAGCCCCAAATTCCGATGGATCTGCGCAGAGCTGATTGAGCCGTCAGGAAGGAAATGCTGGGGTGGGGAAATCAGGTTCCTCTCCTTGGGAATCTCTGCTTTGGGGTGGCTTCTGGTAAGGAGAAGCTGCCTGATCCAGCAGGATCCTCACCTGGAGCCCCGCGTGGGGGCAGGGGGGTGCCACACGCCGCGTCCCACCCCGTTACACAACCCCAAACCTCGCCAGCGGGGCCTTCCCCTGCCAGGCAGGCTCCGATCCCTCCCGAAATGCCGCGCGGAGGTGGCAGCGCTGCTTCCATCGCTCCCCTGCCCACGCTCCTCCTGTGCCAGCCCCCGCACGTGGCAATCAAAGCCGGGAACCGAGCGCGGCTCCCCCAGCCTGGCAGAGCCGGGGAGATCCTGCGGGCTCGGCATTCCTGAGCCTGAATTTCAGCTCGCTGACCACTGCCGGCTCCTTTCCCAAGGGAAAGCTGCCAACAGTTTCTCTTTCCAAAACATCTCTCTGCGTGTCTCAGCACAGGCTCAGCAAACAGTGTTCCCTTTGCCAGAACAACTGTCCCAGGGGTTGTTTCCTATTCCTGACCCAATGCAGAGCAGTGTCAGTGCCATGGAGCAATAACAGACCTTTTTACACAGCGTGTTCTAAAAGAACCTGTTGGGACTGTAAATAAAGCTTCTTTCTTTGCTGACACCTCTATGGAGTCAATCCATTCCCTGTCCTACCGTGACAGAGAGCCAAGGAACGTTCAGCTCCAAGGTGTCCTGGGGCTCTCTCCTCCGTGGGAATGGCAGGAGGAACGGTTTGGAATCTGGATACAAGGAGGGATGTTTCTCCTCAGCATCATCAGGCAAAAATCAGAGGTGTTTGTTTGTTTTTCCAGAGCAGGCATCATGGAAAAAATCATTCCCGACCTGCTAAAATTCTGAGAAAACGGAAAAAAAAAATTCTTCATCTCTCCCTGTTTAACTGGAAAAACACTCCCAGCATCCTTCTTTTATTAAATGCTGCCTTTTTTTTTTTTTCCAATCCTACATGAAAAAAAAGGGACTTTATTGGGTAAATATAATGCAACAACCATGTGTTGTTTCCCACTCCACGGCAAATGTTTCCACTTCCTGCCAGGATTGATTCCAGATCGAAAAGTGCTGCTTCATCGCAGGACTTTTCACACAATCTGTTCGATTCAGCCTACGAGCCATGGAAAATTTCCTTTTCCATCCCATTTCCCGGGTTTTTATCGCAATATTTGGGGAGCCAAAACTCAAACTCGAATATTCCTCCCAGATCAATGGATTTTCCCTTTGTGTTTCCTTTTCCCGGTTGCATATCCATGAAAAGAGAATTTCCTGGTCGTGGAAAACAAAGGAGGGAGGGAATTTTGTGGAAAATTTATTCCAAATTGGTCGAGTGCTGGTGCTGACCCTGACTCACCTGCAAGTAAAAGAGGAAAACCATAAAATCCTGAAGTGTGGACAGCTTGGAAAAGGCTTTTCCCTAAAAAGATGTGGATTGATGGATCCTCTGGACTAGCAGAAGGGATGAAGTTTCCTCTGTTTGAAGAGAAAAACCCAAAATTCCCACATCCTAACTCCATTATTCTGGGGGTAGATTCCATCGAGGTCCATGGGAAATTTCCCACGGAATCCCTGTTGCTGATGGAAATCAGGCTGAACATCCTCTTTGAAAAAGCAAATTTCCAATCATTTGGGATTGTATCTTCCCTCAGGAAAGGATCCAGAAAACCCCAAATTCCGATGGATCTGCACAGAGCCGTCAGGAGGGAAATCCTGGGATGGGGAAATCAGGTTCCTCTCCTTGGGAATCTCTGCTTTGGGGTGGCTTCTGGGAAGGAAAAGCTGCCAAGACCTCGAAGCTCTCCCGTGCCTGATTTTTTGTTGTGTGGGGACATCCAGACCTAATTCCAGGTGAAAAAGAGGTGGGAAAAGACCCATTCCCACTCTCCAGCCCCGGGCCCTCCCCAAAGCAGAGATTCCCAAGGAGAGGAACCTGATTTCCCCATCCCAGGATTTCCCTCCTGACGGCTCTGTGCAGATCCATCGGAATTCGGGGTTTTCTGGATGTTTTCCTCAAGGAAGACACAATCCCACGCGACTGGAAATTTCCTTCAGGGTGTGGGAAGCAGCGGCTGCTCCGGGTGACTGACGAGGGGTTAAAACATTCCCAGACACCCATCATTCCCTCACCTCTCCCACATTCCCGGAGCAGGAATCCCACCTGCATGGACGGCTCCCCTCAGCCCCCACTGCGGCACTCCCGGGTCCTCTCCCTGACCGCCAAGACTGGAAGGCTTCCGGAGTCCTGGCAAACTCCAGGCGCAGAAGTGAGATCGGGAAGGGCTGATTTAGACCGGGAGAAGTGTGAGGATGCCGGGATTAGGCCATGGAATATCTCCCGTCCCTGAATGCCAGAGGATTTTCCTCCAGCTCTTGGTCCTGGGGGGGGATTTTCCACCCTCTCAGCTGGTCCGGAGGATCCCATTCCTGCTGGACTCTCCTTCCTTGGCTCCTCCTTCCCACATGTCCAAGCAAACCTGCTCTGATCCACGCCGGAATCCCGGATCTGTTCCCACCTTTTTGTCCCTTTCAGCCTCGCTCCGGCGCAGACAGATGCTCCACCTCCTCCATCGAATGTGTTGGGACACGGTTTCCTCCAGACTGGGAAAACCTCCGCCTCCAGATCCCGATAAAACGATTTTTCTTTTTCCCACCGCTGTTTTAAGCCGTCGATTTATCGAAGGCTGCGCATCTCCTCAGCATTCCCAAACATCCGATGGTTTTATTCCAATCGCCTGGTTATCCACGGCCAGGCTGCTTTTCCACTCCCCCAAACCTCCTTCGGTTATGAAGCACAAAAACCACGGAGTGCTGGATGTTTATTTGATCTCTTTTCCCTGGAGAAGGAGTTTAATAATTTAGCAGCAGATCCAAAACTGCTCCGTGAGGAATAATTCGCTTTGGGGGAGGAAAACTGAGAGGAATTTTTTTCCCCCCCTCCCTCTCCCAGATCCCCAAATAAAGGTCTGGTTTGCTTTGGATCATGTTCACTCTCCGAAGACTTCGTTTTCCTATTAAAAACCTTTATTTCACTCCAGATTATTCTACCATTCCTTTGTCTCTCTGCCTCTGGAATGCAGCTGTCACCATGGCTTTTAGGATCCCTCTTCCCATTGGTTCCTGGGAATGCTTTATATCCCCTCGGAAGGAGCCAATAAAGGAATTCAGGTGCTTTTGAACCTGCCAAGTGCAGCTCATCAAGGCACGCATGGAAAGGAAGGGCAGGAAGCAACAGATTTGGGGGTCGTGATTTATTTACTGAGAGCATTTTTTGGGGGGGGAGTTTATTGCTTGTTTGGGCTCCTCAGGAATTGTTTTTCCACATGGAACAGCACCTCGATGCTCGGAGCGGCCCGAAATGAGGGATTTCTGTGTCCGTGTGCATCCAGGATTTCCCCGCAAACCCTCCACGGCCAGCAGGGATCCATAAACCACGTTTTGAGTGCCAAAGCCCCTCTTCGCAATTCCCAAAAATTTTTGAAGTTTAACCGCCTCTGAAATCGCCAAGATTTTCCCAGGATCTGTTCCCAGAGGCTCTGTCAGACTCAGAATCTCAGGGATGGAGCCACACCGGGCTCCTTCCACCAGGAAAAATCCCAATCCCTGCACATCCACGCTCTGCTTTTCCCCAGGATCCTCAGCCCGGCCTAAAACAAGGATTCCCTTTGCTTCCAAATGTTTCCCCNTTAATGTGTGGCACGTAAAAATACGAAGCTGAGGACACTGTTCTGATAATTCCTTGGAAAACATTCTCCAGATGTGCTGCAGCTTTTCCACAGGGGGAATGCATTGTGCATATCTGGAAAAAAAAAAAAAAAAGAGGGGGGGGGAAACAGGGAATTTTTCCCTAAGTTTGGCTTTTGGTTTGAAATAAAGGAAGATGAGCCCCGCTTTGGGGCTGGAGATGAAAACCAGCACACCCAAATCCTCCAGAAGATAGCGAGGATCCAGGAGAGGTCGTTTGAGGAAGGAAAAGTGGGAGAGNTCTGGAATAAATCAACAAATCACAGCTTTTCCAACCGCAAACTCCTCCATAAGATGAGATTCCCATCCTTCCCAAATGGAAGCTTTATTTTATCTTATTTTATTTTANGAAAAAAGCAGGGAAAAAATCCCGCCCGAGCTTAGGAATCAGGACCAGAAATGGGAGCCTTGCTCCCTTTGAGCTCGGCTAATCTGAGTCAAAGCCCGCATGAATCGAGTTAAGTTGAGCCCAAACTTCTGCTCCTGCCCACTCGGGCGCGCTGACACGAATTTCCCAACGTTTCAGCGGCTCCTGCTTTGCTGGGAATCCCATTTGCTGCCTTCCCGCTCCCGAGGAGGGCTGGGATCCTTTGGATTTTCCAATAACTGGGCTTTTACTCCCCATCCTGAGTGTTCACAAAGCATTATCCAATAACCCTCAAGGGAGGTGGGAAAAGTTGGGATTGTCGTTCCCGTTTTGCAAAGCAGGGAGAAGCCAGGATAGGGGCGATCCAAGGAGAGGGCAGGATGGGATTAATCCTAAAAATCCTAATTAATCCTAAAAATCCAAATTAATCCTAAAAATCCTAATTAATCCTAAAAATCTGCCGGCTCACGGCCCGGGATCCACTGCCCCGAGCTTCCTTGGGGTGGGAATGCAGGGAAAGACGGGGCAGAGGGAAAGGAGGGGGAGATGCGCAGGAATTCCGCCCCACAACGCGCGGCTCCGAGGAATTTTTCACGCCAGAAGGATGCCCCGGGAAGCTCAGTGGCGTCACCCCCATCCTGTCCCGATGCTGGGATGGAGGGAAGGAGTTTTCCCCAAGGTTCTCTCTGCCCGAGCTCCTCTGGACAAACCTGAACCGAATTCCAGCGGGGAACGAGCAGCAGGTCCGTGCTGGCGGAGCTCTCCGGGCAGAGATGGATGAGGGGAGCGCTGACCCCGGCGGCCCCGCTGGCAGGGGAGCGGGGACAAACAGCTGGGAGCTGCAATTCCCTGCCCCGGAACAGCTGGATCTGAGGGAGCACATCTGTCGGCAGTCTGGGTGGTTCGGGAGGAACAAGAAGCGCGGGGCGAGCCGGGGGTGAGGAACGCGGATCCGCCGCTGGGACGGGGCCACGGGGCAGGGACGGGGATGGATTTGGTGGATTTGGCCTCACACGGAGCAGAGGTGGGAGCAGGAGCCCTGGCAAGGGGGGTCACGGCACTCCAGGCCCTCCTCAGCGTCCCGGGGTCGCAGGGGAACCCCCGAAATCCCATAAATCCAACAGCGAACGTGGAGGCTCCTCACCCGACCAGGGCCGAAGAGCCAGGCAGGTGCGGGGAAGGCAGGAAATCTCTCCAAAGCTTCTCCACGGCTGCTAGCCCCGGCTCAGCAAAGTTGCCGGAAGCTTCTGCAGCTCCAAGAGGGGTTTTTTTGCCCCCCATGGATGTGCCGGTCCCGCATCTCACGGCTGAGCCCGTGGGTGATGCAAAAGCACCCGAGGATCCCAATTCCAGGAGTTTTCCAGCCCCTCCCTGGCTTCCAGCAGCAGGTGAAGCTCCACACATGGGTGTGAGCGGCTGCCCAGCCTCTCCGTCCCAGCGTTCGGGGAGCTCAGAGCCACTTCTGCCCAGCTTTCCCTGCTCCAGAGCTGTTCCCCGACTCCCCGGAGCGAGATCCCGGTGCAGCACTCCCCAAAAATCCCTGAAAGAGCCAGAAAATCCAATTAGCGCAGGTGCTTCATCAGGGAGGAAAATGAAGGCAGAGTTTGCACCTCCTGAGACATCGAAGCCTGGGAAGGGCAAGAAAACCGAGCAGGAAACCAAGTTCTGGAGCTCAGGGTTGTTTCTTACCAAGATTATAGGAAATTCCCTTGGGATATCCTTCTCCACAGGAGCAGGAATGTTGGTTAAGGATTAAACCCAGCTCTGTTTCCTCAGAAATTTCACTGTGCGGGGCAGCATTTGCATGGAATTGCTGCGCTTGCCCTGGGAGAAACCAAACACTCCCTGTTGGAGGCACCTACAGGTGACAGCACGAGGACGACAAACCTTATTCCTGCCAGATTCCAAAGCCAGGAACATTTGGGCGTAGGAGTGTCCCAGCAGCTCCACCACCCTTTCCAAACTGGCACCAGAGCCCACCGGGAACTCAGGGTAGGAATTTGCTGACTACAAATCCATGTAAAGCTGAGCTGGCCAAGAGTCGGGCCCAGCGGCCACCACACCAGGCAGCTCCCGAAAGCAGGAATTCCTTCTCCTGACTGTGGCTGGAAGTTCATCCCAGTTCACAGCAGTTGTGTTTTCCCTTTGTTCTGCTTTCCCTGCGCGCGAGCCCGTGGCCTGGAGGGAGAAATGCTGCTTGAATACGCAGGAGTCCTGGGCTAGATTCCCGTTCTTTCGCTCCTCCACCTCCTTTAAAAGGAAAAGGAGCCGGGTTTTCCAGGCACACGGGTGTCACATCCGCGGATCTCGTTGGGAACTCGCTCCCCAAGCCTCGTTCCCTTTGGTCTCCCCTGCCCCAGCAGCAGGGCTGGGGGTGCTGCCAAACCACGGAATGCAGTGCTCACCCCTTGAAAACTCTTTCAGGAATTCCAGCTTCGCTCAGGCATTTGGAGCCGGCCCAGCTGCCAATTCCACATGAGACAATCCGGAGATAAAGGGATGTTTGTGATCCTCCAGGTGCTGGAAAAGGGAGGGACCATTCAGGCGAGGAGTTGGTTGAATTTACCTGCTCGGCATGGCTGAACTGCAGGGCTCACCCACAGCTGTCCACACTTTTTGCAGCGCCCCTTCTGCCCTGCTCAGCACCGCAATTACCTTGATTCCCTTCCCTTTCCTGGTGTTCCCGGCTTTGGGAAGCCTGGAGAGTTCCGCCAGGTTTCTCATCCTTAATAGGAGTGGAAAATGGTTCTGCAGCTGGGGATTGGGGCGGCTTGTCGCTGTCTGGGGGAGGAAATAGCCTAAAAAATTAATGAAACTGAGGCTTGGCTTGAGAAATCCCACAGCAGATTCCTGGGATGCGCCGGGATCCTTCCGAGGGAAGGAGCGACCCTCCCTGGTGACCCTCCTGGGCCCGGAGCACTCGGAGGGGAACTTCAAGCAGGTGGAGCTCACCTGGCGTGAGGATTTTGCGGCAAACCCGTCTCCAGGGCCAAAAGTTGGCTGTGTGGGGGGAATCTTTCTGAAGTGGGATTTGCTGGCAGGGAACGGCTCAGCCCCGAACTGCCGGAGCCCTCGGGCTTCGCTTAACCCCCGCCTGGCCCCCTCAGTCTGAGCCCACGCTGAGCCCGGCCTTGGCACGGCCCCGCAGCCCCCGGCAGCTCAGGGGGCAGCAAAGAAACCCCGGAGCCCCAGGGCTCAGCCCTGCCCCTCTGCCAGAGCCCACGGAGCGCGTGGGGCACGTGGGACGTGTGGAGCCCCTGGAGAACATGGAGCACGTGGAGAATGTGGAGCACATGGAGCACATGGAGAACATGGAGCAGATGGAGAAAATGGAGAATGTGGAGAACGTGGAGAACATGGAGAATGTGGAGAAAATGGAGAACATGGAGAATGTGGGGAAAATGGAGAACATGGAGAATGTGGGGAAAATGGAAAATATGGAGAACATGGAGAATGTGGAGAATGTGGAGCACATGGAGCCCATGGAGAACATGGAGAACATGGAGAATGTGGAGAATGTGGTGAACATGGAGAACATGGAGCCTGTGGAGAACATGGAGCACATGGAGAACACAAAGAACATGGAGATTATGGAGCCCATAAAGCCCACGAAGCACACGGAGCACATGGAGAACATGGAGCCCGTGGAGCACATGGAGCACATGGAGAACACAAAGAACATGGAGATTATGGAGCCCATAAAGCCCACGAAGCACACGGAGCACATGGAGAACATGGAGCCCGTGGAGCACATGGAGCACATGGAGAACACAAAGAACATGGAGATTATGGAGCCCATAAAGCCCACGAAGCACACGGAGCACATGGAGAACATGGAGCCCGTGGAGCACATGGAGCACATGGAGAACACAAAGAACATGGAGATTATGGAGCCCATAAAGCCCACGAAGCACACGGAGCACATGGAGAACATGGAGCCCGTGGAGCACATGGAGCACATGGAGAACACAAAGAACATGGAGATTATGGAGCCCATAAAGCCCACGAAGCACACGGAGCACATGGAGAACATGGAGCCCGTGGAGCACATGGAGCACATGGAGAACACAAAGAACATGGAGATTATGGAGCCCATAAAGCCCACGAAGNGAGCACATGGAGACCATGAAGCACATGGAGCACATGGAGAACATGGAGAACATGGAGAACATGGAGCCCATGGAGCACATGGAGCCCGTGGAGAACATGAAGAACATGGAGAACATGGAAAACATGGAGAACGTGGAGAACATGGAGCCCATGGAGCAGGATTCTCCCCTTGGCTGAGCAAGGTTTGCCAGGAGGGAAGTGTTGGGACAGGGAATCTCCCGACATCCCAAGAAGCGTCTGCCATGGCCAGATGTTGGGTCAGGGAATCTCCCGACATCCCAAGAAGCGTCTGCCATGGCCAGATGTTGGGACAGGGAACCTCCCAACATCCCAAGAAGCGTCTGCCATGGCCAGATGTTGGGTCAGGGAATCTCCCGACATCCCAAGAAGCGTCTGCCATAGCCAGATGTTGGGACAGGGAATCTCCCGACATCCCAAGAAGCGTCTGCCATGGCCAGATGTTGGGCCGGAGCATTGCTCTGCCCTTGCTGCGTGTCCTGCAAGGCCCGCGGGCTGCTGCTGGCGCTGATTTTGTGGGATATTTGCAGGTTTTGGGGATCAAACATTGCCCTGCCCTCTTTGAGCACCCTGCAAGGTCTGCTCCTCGCTGCTGGCTCCCAGCTGGAGGAGATCTGTGGGGACCAGGGGCAGCAGGAGAGGAAGGACACGGTGGTTCCAGTTCAAAGCATTTACGGAGCCACCACCTCAGCTAACCTCACGGGGCCTCCTCCGAGCTGGCACCTCCTGATGGCGCAAACCTCTACAACTGGACAGGCAAGAGGTGGGGAAAACCGTCAGAAAACCATAAAATCCTGGAATGTTTTGGGTCGGGAGGAAATTTTAAAGGTCATCTGAGTTTCAACCCCTCACCATGGGCAGGGGGGGCTTCACTATCAGCTTTCACTCTCCCAGGTTGCTCCAGGCCCCATCCAAGCAGGCCGTGGATGCTTCCAGGGATGGGGAAACCACAGTTTCCCTGGGAATCTGTTCCAGGGGCTCCCCAGCAGCCGAGTAAAGGCCTCAGGTGTCCCCTGGGCAGGGCTGGGGGGAGCGGACGTCACTCCTCCTGCGAGGGGACACCGATCCAACCACGGCCACGCTCCGGAGGGTGGCACTGACCCCCTGGCCAGGCCCTGGGGGCTTGGGTCTCTCTCCTTGTCCTAATCCACGCTGGATCAGCTGATTTCATTTCTAATTTCCTCGCACATGTGCTCCAGCACAGCTGTGGAACATGAGCTGAGTCTGCAGAGGAAATCCTGAGATTTACACAGGCCCCAGTGGATTATAAAAACCTGGAAACCGGACAGATAACACTCATGGAACAGACTCGGAACATGCTGGGGAGAAAAAAAACCTCGCAACAGATTAAAACCTGCTGTTCCCTGCTAAATGTAAAAGTGTCCTTTCCAACACTTTGAACTACTGTGGTGAGACTTCGTAGGTAGCTGGCGTTTCAAAGGTGCAATCTTCAGCAGGGTTGTTTTCCTTTTTTTTTTCTTTTTTTTTTTTTAAGGAGGAATGCGAAAGTTGCAATAAAAGAGTCCTTAAAAGGCCTTGACCTGTGGAGCCTTGAGCCTGGCGAGGTTCAGCCCTAAACCCTGTGCAGCTTCCAGAGCTTCTGAGAACTTCCAGAATCCGAGCTGGCTGCTGATGTTACAGCCCGAGGTGGTGGGAGGAAGAAGTAAACAGTTCCTGCAGGGCGATGTTGCGTTTTCCATCCCACCGGAGCCAGCTGGACGCTCCGAGGGTTTCTGACAGGGGACAGGGCTGTTTTCCCAGCTTTCCCCTGCCTGTGGAAAGGCAGCTGGAGGGGGAATTGTCCCAGAGAAAAGCAGGCTCAGGAGGAACCTCCTGGCTCTGCGCTGACAGGAGGGCGCAGCCGGGGGATTTGGGCTCTGCTCCCGGGAAACAGGGACGGGACAAGAGGAGAAAACCCCGAGCTGCACCGGGGGAAGCTCAGGTTGGACATCAGGAGGAATTTCTCCACGGAAAGGGTGGTCAGCCCTTGGAAGTGCCCAGGGAGGTTTGGAGTGCCCATCCCTGGAGGTGTCCAAGGAATTCCCGGATGTGGCACTCAGTGGGACAAGGTGGGGATCGGGCACAGCTTGGACTTGATGTTCCCGGAGATATTTTTTCCAACCTCAGTGATTCCATCACTCTGATTTTGAATGAATTCAGCCAATGATCTCAGGGACGTCACCCTCCTAGAGAGACATTTTCCCGTTCCCCATCTCAGCAGGACGGATTTTTTTCCACCCGTTTTCCAGTTGGCTGCTGGCTCACAGCTGCCATTTTCTGGCCTCCGGCTGCATCAGTGGGATCAAAACGAAGCCCAAGGTCAGACTGGGTTTTCTTGGGCTGTCAAATGGGATTTATTGCTTTTCCCAGGATCAATGACTTCAGAATTCGGGCTGCCAAGCTGTGCTGGGTCACGTCCATCCAGGGTCAGAACCTCTTGCCTTGAGGCCTCTGCTTCCCCCAAGAATTGCGGGAATCTCGCTTCCGTTTTATCTTGAGCATCAAAAGAATTCTGAGGAGGGGTCAGATGAAAGTCTGGGGGGGTTTCCCTCCCCCATTTCTGTGAAGAGCAAACTTTGGGGTTTGTGAAAGCAAAATCAGCTTAAGTTGGATCTCAGATCTATTTTATCTCAGCCCCTAATCTTTCATCTGAATTTCAGGTTTCCAAACCAAAACCCAGGGAAGACTTTGTGAGAAAACCAACCTGAACTCCGACCTCCTCCACACATTCCAGGAGGCTGCTGAGCGGAATTCTCCTCCGAGTTCACCTGAATCAAAAGGCGACAAGGAAAAACCTCACCTGGCACCCCCCTCCCCTCAAAAAGGATAGAATCCCACCCCGAGAGGGGCAGGAAGAGAAACAGGGAAAGGCTGACAAGACCTGGCTTGGTGTCTGTGCCACCAAAATGCTCCAAGCTGGAGCCGTTCCAACGCAAAACACCAAGTCCGGGCATCTCCTGACCTTCAGCAGGGCTTGAGACATTCAAAAAGCTGCAATATCCTAGGACAAGACAGAGGAAAAGCTGCTGAGATTTCCCTGGAGCGCCGGAGCTGTTGGAGCAGCCAAGAGAAGAGAGTGGTTGGAGTTTGGGCTCTTCATAAATCGATGGAGAAGGTCTGAAGGCGCCTCATGATGGTTTTTGTGATGCTGTCCTCAAAAAGGGAGTCACTTCTGTCCCAGAGGAGTTAAAATTTGTGATTTTTGTCTGGGATGTGGAGGAAGATGGGCAGTGCACAAGGCTCAGGGTTAAAAGAAACCTGAATTTGGATTTTGAACCCCTAATATCCCGAAAGAATCGGGTCTTGGCAGATGGTCAGTGACACGAAGGAGGAGCTCAGTCCCTGCAGGTCAATTTTTCCACCAGTAACATGATCCCACGCTAAAAAAAAAAAAAAAGTCATTTCCATCCTCTCCCCCTGGAATCTGTGTGTCTCCTCTTGGATCCAACTCTTTCCAAAAATCACTTCCCATTTAAAAAACTGATTTCCTCGATCCTAAATCTGCATTAAGTCCCTCATATTGTGTTTTCTGAATTATCCAATCTGCTCCTGGCGTCAAAAGTCATCCCCTGAGGGGTTTGTGACATAAACTGTGGCTTTTGACTCGGAATTGGAGATCCTGGGGCGTTTTTATTTGCAGTTCTCCCACTCCAGGAACTGAAAAGTAGCCAAATGAAAACCTGCCCGTTTTATGCAGCCACGACTTACGATTTCACACAAATCATCTTTTTATTTTTGCTGCAAATTTTAGTATTTATTTGCTGCGTGTCACTCAAATTAAATGGGGAATAGAATGAACTGAGTGGAGTTTGTGGTAACACCTTTATAATTTAATTTTACTTTTCAAAATTTTGCTGTGAGTGGTCCAGAGCAGAGATCCTGTGATGGTCTCAAGGACAAAATTAGGGTGAAGTTGGACATTTATTGTAAGTCCTCAGGGAAGGATTTTCACACTCACAGCATCCCTTGAGTTGTTTCTTCCAGGTATTTCCAGCCCTTGGACTTCTCCATTGCTTTTCCACAGCCTTGTCCATCACTTTTCCATGGCCTAGCCCACCACTTTTCCATGGCCTTGTCCATCTATTTTCCATGGCCTTGTCCACCAATTTTCCATGGCCTTGTCCATCATTTTTCCATGGCCTTGTCCATGACTTTTCTATGGCCTTGTCCATCATTTTTCCATGGCCCTGTCCATGATTTTTCTATGGCCTTGTCCATCATTTTTCCATTGTCTTGTCCATCAATTTTCCATGGCCTTGCCCACCAATTTTCCGTGGCCTTGTCCATCTATTTTCTGTGGCCTTGTCCATGATTTTTCCGTGTCCTTGTCCATCATTTTTCCATGGCCTTGTCCATGACTTTTCCATGGTCTTGTCCACCACTTTTCCATGGTCTTGTCCACCACTTTTCCATGGTCTTGTCCATTACTTTTCCATGGTCTTGTCCACCACTTTTCCATGGCCTTGTCCACTACTTTTCCATAGTCTTGTCCATTACTTTTCCATGGTCTTGTCCACCACTTTTCCATGCCCACTCTGCTCTGGGCACATTCCCGGTGACACCCGGCTCTGGATTGTCCCACAGGATCCACCTTTTTGCAGGTGCAGAGCCAGAAATCCCAGCTCTGCCCCACACCCCGTGCCCAGCAAAGGCGCTGCCCTTCCACAAGGATCCCAGCCGGATCGTTTTCCCTCTGGAAAACCAAAGGGGGGTTTTATCGGAGCGCAAACTCAGACAATTAAACTCTTCAGGGAGGAGATTTCTCCAGGCAGTTCCCTCGAGCAGCTTTTTCCAGCCGAGCCTGGGCCCCAAAATAACGAGAGCCCGAACACAGAGCCGCTGTTTGCCGGTCGGGAGCGCGATCCCGGGAATGTCAACCGGGAGCCTGGAGAGTTTCCCTCCTTAATGGGGTGTGAAAAGTCAACGTGGAGCCGCGTGGTTCTCGCAGGGGAGCCATTCCAGGGCCAGCCCCTTCCACCCTGCCCTGCCCCGAACCCCCGCAATCGCCCCTTGGCAGCCGCGGATCCAGCCCTGCCTCCCTTCCCTGATGGCAAAACAGGGAGAGCCCGGGAATCCTGGAAATCCCTGGCTGCATCCATTCCTCCGAAGGTTTCTCTGCCGAGGGCACCCAGCCATGGAAATTTGGCTGATTCGGGTGTATTTCAGCGCCTCTCCGAAGGATGGATTTTGTCCTGATCCGACTGGGAGCACCCTGGTCACGGACAGGAGCAGCACTGAGACCGAGGCACTGGGTTATTCTTCATTTCCGCGTCCCCAAGGAGCAGAAATCCTAATTAAATGCCAAAATTGGGGTGCTGTGGGCTGTGCTCCCCATGGGAAGTGGCCCTGGAAATCCCAGAATCCGGAGAGCCTGACAGCAGCTTCCTCCATCCATCCCTCCGAGGGATTCATCCAACGGGACTGGGCTGATTTGGGGCGTTTTTCGGTGCCTCCCTGCGGGGTGAATTCTGTCCTGCCAGGCTCCTGATCCAGCTGGAATGATCCCGGTCCTGTAACAGCTCAGGAGACCGAGGCACTGGGTCGTTCCTTATTTTCAGGTTCCCAAGGAGCTGAAATCCTAATTAAAGGCCAAATTTAGGGCGCCATGGGCTGTGCTCCCCACGGGAAGTGGCGCAGCACTTTGTGCCATCACCTCCAGGGCCAAGGCCACCAGAGAAAATATTTTTCCTGGTGCTTACGGAAGAGAATTCCCGGTTAAAGCCAGCTGCACGTTGGGGCTTTTTTGGGGGGAAATTTCCAGTATATCCCACAACAGACTCTGAGACGAGCCCCTCAGGCTGTCCTGGGATACTTCCACAGGCCCGGGAGAAGGAAAAGCATCCAGGAACATCCCTGGGAGCGGGGCAGGCTGTGGGATCCAGGGAGGCAGGGACAGGTTGCCCCCGAGCCGCTCCTGGCACATGTTCCCGGCCGCCTGTTGCTGTCTCCGAACAGATGTGGGCAGTTTGTGGGATGATGAAGTATTGGATCTGTTTCTCCTTCAGGGATTATTCCTACCAAATAAATCTGCAGGTTTATATGTTTAGCAGCTGACGGAGATCCCTTTTCCCTCCCCTTCCCCGTCCTGTTATTCCTTGCAGCCGGAGCCAAAACAAGGCTTTTAAGGCAGGGAGGAGGGGGGGGAATGCTCAGGATGGGATTTGGGAAATTCTGGAGACAACGCCACAGTGAGTGAGGGCAAAACATCCTGCCCAAAACACAGCTCATGGATCCACCTCAGCTTGTTTCAGGACGGGCCCTGGACTCCAGGAGTGTTGGTTTAACCACCAGGTCATAAATTCGTCCGGGAGCTTTAGAATTTGTGGCCTGGGGAAAGATCTTTCCCTCTCCCCTGGTGGTATTGGATTTATTTTTTTTTTTTCCCTCTTTCTTTCTTTCTTTTGGAGCAGCCTTGGGCTTGGATTTGCAGTGGTTTAAATTCCTCTGAAAATATTCCCCGATCAGCCCTGGGATGAAAGACGGAGAGCGTGCGATGAAGGAGCCCAACCTGTTGGCAAGGGCATCCCAGGTTTCCTTTGGGAACAGCAGGTTGATCCGGAGGCACGAGCTGAGTCATGGATGTTGATGTTTGGATGTCTCCTTTTTAGGGAGAGGGTCTGAACTTCCTTTAAAGCCCCTCCAAACCCAGCCTGGAGGGCTCAGCGCTGCTTCCGCGGCTCCTGGATGTCTGGTGCCAGAGATCCTCCTGCAGGGCTTTGCTTCCTAAATCCCTCTCCCAATTCCTGACTTCCCCTTGTTCCATAAACATCCAATTCCAACTGCCAGCTCTGGAGGAAGAAAGGACGTGCAGGAAACACTCGGTCCTTATAATGAGGCAGCCACCGCTGCACCTGAAAAACTCCAGGATGGTTTTACCTGGAATATTCCTCAAGGGATGGGGGATTCCGGGAGATTCAGCTGCTCTGGGAAAGGAGCCCAATCCAGCACTCAGTCCCTGCACTTGGGAGCCAGGGAGCAGCTGCTGGAGGGTGTCCTGGAACCATGGAATATCCAAACTTGGAAAGGGACCCACAAGGATCAGCGAGTCCAACTGCCAGCCCTGCACGGGACATCCCAAAAATCACCCCACGGTGAAAAATCCCGTCCTGACGCGTGGCCATCATCATCATCATCATCCCGATCCCAAAGGCACCGTGAGGAGAGGGAAGTGGTTACGGATTCAGCTCATCCAGAGCCTCGGGAAGCCCCGGAAGCAGATCCCACCTGGGTGGAGCAGGAAGGTGCCTGGTGGCGCTTGAACCTCCCTGCTCCTTTGGCCATGGATTGGGAAGCCGAGACCTCTGCAGGAGGAGGCCAAGATTCCATGGAGCGGCTGTGAAAAGCTGGGAAGGGTGTCTGGGAATGAGGAGGAGGATGGCAAGGACACAGCTGGATTCACGCGCTGTTGGAATTGCCGGTCTTAAAGGACTTTTCCAGCTTCAGGGATTTCTCTGATTCCATGTTTTCCTCGGCTGCTGGGGGTGGGATGGGGATGTGGCCGTGCCCATCCACCCCCTGGGAATTCCAGGCCACGTCCCTGTGGGAATGGTGGCTGCTGAGGTGTTTTTGGGACAAAGGAGATGCTTGGAGCAAGTCTGGGGAAAAAAATCCCTCGGCTGGAGGGTTTTCCAGCCTCGCCCTTTGCCGCCTTTTCCGCCCCCTCCATTAAAATAATTAATGAGGTAATTAAACGAGCATGGATAAAATAACGGGATCCATGTGGAGATGGAGAAGCTGTTGGAATCCTGACTATATCCCTGGCTCCTGCGGCCAATCCAGGGAATGTGCCTCTGGAGGCGTCTCCCGGACCGTGCTGAATCACCCAGCCACTGGGGACCAAAAAAACCCGGAGTGGTTCTCATGTTACCCGGGAAAAGCCAATGGAAGTAGGACAGAGCCACTTCCAGAATAAAGCCCGGGGTTAACGCATTTCACAACAGCAAAGCCTTTTCCCAGCTCGTCCCTTATTTAATGGTTAAGTGGTGGGAATTGCTGCGGAATCCCCCAGGGACAAACCTGCCCCGGGACTCATCCCCCTCATCCCACGGCGAAGCCAAGCAGGGGAAAAAAAAAAAAAATCTCATTTGTAGCGAGTTTCAGACCCAAATAACACAAAACAACCCGATTTTTTTTTTTTGAATTTTGCATCCCAGTTTGTGTGGATGACCACGATATTACACAGCTTTGAGGGAACTTTGGCAGCTCCTCTCGCCGTTTTACAGCACAGTTGTTCTTCGAAACAAAAGGTTTGGATTAATGGTGTTTTAATGTCCAGGATATGACAGAAATGAAATGCAGGAACAGTTGGCTCGCACACTGGGAGCCGAGTCAAGCTCAGATTTGGCCGCCGGCCCGCGGAGCTCCTCCGGGACACCCGAAAGGGGTGTGAACATTAACTCATAGAGCCATAACCCCGCTGCTCCCGAGCCTGCTCAGCCTCCCACTAATGCAATAATTGAATCAAAACCGTCTTCAATTGTGTTAAAAACAACTTTGAACGCTGCAGAAAGGCTCAGCAGCCCAGCAAACCGCACGTCCCGAGCTATTTAAAGGTCCGGATAACTCCGTTTTCCTGCTGAAGGTGAACCTCTGGCACAGGGCGAAGCTTTGGTTGCATTTATTAAGATTTAACAAATTACCCCCCAAAAAGCAGCGCTGATTTGGCTTTCTTGTTGTTCCAAGGCAACATAAATCCTCCAAAAACCCGGAGCAGAAGGCAGGGATAATTATCACTGAAATATCTCTGACATTTCCTTCAGGGTTTGTGAAATCCTCAAGGCCTCTTTCTATCTTTGTCAGTGCCTTCCTCTGCTTCCTACGACCACGTGCCTTAACTCCTCCATCTCTCCAGCCTCCAACTCTTCTGTTCCATTGTGTGCTTGACTTCATTTCAGTGCCAGCTCCTTCCACTCTGTTTTTCTTTCGTCTTTTTTTTTTTTCGCCTTCGTTTTGGTAATTGGGAACAGGCAGAAGTTTGGGTATTTAAAAAAAAAAAAAAAACAACCCAAAAAACAACAACAAAAAAAAACGTTCCGTGTAATTGAGAGAAGTTAACAAAGCGTGAAATGAAATAAAAAACACCATCCGGTGCTGATGTCAACCTTCATAAATGCAGGAGTGCTCGGAGCCATCCAGGAGAGATTGGAGCTGCATCCCTGCGCTTGGAATGACTTTGTTGCTGTTGTTCTACGGTTTTTTTGGGGAGGTTTTGAGCAGATAAATTTTTGGCCCATGGGATGTGCTCCAATGCTTCAAGCCTCCTGCTTTGGGCACTTGGTGTGTCGCTGGTGTCGCCCTGAATTATCCCACACACGATCCTCTGGGCTCTGGCTGGGGGTTTGCTCAGAATCCCGGAATCCCAGAATCCCGGAATCCCAGAACTGAGGCTGGAAAAGCACTTCAAGATCCTCGAGTCCTGGCTGTGCCCCATCCCCACGCTGCCCCCAGCCCAGAGCTCTGAGAGCCGCCTCCAGGAATTCCTTGGGCACCTCCAGGAATGGGCACTCCAAACCTCCCTGAGAGCTCCTTCCAATGCCTGACCACCCTTTCCAGGAAGAAATTCCTCGGGAATTGTGGCCACCCCTGCTGAACTCACCTTCTGCCCTTGCTGAAGGCCAGAAAGGCCCATAAGGAGGAAGAATTAATAGGGAAAAGACTCGATACCCACTGGAGTTCCACTAGAGGATAGAAGAGGCACCCCAGGGGTGCTGCCAGGCTGGGAGTTGGAAACTCCAGAGCCAGGGGCCATCACTAGACTTTGTCACCGACTGAAAAGTCCCCACGGAGAGAGGAACCAGCAGGTTTTCTCCTGGGTTTTTTCAGCTTTTTCTTCCGGCTTGTTTCTGCAGCAGATTTCCCAGTGGCCACATCCATGAGGACAATCGCCTCCAGCGCGTCTTTGCTGGTGTTTTACTCCTGATCTGCAGGGGGGTGGATTTCCCTGGAGCTGGGGGTATCCCGCAGCGGATTTTGCCCTCCGGGTTGGAGCGCTGCGGTCAGGCTGTGCCCCAGCAGCGGCAGCGGCGGCCGCTCTGTGTCTGTCAGTGCGACCCCAGCACAGGGCGGCAAAAATCGATTCCTCCTCCGCTTCTCCTGTCCCCACCCCGAGCCCCTCGGCAGCAAAGTTGATTTCCTGGTTGTGATTAGAGATGGTTTACATCCACTTCCCAAAGTTGTTTTCCTTTTATTCCCATCGTTTAAACAGAAATCCGGGGATCGCTGCTTTGCCCGGACATCTGCACCTCCAACTTTGCCAACTTTGGGATGCTGAAATCCGGCTCATCCCAGAGGATTTGCGCAGGCTAAGGCTCCGACCCGGGCTTCTCCCCGTGAAATCCCAACCCCCTCTGTCATCCCAGCACCTCCAAGTGGAGCTGGAAGAGGCTCCGCAGGAATTAGAGCACTTAGAGGAAAGTGTGATGTTAAATCCCGACGTGCCAAAGCCACCGGGATGAGTAATAACGAGGTGTCAGACTGACACTCATCCTCTTCCCACGGAAAAGGGGGGATGGAGCTGGCCCGAGCCGGGCACAGGCGGGAGGAGCTGTGGGGATGGAGGAGAAGCTCCTTCCCTGCTCATCCTCCCTCCAGGGCGAAGCTGGGTGAGCTCTGCGCAGATTTCTCTCCTCCACGGCTCAGCCAACGCTGTCAGCACGAGTCCAGCCCTCCCCTGCCCGTTCCCATTCCGGGAGGAGGGAGAGGGAAGGTGAAAGGGAAACTGGCAGTCCCTGTGAGCTCATTTCTCCCTGCTGGAATTAAGTCATGCTGCTGAGTAAAGAGGTGGATTCACTCCTTCCATGAATTCCCTGCCACGCTCCGAGCGGGGAGTGGAGCTCGTTCCTCCGGCGGATTTGGGAATTGCCTGGGCTGAATTTCCTCTTTGCCTTTTCCAGAGGGAGCCTGTTCCTTGCTGAAGGCAGAGCAGGAATTTCAGGCGGGCTGGGAGGCTTCACCTTGAGGAAAGGTCATTTCTAAAGAAGAGGATGATGGAGCGGCCATCGAGGGCAGAGCGCCCGATCCCCTGGGAGAGCAGAGTGGATTTGGGATCAATAGTGGGAATGACGGCGTGACTGCAGCCACACCTCGTGGGATTCCATCACCTCACTCGGCTGGGAATCACGCAGCAGCTGGACTCCGGGATTTACCTCCTCTACCCCCAAAAAGAGTCAAAATATTTCCACACTGCGTCCCGTTGGGGAAGTCCCACTCAGGCAGCCCAAACAGAACGTTCCGACCTTATTCCCACAAAATTGTGTCAGCAGCTTTGATTCCTCCTCCTCTTGTGCTGGTGTGGCTCTGTCCTTTGCCTTTGGCAGCGTCCCTCTGGGGAGGGGTCACTGCCGTGATTCCCGACTCCCTGACCATCCAATAAAAGAAGTGGCTTCTCCAGCCCTCAGATCCCAGCTGGCTCCAGGGAAGCAAGTGGCATTCCCAAAAAAAACCCCCCTGTGCTCACCTGCACTGGGCAGTTCCCGGGCATTGCCTTTGCTCCGAGCCAAGCAGCAGGGAATTTCTGGGAATATTTCCTTGTTCCAAGCTCTCCTCCTTCCCTGCTTTACCATCCTCGTAATTCCCATTCCTGGGGGGTGGATACCGCCCTCCAGCCTATAAAAATCCGGTTATCCTGGTTATTCCTGCCGTGAATAATGGAATGATTGAAGCACCTGCTGTGGGATCTCAGGCTGGGAGATCCAGCTCTGGTTAAAGCCAGAGTTGTGACAACTCCAGGAGCACATGGAGAAGGCAGGAGAGGCACTGCGCTCCCTAAATGATTCCCATGGATATTTCAGGAGCAGGGAGCACACAGGCCTGGACACACAGAGGTTTTAATTTATTTTCTTTTTTGATTATTATTTTTTTTTTTCATGTCTGCCTCCACCTGCCCTGGATTCACGGGGAGCGCTGTAATATTGTCTTTCCAATTTCCTGGCTTAACTCTGAGAGACAGAGCAAGGAGATGCCAAGGAAAAGCCTGCAGGGCACTCCAGGGTTTCAGATGCAGCAATCCCAGGAAATTCAAGTGCCAACGAGCCAGGAAAAGGCATTTGGGCACGAAAACTGGGATCACAAACTCCTCTGCCTATGGGAGCTCCGTGAGGCCTCATTATCCACAGACCCATCCATCCCCCTCTGGAATTTTACAGTTATTGGCTGCCAGACTGGATCCCTGCTAAATGAGTTCCAGCTCCAGCAACCTGGGAGACTGGAGGGTGTTCCGCCCTTGGGAGATGGGATGGGAGAAGTTTTGGTCTGTTCCAACCCAAACCAGCCTGGGATTCCATGAATATCCATTCCCCTGGATCCAAAGCACTCCCTGCACCGGTTTTCCGAAGGATCACCCGAGGGATAACCCAGCTTGTGCACCTCACAGGGTGGGACACAGAACCCCCAGCGCTGCCCTGCCATGGGGAAATAATCCAGAAATAAACATTTAGGGGGTGGCGGGAAACAAAATCACATTTTAAAAAAATTGCAATTCCACAGTCCATATCCATAAAGGATCCATATTCCCCAGATTGGGAAAGCGCTGGGTGGAGAAGGCAGCCTTGTGTTTGCTGTAGCTGCCACGAAATCCCATCCCAAGGCTGGATTTTATTCCTGGAGTTGCCTTTGAATTTAAGGGTTTTTAGCAGCGATTTCTGACTCAACCCTAAACACGGCAACCGTTGCTAACAGCGGGCAGCAATTAACAAATTAATCTCAAGGCAGGCACGCTGGGGACCAGCTTTTCCTGGGAAATGGGAAGGGAATTTTGCCCGGCTCCTTCGATTTTAGCCGTTTTTTCCAGTTCCCCAAATTTTGCCATTCCCAGCCGGATGTGGCCCAGGAAAATCCCGGCCGTTCCAGAGGGTGCAGAGGGCAGAGATTGTCCTGCTCAGAGGTCCCACCCTCTGATGGAGCAGGAGAAGACCCCACTGCGGGGTTTCTCCTCTTTCCAGGCTGCTCTCCTGCCAGGAATCTCCTGATGACCTCGGGAACGCTTTAAATGCTGCCAAAGTGCTCCTGGAGCAAGGAATTTTGTGAGTGCTGGGCTGAGAGCAGGGATTGATGCCACCAGCACGCCTGATCCTCAAGAAAACTCCATAAAAACCCAAATTCCGGACATTTCCCATGTTTTTTCCCGAGCTCTGCCGGTGAGGATTTTGTTGCCTCTCAGTAGAGGTTGCAGGGAATCCAAGCTCCCGCAATCCAGAGGAATTTTTGGCAGGGGAAAATGCAGGATGGAGGGAGCACCCAGAGCCAGCTGGGAGCGGATCCCCCTCACCCTTCACCCACCAGAAGCCTGAGGGAAAAAGTAATTTTATTAAGGTCTCCTTTTATTGAATTGTCCTTTTATTAAAATGCCCTTTTATTAAAATATCATTTTATTAAACCTTCAGTAGTGAAGCAGAGAATGCAGAGCTGCTGCAGCTCGGCTGCAAACAAATAAATCACCCTAAAAAGCGCTTTTTCGTCATTAATTTCCGGGTTTCAGGAGAAGGAAAATACAAGTGAGTGTGAGGAGACTCTTGGGGATGGTCTCTGCACCAAGCTGGGCCATTCCTGACCTGTAACCATCAAAAATCCCACGAAAATCCTGGAATATTGTCACGCTGGGCCGTGGGTTTTCAGGAAAACGCCGAGAGGAAGGGTTGGTTACCCAGGGAATGCTGCAATGGCACAGAGCTGGGTGTGCTGGTTTATTGGCAAAATACAGTTCCGAGGAGAAAAGGCTGAGGAAAGGCTGAGGAAAGGCTGAGGAAATGTTGAGGAAATGTTGAGGAAAGGCTGAGGAAGGGCTGAGGAAGGG
>WBMY01012982.1:30741-43474 GCA_013397315.1 Donacobius atricapilla
CGAGCCACAGGTTCCATCTCATCTTTTAAACCCTGGGACGGGACCCTGAGAGACAGAAAACCCCGAATTAGGGGAATGTCGGGGTGAAAATCCCAACAGTTGTTGATGATCTTTTCCAACATCATGGAATGGTTTGGGTTGGAAGGGACCTTAAAGCTCCTCCAGTTCCGGCCCCAACACCTCCCGCTAGCCCAGGATGCAGAGCCTGGGATTACCCTGAGTTCCCAGGCTGCAAAAACTCCTTGGGAAACTGCTGGGATGTTGAGCCGAGACCTCTGGGAGCCAGGATTGTCCCTGTTCCAAGAGTGGCATCGAGAAGATAAATTAAGGAAAAGATCCCAAGGCAGCCCCTACCCCGGGGATTAAACAATCTGCAAAATCCTGGGGTCTGCTGCAGCTCCAGGAGGGAGGCAGAGCGGCAGGGAGTGATGGGATAACAAGGAAAAGGCCGCCCAAAGGAAAGCTGGGATCCTGGAAGCCGCTGGGCAGAGACAGCTGGGAAATCCGCGCTCGTTTGAAGGAGTTTTAATGGCCTCGGGCCCCCACAAAATTTTGGATTCCTCACAATCCCAGATTTCCACAGGAACATCCCTCTGGGCTCTGGGAGCAGGTCTGGAATCTCCTTGGTGTCATCCAGACCTTTTTCCCGTGGCCAAAATCCCGTGCAGGAGCCAGAATTCCCTCCAAAAATTCATCCCCTTGGTGTCATCCAGACCTTTTTCCCGTGGCCAAAATCCCGTGCAGGAGCCAGAATTCCCTCCAAAAATTCATCCCCTTGGTGTCATCCAGACCTTTTTCCCATGGCCAGAATCCCATGCAGGAGCCAGAATTCCCTCCAAAAACTCATCCCCTTGTGTTGGAAAAGCTTTTGGTTTTCAGGTCACGGAATGCCGGCTCATTCCATCTGGGAAACAATTCCCTTTCCAACCTGCGAGGAGCCGGGGCTGTTCTCCTCAGGAAAATCCGAAGAGCTGCTGAATTTTCTGCTCTGTGGCCGCCGGATTCAGCTCAAGGCCGATTTTCCCGGCTAATCCTTGGAGCCTGTCAGGATGTCGGAGCCAGACCCGGCCTGGCACGGGCCCCAAGGGGCTGTGGCCGTGCAGGGAACAAAAGATCCCGTGACAGAGCTTAAATCCAGGGATCTGCCTTCCACCCCAGCCTGGATCAGCCTTCCTGCTGATTTCCTGGAGAGTAACAGGGGAAAACCCTGCAAGGTCTGTGCAAGGCTCCAAGCCCAGCTGATAAATTCTGGATAAATTCCTTTATCACGAGTCAAATCCAACGTCTTTGGCTGCAGCCTGGGAGAAGCTCATGCCTGACGAGTTTTTCCTGGTGCCACTGGACACATCCCAGCCCAGTCATTCCCAATCTTCTCTTGGCTCCTGAATTTCTCCAGGACGCAGCAGACAAAACATTTCCCTCTGTCCCCTTCCTTAACCCCTCCCTCCAGAACAGGGGAATAATAATAATAATAATAATAATAATAATAGTAATAATAATAATAATAATATCTAATGGGACACGAGCTATTCTGGAATCTCCTGGAGCCTGAGGCCTGGGAGAGGGAGGAATAAAACCCAGCCCTAATTACAAGCGTGCAGAGGAGTTGGCCTGGAGGGGATGGGAAGATTACACGCCGGAGGAGTCGGGAAGCAGCTCCGAGACGAGCAGTCCGAAGGGAACCATGGCCCACTTGGAGCTGTTCTCATCTCAAACTGAAAATAGAAGCTCGTCCCCTTTCCTGATGGTTGTTCGGGGCACTCCTTGCCTAAGGAGCAGAGTGGAAATTCCTGGACAAGGAGGATGATGAGGAGGGAGAAGGGATTCAGGCCTTCCTCCAGCCCTCCAGGCGAGGCAGGAATTAAGAGATCACGGGGATAGAGCCAGGAGGGAGGGTTCTGCGTGCAGAAATCCTTGGGATCGGGCTGTTCTCCCTCACTCTGATCCCAGGATCACTCCTGCACCCCAGCTGGACCTGCGGCCTCAGCTCATCCCCAGATCCCCCCGCGGAGCCAACTTTGCAGCCAGCTCAGGAACAGCAAAAAACAACTTCTCAGGAGGCACCTCCACGACCTGGCAGCCCCTAATTAACCACCTCGGGGTCAGGTGGAGTTGGGAGCTAATTAGAGAAGACCCCGGCTAATTAGGACTTCCCTTCCAGGGTCACAGCCCCGTTAACTTGAAAATATCTCCATTTACTGCTGGCCAGAGTAGGAAAATCATCGGAATTAGACCCGGCCTCTAATGTTCCACTCCCCCAGCCCCAGCTCCTCTGTACCACCCTCCAGCGTGCCCCAAGTCTTGCACTGGCAAAGGAAATCCTTTTCCAGTTGGGAAAGCTGCCTTCACTTCCAGGCTTGATTTCTTTTTTGGCTGCCTGGTTGCTCCTCTTCCTTCAGAAGGAAAGGGAAAGGAAAGGAAATTGCTCAGCCCAGCAGACTCAGGTGGGGTGAGCGGCACTGCAGGAAACGCAGGAGCAGCTGGGCTGCTGGATGGTGTTTTTGTGGCTTTTTGTGGATTCTCCTGCCATCAAACCCTCCCTGTTGCATGGGCTGCTTTTCCTTCCAGGTGAAACCGCAATTATCAGCTCTGCCTGTGAACCAGCTGCAGACAGGGCAGGTTCGGGGCTCAGAAATCACTGAAATTGGACCCAAAAAGAGCCCAGTGATGGGAGCCTTCCCAGTTATCCGTGTGTGTTTAAATAGGAGTTATTGCCTTGACAATAGAACCAATAGCAGTTGTTTTAAGGAAAAAAAAATCCCTGGGGGGAAAAAAAAAAAAAGCGCCAGTGGTGAGCAGAAACCACCAATTTCATGCAGCAAGAGCTGGAGGTGGAAATTAATCTTTTTCTTGCCCAAAAATTCTCTGGCTTTCTCCAGCCAGCAGTGGCAGGGACAGGCTGAGCCAGAGGCAGCCACAGCTTAATTTATCCCATGGATTTTCCCTGCTCAGTCCCACAGAGAAAACCCCCCTACCCTGGGCCCTGCCAGTGGAGACAGAGGCTTTCCAGCTCCCTGTGGGATTTTGGCCTTTGCCAGCAGCTCCTCTGCACATTTTAGGACTTGGCACGACAAAAATCCCAGCCTCGGACAGCAACCCCAGCAGTGGCTTAAAAATAAAGCCCAGCTTAGGGCTCCAGACTAAACCTCAGCACGGCCTGAGGGGTTTCAACAAGGAGCAACTCCAGGGTCCCCTGGTGGCATTCCAGGGCCGGGATAGCAGAGCCAGGTGCCTCTGCTGGATGAAGAACCCCTGGAAAAACGGGATGTTGTTCCTGTTGGGCAATGGAAAACCAGGCTGGGAAGGACCTGCCCAGGCCATCCCAGCCATTCTCCAGCCTCGGGTGGTGCCTGTGAGGCAAACCTGGTCTCCAGGAGGGTGGTTCCAGTAACCCTCAGGTGTTTTTTCCCCAGTGCTCACCTCCATCCCGTTAAAATTATTTTTTCTACCTTAAAACTCCCATCATTTCCAGAGCTTTTCCCAGTGGGTGAGACGGAGGAGCAGCTCTGACACAATGGAAGATTTGAGGGGATGAAGGAGCAGATTAGATTAATGATAATAACAATTAATAACAACAACTCTAATTGGCCTGCGGTCCATCCTTTCCTCTGCAGCCGTCCCTCCAAGTGTCCCCCAGGGATCCATTCCCCAATTTCCAGTAACCGCCTGGGAATGCCAGGATGGGATCCGCAGGAATTCCCTCCTCCCGCCCTCCCCACGCTGCCGTGCTCCCTCCACATCCCTCCCCCTGTGTTTGCCCCGTGATTTTGGGGTGGGAAGGCCCGGGGGAGGATTCTCCGGGAGGTGGCAGTGCCAGGACAAGGAGGGGCTGTTCCCTGGCCACGGCCCGTGAGCCGGCATGGAAAAGTCCTGGACTGGGGGCTCCTGAGAGCTCCAAAAGGCTGGAGATGCAGAGGCCTTCGGCCTCCTTCTCCTCCAGCTCAACCTGAGTTGATGAATCAGAGCCGACTCCGCACCGGGGACGTGGAGCTTGTGTTTGTTTAATTCCTGCATCTGGTTTTGCTCCACTTGGGCTCTTTGTTTTCACTACCGGGATCCAAACTAAGGCTGGAGCTTCCCCAGGAGAAAGGAGGAGGGAGTTTTTTCCAGGGGAGGGAATTCCTGCGGACCCTCAGTGCAAGCTGAGCAGAGGGGTACGGCCGGAGGCAGGAGAAGGTCAGAGCCACGCAGGGAGGAGAGAAATTCTCTTCTAAACCTTAATTTTGTCCCATCCACAGCTCTGCTCTGATCCATGCAGATCCTATGGAAGCCAGCCTTTTGCGGGGAGCTGGATTGAACCCTGGAACTCCTTCACGAAATCTCAGAGTGGTTGGAGTTGGAGGGACCTTAAAGCCCCTCCAGTCCCACCCCGTGCCTGGGCAGGGACAATTCCACTCTCCCGGGTTGCTCCAAGCCCTTGGGAACGGGGGATTTGCCTCCTGCCGGATAGGATGGGAGCAGCCTGGCTCCTGCTGGGCAGGGAGCAGGATGATTTTGGGAAAGGAGGAGGCTCTGGTGTTCCCCACGCCTTTGCCTCTCCCTGTGCTCGGCCTGGCAGCCTCTCCTTTGAGTGACGGCTCAGGAAGAGCAGCAAGGCTGTCAATATTTCAAAGATTCCCTAAAAGTCTTGAAGTTCCTACCAAAAAAAACCACCCCCAACCCAACAACTCAATCCAGCCCCCACAGCCTAACAGCTTTATCAACCTCAGAGCAGGGTTTTGCCAGAACAGGGCCGGGGAGGACTTGCCAGATTATTTGTTGCCATTAAAATAAATGAGGTATCGAGTTCTAAAACGGTGGTGTGGTGACAGAAAGCTGGAAAGGAGGAGCAGCCCTAACCAGAGGAGAACGGGCCGCGTGCTCCGGAGCCGGGAGCGCGGCGCTGGGGCGGGATCTGGGATCCATCTGCCGGGCCTGAGGGCTGGGAATTCACCCACGGGGACGGGAGCTGGGGCGGGAGGGGGTGTCTTGCGCTGGTNCCCGCGGCCCCTTGGCGGGCAGCTGCCTCCCCGCAGCCGGATTAGGCTCGGCGCTGCCCCAGCTGCTCCCATCCGACACAGCCGCGCTGCGAGGCTCCTCGGGCTCCCCCTGGGCCCGCGGCCAGGACGGCACAGCCCCGGTGGCCACCCGCGCCCCCGCCTCGATCCGGCGGCACGAATTGCCCCCCTAATCCCGCTGCACAGCGCGGGCACTGCTGGGGCCCGGCAGCCCCTTCCTCCGCCGCGACCCCGTGTGCCGGGCCGGGGGTGTCCCCGGGGAGGGGGTGACGGCCGGGGGGGCNCAGGAGAAGGTCAGAGCCACGCAGGGAGGAGAGAAATTCTCTTCTAAACCTTAATTTTGTCCCATCCACAGCTCTGCTCTGATCCATGCAGATCCTATGGAAGCCAGCCTTTTGCGGGGAGCTGGATTGAACCCTGGAACTCCTTCACGAAATCTCAGAGTGGTTGGAGTTGGAGGGACCTTAAAGCCCCTCCAGTCCCACCCCGCACCTGGGCAGGGACAATTCCACTCTCCCGGGTTGCTCCAAGCCCTTGGGAACGGGGGATTTGCCTCCTGCCGGATAGGATGGGAGCAGCCTGGCTCCTGCTGGGCAGGGAGCAGGATGATTTTGGGAAAGGAGGAGGCTCTGGTGTTCCCCACGCCTTTGCCTCTCCCTGTGCTCGGCCTGGCAGCCTCTCCTTTGAGTGACGGCTCAGGAAGAGCAGCAAGGCTGTCAATATTTCAAAGATTCCCTAAAAGTCTTGAAGTTCCTACCAAAAAAAACCACCCCCAACCCAACAACTCAATCCAGCCCCCACAGCCTAACAGCTTTATCAACCTCAGAGCAGGGTTTTGCCAGAACAGGGCCGGGGAGGACTTGCCAGATTATTTGTTGCCATTAAAATAAATGAGGTATCGAGTCCTAAAACGGTGGTGTGGTGACAGAAAGCTGGAAAGGAGGAGCAGCCCTAACCAGAGGAGAACGGGCCGCGTGCTCCGGAGCCGGGAGCGCGGCGCTGGGGCGGGATCTGGGATCCATCTGCCGGGCCTGAGGGCTGGGAATTCACCCACGGGGACGGGAGCTGGGGCGGGAGGGGGTGTCTTGCGCTGGTTTTTGGCGTCTCAGAGCCCTTTGGGAAGAGCGATGGTTTTGCAGGGAGGTGCTGAATGCGGCTGTGGGTCGGAGGGTGAAGCGTCGCCACCCTCTGCTTTGCAAACATTCTGAAACAGGAGGCTCCAACCGTTTTGTGCCGGGAATAGCCGAAGGGAAAGGAGAAGGATCAGCCAAGGGAGCTGGAGGCCAAGACTAGAGCCAGGCTCCACCACACAGGTGGGGCCCAGGAGCTTCCAGCCATGGCCGAGTTCCCCGTGCAGCGCAGAGGATTCCGGCAGGTCCAGCCCATCCTGGGGCTGGCCCTGGGCTCATCCCATCCCTGTGGCCCTGGGATCATCCCATCCCATCCCATGGATCNTGACGGCCGGGGGGGCTGCAGGCACAGGTGGCCCCGCCAGCTGCGGGGTTTCGATTTCCTGCGGGAAGGGGCTTTCCTCAGCCTGGGCTGATCCCTGGCTGTTGTGGTGCCTCCTGCTGCAGACCTCGTTGGGGATCCCGTTATCCTGCAAAAAAAACAAACCAACAAAAACAATCCGGGATGCAGAAACACGGCGGGTTCTCTCTTCCGGTTCTGTCCCAGAACCGCTCCAAACCTGGCTCCGAAACTCGGCTTGCTGTCCCATTTTACAGACACTGATGTTGGTATTTTTGTTCCTTTTCAAGGATCTGCGCCCAAATTTCTTCCTAAAAATTGCCCCGGACTGGCCAACCCCCCCGCCCTGTGTCCCTGGAATTCCCACAGGGATTTATCCAGTGCATCCCTCTCCAGAAATACGTGGCTGCTACCTTTAAAAGATCATCCTTGATCCAGGTTCAGTATCAGGGAAGGGGCTGGGCCAGCCTTAAATCCTCCCTAAATTCTGCAGCTGGAGCCTTATCCCTGGAATCCAGGGATACCTGCCACAGGACCCAGCCTTGAAAACGTGCTTGGCTTGGAAGGAGCCACCTTTAACAACCCCCTCGTCAGGGATTGAAATCCTGTCAATCCTTTGGAGCGTGGCCCCGTGTCCAGGGAATTGCCTGGTGGCGAGGGAGGCTGGCAGGGGGACTCATCACTTGGCGTGTGGAAACAGCTTCCTAGACATTCCTTAAAAAATGGGAAAGAAGGAGAAGAAAAAGAAGGAGAAGGGGAAGAAGGGGGAGGAGAAAAGGAGGAGAAAAAGAGGAGAAAAGGAGAAGAAGGAAGAGAAGGAGAAGGAGAAGGAGAAGGAGAAGGAGAAGGAGAAGGAGAAGGAGAAGGAGAAGGAGAAGGAGAAGGAGAAGGAGAAGGAGAAGGAGAAGGAGAAGGAGAAGGAGAAGAAAAATGGAGAAGAAAAATGGAGAAGAAGAGGTAGAATTAAAAGAAAAATGAAGAACAAGGAGATACTGCTAATACACACAGTTTGAAATAATAACCAAAACCAGATGGCCAATTCCCCTTTGGTTTATTAACTGGATATTCTTCCAGTCTGGAGACCCAGAGCTTGTGAGGTTCCCCTTGATGAGGGAACATCTCTGGAGAGCGTGAAACAGGAGGGGATTTTGCAACAGTGAAAAGAATCCCTCCAAACCGACGGATCTTTCAGCAAATTCCTCCTTTTCTTTCCAGCCACTGCTGGATTTCAGCTTTCCCCCCAAGAATCTTTCCTTAATTTCCCACATCCGCTGAAAACCAGAAGGAGGAAGTGAAAATGGCTCAGACCGGCCAGACCAGTTCCACTGCCCACATTAAGTCAACTTGAAGAAGTTAAACAATGTTTTTGCGGCTCAGGCAGGTCCCTGTAGATCCACGCTCAGGCCCTGTGCGTTCCCAGTGGAATTCCGTGTCCCTGCTCCGGCCAGGGCTGGGTTTCCATCCCGGACACGCTGTTCCCATCCCCGTCCCTTCCTTTATGCCACTGGAACACGATCTGCTGAAGTCCCCCTTTGGAGCGAGTTTTTCACAGCAGAGCAAACAAGAATGAGGATAAAGGAAAGTCGTTAGGATCCGACAATGGCTCCGCTCGGTGATTAATTAATCAAGAGAAAAGGAAAGTCCCTTTACCAAGGAAAAGAAAAAAGCGTTCTCAGGAGCTGCATTCCCTTTGAAGTGGCTGTGGCTGAGGCACCTGCTGACCTGCAGCTTTGTTCCACAAAGGATTTGGGAGAGTTCCTGGCGCTGGGACAGCAGGGGCACCAGGCAGGGGTGCAGGGAGATCAGGGATTCCCTGTGGAAAGGCAGAAGGAGCTGTGGAACACCTCCAGGGCCACCTGTCCTGCTGAGACAGGTTCTGTTCAATGTCCCAGCTGAGACAGGTTCTGTTCAATGTCCCAGCTGAGACAGGTTCTGCTCAGTCCCAGTTTGGACCTTTGCCGCGGGTGTCCCACCACAGGAATCCAGGCTGATTCCCGCCAGTTGTCACCAGGTGTGGGACAAGCAGGAGGTGTTGCTCCAGCTCCGGCCCTTCCCAATCCTTGTCCCAGCCCAGCCAGCAGCATCTGCATCCCCCCTGTGGGAGCTCAGCATTCCTGAGCCTGAATTTCAGCTCGCTGACCATTGCCGGCTCCTTTCCCAAGGGAAAGCTGTCAGCAGTTTTCTCTTTCCAAAACATCTCTCTCTGTTTCTCAGCACAGGCTCAGCAAACAGTGTTCCCTTTGCCAGAACAACTGTCCCAGGGGTTGTTTCCTATTCCTGACCCAATGCAGAGCAGTGTCAGTGCCATGGAGCAATAACAGACCTTTTTACACAGCGTGTTCTAAAAGAACCTGTTGGGATTGTAAATAAAGCTTCTTTCTCTTCTGACAGCTCCATGGAGTCCATCCATTCCCTGTCCTGCCGTGACACCCCCCTGTGTGGGACACAGCTCTGCTCCCTCCCACTCCAGCCTGCCCCGTGTTCCAGGTTGTCCGGGGTGGCTTTGGAGCCTCCTTCCCTGGAGACACTCAAAAGCCACCTGGACACAATCCCCAGAAATGTGTTCTAGGTGGGGTGGGACTGGACAACCTCCAGAGCTCCCGTCATCCTGAGCCAGCCTGGAATTCCGATGCCTGACTCCCTCTCTGGTGCTGCCGCCCTGGCAGAGAGCCCATCCCCACCTCACCCCATTCCTGCAGCACGTGGAGCCTCTTCCAAAGGAATCCGCGTCAGGAATTAATGGCTCCCAGTAAGGAGCTGAGGAATGGAAGCAAATCCCGGCATTCTGGAGCTGCCAGAGTTGTTTTGTGCCTTGGCTGGGTGGGTTTTCCTCTGTCTTTCCTCAGAGAATCTCTGTGGAATGCTCACTGCAGACAGGAATGTTGGTTTCTCTGCTGCCCTTCCCAACGGCATTCGGAGAAATCCCACACACAGCACTTTTTTTTAGCTCTTTTCCTGCTTTTTCGAGCTGGGATTTTCTTGGAGTTGGACTCCCAGAGGTCACTCAGTTACAGCAATCAATGCTCCCAGGCTTCTAAAAATATTCCCTGGGGACTAAGTGGAAAACAGTTGGAAGAGTAAGGAATGGTTGCTGCTGCTTTTCCCATCTAATGGAAAATTATTGTAAGAATTTAATAGTAATTTATATAATGATTATTTTCTCATCTTAAAGGTACCAGACCAAGAGATCCGGAGAGGGGAAATTCCTGATTTTCCTTTTTTTCCCTGCTTGGTTGGCAGAAAAGGGCTGGTGACCACAGAGATGTTCAGGAACCTTCATCAAAAGCTCCAAGTTTTTCCTCTGCCAATCCTTCCTCCACGAACACTTGGACACTTCCAGGGATGGGGCATCCCCAGCTTCTCTGGAAAACCTGTGCCGGGCCTCACAGGGAAGAACTGCTCCCCAGAATCTCATCGAAACCAACCCTCTGTATCTGTGATGCTTCCCGGGATTTCTAAGCTTGTCCCTCTGCCCCATCCCTGGGAGTGTCCCAGGCTCGGCTGGACGGGGCTTGGAGCAACCTGGGAGATGTTGGGGATGGAGCTGGATGAGCCTCAGCGTCCCTTCCAGCCCAAATCATTCCATAATTCCCTGATTCCCACAGGATTCCCACAGGATCCAGGCTGTCCTGTGCGTGCCAGCACCTCTGGGGGCACTCACAGAAATTTAGGGGCGGCTCTGAAGCCGCTTTTCCCCATCCCAAGCAGCTCATCCCTGCTCTCCCCCTGCGCTCCTCCTCCCCAAGGGTTCCCATTGGATTTTTGGACAAGGGAAGCCCTTCCAGGGGCTCTTGGCAGAACTTCATCCCTTGCTGGGCTCATTCTGACCCCTAGAAAGGCAGGACAAGAAGCTGGGGCGGTGGCAGTCAGGTTTTCCCTGCTCTCCCATCCGAGGGCGCAGCCTGCTGCTCTTCCCTGCTGGAATTTGGGCCCCTCTGGAGCAGGGAGCAGGATTTTGCCTCAGAGGTGGTGAAATTAGGGAGTGATAATCCCTAAAAAACAAAAGGGAAACTACCTCAAGCGGCTGATTTTTCCATCAGCAAATGACAGCGATAAACACACAGATCCCGAGGGAATTCCGAGCGAGGGAAGCTCCAGGGTTCAACCCCAGCTGCTCCGGCCAGTCTGGCATCAGAGCACGACCCCAGGGGAAAAAAAAATAGGGTTTTTATTTTCCATTTGATCCCGGAGAGGTGGGTTTTGCCTGGCTTTGCCGAGCTCCCCTGCACGGCTGGGGAACGACGCGGGCTCGGTGTTACCCCGGGAGGGAATTTCATTTCCCTGCTTTTAGGCCGGGACGCCCCTGAGCGGGCCCAGCAGTCTGGGAGCGAAGGTTCTCTGGGAATGATGCGCCTCAGCCATCCCACTCCTCCTCCCCACGGAGCAGAAGTGACCACGGCACCACAGCCTGCTCCTGCCGGGGCCCTTTGGCATGGAACGTGCTGAGTCCTGCGCTGAATTCCCAGGGAACTGCTCTCCCCGCTCCTGCCATCCTTACAGAACCCCGCTCCTCCCTCTGGCCCTCACCTGCCCTCCACAGGATCCCCTGGGAGCTGTGCACCCTTCCCTCCTTCGGGATTGGCTTCATCCCAATCATCCGGGAGGCAGCTCCACCTTCCCCTTCCCAAACCCGGCAGAGCTGGGGACTTTGAACCCAATCTGATCCATTTTTCCTCAGAACTTCTCTTGGGAAGCTTCTCTTGGACTCTCCCAGCTTGGGGGAGGATTTCTCCTTCGCCTCCACTTCCCACCTCGCCGAGCAGGGGCTGCCAGGATTCCAACCCACTTCTCCAAGTCTGTCTTGTGGCTTCCAGGGGCCCTAAAATCTGCAAACAAAATGTGCTGGAAATTCCCTGGCCTTGGCCCTGTTTTTGCCGGGGAAGTCTCTGCGCCTCCCGGATCACCCAGCCCTCCTTGGGCAAACAGCAGTTGCGCATTCGATACTTTTATCTTTGCCCGCTTCGCCATTTTTCAGCTGCTAAATTGCATTTTTGTGGGCTTGTCTCTCCCTTTTTATTCCAGTTTACAGTTGGGTTCTCTCTCCCCCGGCGTAACCATACTCGGAGGAAGATTTTAATTACCTCCCTTTAAAGCCGAATGACAAGTGGAGCATGTCATTGGGAGCTAAAGTATCACTTGGAAATGCAAAAGGCCCGGCTTTATCGGGCTTAAAAGCTTTCCTGGAATCTGTTCAAAAACTGCTGACTGGGCAAGATGAAACATCCCGATGCTCAGGCAAAGATCTGGGCATGTGGTGCTCTCTCATTCCCCCGGGGGCACCCCTGAAACTGCAGCCCTGGAGCCTTCTGCTCCGATATTCCCCAGGTTTTGTCTCCTTTGTGCGCCAGGGAGAAGCCGGGAGTGGGAATCTTTCCCGGGGAGAGTCACGGTTCCTTCAAAGCCCTTCAGGCGTCCCTGGAGCAGCAGGAAAGCTGAGGGGTGCTCCCCTGTCCTCACACAGCCCCCTCGGGCTGGGCAGGGAGCCTGGAATCGGGGATCCCACAGCCCTGGGCGCTTCCAGGCGTCGGGAATCCCCAGCTGGGATTTGTTGGGTCGGCAAAGGCAGCAGGGCCCGGCCTGGGGATGGCTGGGACAAGGACTGGGAGTTGGGAGAGGCACACGGTGAGGCCGAGGGTGTCCCTGCCCGCCTCTCCTGCTGGAGGTGTCATCCCAGCAGGATGCAGAGACTGGGAAATCGGGGAAAAAAATCCAGCCAGAAGTGACTATTCCAATGTTGCCCTGATTTTTCAGCCTTCTGTTTGTCTCTCACAGTTCATGGTTCTTGGTTTTTTTCTCGCACACAAATAGAAGCAATGTTTTGTTAATTCAAAGTAGTTTATGTTTTGTTTTTAGAGATGTGGACAGCTGATGGACAGTTGTCCTGACCAATGGGATGGGGAGAGGTGCCAACCTTCTCCCTCAATCCCTGGCCTTTGTAGGAATACTGTAAATGGAGTCAGATTTTGGTAATAAACAGTTCATGCCTCCTCACCAGACAGAGTGTGTGTGCGTGACAAACAACGACATCCCCGCTCACCCCCTGCAAGTCGCACGACCATGGAACTGGGAATTCAGCAGCCCAGGGACAGCCTGGGCACGTCCAGGCATTGGGAATTCCCATTTGGAAAGGCTCAGCTCCTTGGGATGGCCGGGACGAGGATTGGAAGCTGGGAGAGGCACAGGGTGAGGCCTGGTGGAGATGTGATCCCAGCAGGAGCAGAGCCCTCAGGATGGAGAAAAAAAAGGGAATTAGGGATTAAAAAAAA
>WBMY01012984.1:0-29602 GCA_013397315.1 Donacobius atricapilla
CTCCTCTCTGTGATATTTTTAGGGTTTTCTTTTTTAGCCACTTTCTGGTTAGTCTTTATAATTAATTTTTGTGAGATGATGATTAGAGGGCATTAAGTTTATCCATGATATGATGCAGATGAGATATAAACAATTTGACCAACAGTACTCACAATCTCTTCTTTAATTTTTTTTATTTTTTTTTTTTTAAGAAGAAGGCAGAGCAATGTCTGGGATGCTGTATAAGCTCTGAGTGCAGCCCGTGATGCAGTTTTTGTGCATGCGGCATGGGAAGCACTTCTCCCACCGTGCAAATCATTGATTATGATGCCTTGGGAAGGCTGAGCTGCAGCAGAAGCTGCACAGAGCCAGAGAATAAAGCAGGAATTTATTGAAAGGCCTCTGGGATACACCTGGGACAGCACAAGAGCCTGGCCAGGGCTGCACCCAAGCTGGACCCAAAATGGTCACAAAATGGACAAACGCTCCCCAGGTCTCACACTTGGATAAGTTTTGGTCCATTTGCACCTTGGGGTTTAATTGTCCAATTCCAGCTGCAGGCTGTGAGGTCCCATCCTTCTTGTTCCTCCCTCCAGCCCAGCCTTGGTTGTGCTTTTGGGCTGAAAGTTGTCCTTGGTGTGCAGCAGGAGAAGGATTTGTTTTGTGTCCCTGCTGTGTGCAGAGCTGAGTGACGCTGAGTGTGAGCTCAGAGCTGCACCCTGGGCAGCACAGAACCTGAAATATATGGAAGATAAAACTTAAGGCATCAATTAGAGCAGCACCTCTGCAGATGGGCTGGGGAACAAAAGCCACCCTTGTTCAAAAGAACTTGGTGTTGTGGACAGAATGGGCAGGGAATTCCTGGTTCTGCCTCTTTGACATTCAACGTGAATCTTCCCCTTGCAGTTTTACATAACTTTTGCAGAGTTTAATTGCTCAGGCACAACTTTCCACTCCTGATATTTGCTTGCTGTACTTCTAATTTGATTTTATTTACTTTAATTTCCAGCAAGGTGGAGTGGAGCTTTTTTTCCAAAACTGAGGGAAGATCATGGTGGGTTTGTGCTCAGTGTTCAGAAAGTCGCAGCGTGGGGAGCCAGCAGCAGCTCCAGCTTTTCAAACAAAGATTTCATATTCGGTGGTGGGGTTTATGTGAGTGGATTTTGCTGTTGCCACAGAAAGCAAAAACCAAAAGTGAAGGAAAAGCAGGCACCTAAATTGCCCTCCAGTTAGTGGGCACTTCCTCTGGGTTGTTTCTAAACCTTCTTGTGTGGCCTTGGGAGATACTTCACCAACCCCTCAGGAGCTGAGGGGATAGATTCAGTTTTGCCCAATTTCCTTCAAAACATTTTTCCCTGGGTACTGGGTAAACAGCCAAATCATATTTTTAGAAGCAATCATATTTTCAGGCTGTTTGAACGGTGTGTTTTTCTGCCTGTGCTGCTTCCTCATTGTTTTCTGCTCAGCCACCTACCTGGAGTCAAATCGTACCTCTAAAGATCAACTGTGCCTTAAAATACACCCTGGGCTTGTGATATGCCTGATGAAACATCTCCTGTGATCACCTGAAGGCACTGCAGTCACTGCCAGCTGCTTCTCTGCATCCTGCCCGTGCTGAAAGGGAGGATGGATGTGGATCCCGAGGAGACAGAGGCAGAATTACAGAGTCTCTTCCCTTTCTTTCACAGCTACAGTAGATATATTCAATATCTTGTCAGCCAGCTGTCTTCAGTGGGGTTGATGGATGTTTTGATTTAATGCCTCGGAAAAAAATGGTATTAATGGAGAAAAGTAACTGTTGCAGCAAGAAAATCATTGAGGTTTGGAGTGTTTTGAATGATGCTTTTCCCTTACAATGGCAAAACTACTGGAGCAAATGCAGAAAATTGCTGCTGTGCTCAGAAATAATCCTCACCTTACCAACAACTTGATTTCCCTGGAAGCTTTGCCAAAAAAACATTTCCATTAACAGAAGCTGTAGGAGCAAAATGATGACCAGGTAAATTGCAGCATTATGCTCCTTAGGAGAATGTCTCAGGCATTCCTGGTACGATTCTGAGCTCTTTTCTCCCTGGAGATCCTGACAAAAATTTGTCCCATCTTCCTCACGAGTCTCTAGAAATGAGCTCCTAAAAAATGCAGGTGAAACAGGAGTGTCTCCCCTGGGTGGGCTGGGCTGCTGAATGTGTGTTTTTATTTAGGCTTATTGGGAGTTTTATTGAGCTGTGAAATTCTTCATGGAAAAAGGGAATTGTTACAGATTCTGGGTGAAAACAGGGAAAGTAGGAAATGCAGAATCAGGCAGAATTATCCATACATCTCTAATGCCACCCTCTTTGCTCAGGTACTCAGATTCCTGATGCACAAACTGGGCCAAATCCTACAATTATTGCCACAAATCAATTCCTGTGGGATACTGCCTTGGCAGGCTGTCAGTCCCACTGGATCGTCCTGTAGAATCAGATAAAGATTCCCAAACTGAGAGATGCTGCTCCCTGTCCAGACAGGCACATCAGGATTTCACTTGTACCCTCAAACACTTCCTTGTAGTGTGAAATCACTACACTTCACTTGATTCTTTAATTTTTTTTTTTTTTTCCTAAGTAATCCCTTGTATCTCTGGCAACATAGAAAATGTTGGAAGCTTAATGGCCTTGTCTTATCAGGAAAAGCAAGTGTGGGGAGATCCTCCACGAAGCTGAAAGAGCTAATCTCTGTTATTACACGGGAGGAGGAGAATCAGAGGCAGGCAGGGAGTTCAGAGCCTGCTTGCTGTGAAACTCTCCGTGGTCACGAGTCACTGGCTGCAATTTAAATTAGGAGCACGCAGTGTCCAGTGACTTCCACTGCCATTGTGCTGAGATGCAGGGTAAAACTGAGACAGGAGGCTTCCTGCAGTTTTGGGGGCAGTTTTTCTTGGGGTTTAAGATTTTCTGTGTGAAGCCCCACCAGGATTTTTCCCTCTTGGGAATACACCGGGCATCTCCCGACTCCCTGAGGCAGAGAAGCTCTGTGTGTGTGCATTTTTCCTGGCACAGATGAAGAAAGGAGCTCAGATTTAGGGGTTTTGATGTCTGGCAGTATTGCCAGTGTCGTACATCCTGAGTGAGTTCACCTGCCTGTGATGCAGCAGGAAAAGATGATCCTTAATGGATGGAGTGGGAACAAGAGCTGTTTTCTGCTGCTCACGGAGGCAATTCATTCGCAGTTACGTCCCCTTTCCCCCCTGTTCACGCTGTCACCTCGTTGCCAGCACAGGGAGCTCTCCAGCAGGCACAAACCCACGCTGTGACAATCACCAAGTGGAGCCCTCAGTGCCCTGCCACGATTTCTACCATTGCCAGGAGATTTTCCTGGCACTGGGATGGTTCCTGTGCCTGGAATGGAGCCCATCAGGGGCTGGGTGTGTAAATTTTCCCCCTCCTACACTCCCTGAGAGAGTTCCTCCCGTGGCAGGATCCCCAGGAGCCCTCGGCTGTGCCTTTGGGGTGTGTTTTGTGCTGTTCTCCCCGAGCTTTCTGCTGACTGAACAATCTCATCAGCCCAAGGCCTGCCAGAGCTGAGCCTGGCACGTCCCTGCCCACGTTTCCCGGGCAGTAGAGCTCTCCTGGCTTTGTGTGTGCCAAGGATGTGCTCCAAGCAGGGGCTGGGATGGCTCAGAATGGCCGTGGTGTGTGCTGGGTTCCAGGAGAGCCTTTCAAGGTGAGGCAGGGCTGCTTCAAGGATGTGTTGCTTCACTATAACCCATGTTTGTTTGTATTAACGAGAGAAAGCTCGCGATTTTCCCATTATTATGTGCTTTGAAAGAGGCAGGATGAGCGTACAGAAGAAGCAGGCACCTTTGCAAATTCGTGTTGAAATTTCGGAGAATTTGCATCCCCTCTGTTGGCAGAGGCTGTCATTGGCACTCTCATCTGAGCACAAACTGCAGCCTGCTTTTCTTTCCCTTCCCTTCCCTTTGTGCCCGGCTGCCACAGCCTCATCCCCATCTCCCACCCCACCTGCTGCTTTCTGCTTCATGCCTGACCTATCAGCTGAAATGCTAATGGCTGTTGAAAATTTCGATTAATATAAAACTAGTTTCGGCCAGAAAGGCGCTCAACTCGTTCGGGAGATGCAGCATCTCAAGGAAATGCAGAGTGGCAAAAGCCTCAGACAGCAGTTGAATTTTTAACCGGCTGTGCTTTCAGGTGTGTCTGCAAAGCTCAGCTCTGGGCTGCTTTGTGACCAGCAAGGAGGGTGATGGTCACTGTGTGTTTGTAGGTCGTGACATCCCTCTGCCACAGCGTTATCTCCTCGTGCTGGAAGAATTTCTGGGTTTTTATTGCTCAAAAAAGGAACGGTGTGTGGCCAGACCTTCAGGTGAAGGGGCTAAACCAGACACACGTGGGGGGATTAGGCTGCTCTTACACCTCTAAACGTGCATCTGTAAAGCTAGACCCCTATTTGATGGTGACTTGTACAGGATTTATGCAAAGTACACTTTACAGTGCAGTGAAGGAATACAGTTTAAAATTTCAGCATGGTACTTTTAATTCCACTCAAAATGCCTTAGAAATTTGCTGATTAAATACTTGTGGGTTTCTCAGGAGTCTGCCGGTCACCTCCACAAGCAATTTGTGCTGCAGGATGTGGTACATACACCTCGAGTACACTACATTAAATCCAGATTTTCCCCTGAAAGAGAGGCTGGTGTCACGGTAGAACTGGAAGAAGGCTTAAAGGCGATGAATGTAAAAATATGGATTAGTTCCCACTCAAGAAAAGATTGTGTCTATAGAGACCTAAACTTGTCTGTCACGGGAGCTGCAGCAGTGGCCCAGTGCTCCCAGTGCTCAGAGCTGCTGCCCAGTTAACCCAGTCCAAAAAGCGGAGAAGGAGCAGTTTTATGTGCAGTGAGGATGGGCAGGGAATCCATTAAGAAAAAATAAAAGGTACTTTCATTTCTGGAGGAGAGGCCTGTTAATATTAAAGGGCAGAGGTTTGATAAGATCTGGCCCAGAAGCTCCCCAGGCACTGCGGGAAGATGGAGGATTTCTGTTTTCCCTTGGAGCCAGGGCCACTGTGGGCTCACCTGGTGTCCCATTTCCTGCGGCTCTCCTCTGCAGACCACTGCAGATGTTGGTGTTTGCTCCCACATTTAGGAACATCCATGAGGGGGGAATTTGGCTGCGGGGCACTCGGGTTTGTGTGACCACGTGCTGGTTATCTCAATTCAGTGGCAAGTTCCGTGTCAGTAATGTCATCACTGAAGTTTAACGGGGTATCCATCATCAGCCGTGGCCCATCCACAGCTCACATTTATCCCTTTGGCCATGAAGAGGCTAAAGCAGGTATTGATTTCCACCCTGGATTTTCTCGGGAGTCTTTACTGCGATCGCTGCTCTGAGGCATTTTGAGGTTCCAGCAGAGCAGGTCTGATGGGGCTGGCAGACCTGGGCTCCTGGGCATTTTTGCAGATTAGAAAATGACATTTCTTCAGCTTTCCATCCCTGTGTGGGTGTAAAAGCCCCGCAAAGCTTTAAGAAATGTGGTCCTTGTACTCAGTGCTTCAGCTGCCAGATGGACAAAACCAATTAAATCAGCTCTCCCAGGTGCTGGGCCATTATGTGGGCAGAGAGATGACCAGGAGAAATCATTTATTGCTGGCTTTTAAACCATTTCAGAGCACGGGGTGTGATCTGCTGAGACTTGAGGGGATCGCACCTCAGGATTTTGCTGGGAGAAGCTGGGAGCAGATAAGGGAGTATTGCTGAGAATGGATGGCTGGTGCTGGCTGCTCTTTCCTGGGGTCACACACTTGCATTCCAAGATGCTCTTTCGCCTCTGGCTTCCCCTCAGCTCAGGGCAGATCTCCAACAGAAACCCCAGAAATTGAGTTTGCACAGGATCAGCCCAGGCCTCGAGCTGAGCTGGGGGCAGCACCGTCTGTCACCCTGCCCTGCTCTCCCAGCCAGCCAGGGCCTGGCAAGCTGGGCTCCCAAATTCCTTATTTATCCCGGAAAACTTTGGCCCAGGGACATGAATTCTACTGCACTCTTTGTTGAATTGAATGCTTTACTGCTGCATTGTGCTACAGCCTTGCCTGCATATTTCTTTTTAAGTTACGTTCATTCCATTTCCAGAGTGGTTTTTCTGTTTGGAAACTGAAAGACTGATGGGTTACAAAATTGGGAGGGCACAAGAGTTGCAGTCCTAGCTGAAACACATAAATTTTGTGAAATAATGCTGAAGTCGTGTAACTACACCGAAAACTTGTCCTTTGGATGTGCTGTCCGACAATGTTTATGAAGTCCTTGGCAGGATAAATAATGCATGGACTTCTCTCACTAAACCTCCTGAGAGTGGAGTTGCATCAAAACCAAAAATATCTCTGTGCCCATTGTGTGCTGCAGTGTGTCTGGAAATAGTTTGCCACGGAAGGAAGAGCAGCTTTCTGATTTGGGTGATAATTTTAATCACCTCCAGCATATGCACCATGGGCTGCTTTTTTAGGAACTGACAACATCCCAAAATAGGTGACTGGGGAAGAGTCGAGTGAAGGTTATCCTCTCCCTGGTACTGACACTGGGATGTCAGAAAGATTTTAGGGGAAAAGCAGTGGGTAACGTTGGCATCTGAACTAAAATGGGGTCCTTATGAATATTCCCTCTCTTTTCCAAACTCCTGAGTGACTCTGCACATTGGGTTTTCTGGGGAAAAAAAGAAAAAAATCTATAGCTGCATAAAACCTGGTGCTGGAGCAGTACATTTATAGCTGAAATGAAGCAGAAATCTCCCCCTTTCCCAGCTAATTGGTGAAGTAGGGAGCTCGTTGAGGTGTGGAAAAGCTCAGAGGTGATTGATTCATTCTGTGAGCTCCCCGGGGCTGCCATCCCTTTTCTGGGAGCTGCTCTGGGAACACTTAGGAGCACATTTCCTTACCTGGTGAATTTTCCATGCCCCGCTTGCTGGAAGGCTTTGCAGTGGAGCCCCTGTGCTCTGTAGCATTGAACTCATCTTTTCATAAATTAACAATTCCACGTGGAATCATTAAACAACCAAACTTGTATTTTTTTTTCCTACCAGAAAGCAATTTATTATTTTTTTCCCCAGAGTTTTTTTCCTGTTGTTCCATAACTGGGGCCACACAGGAGACTGTAATTTCTAATTACAAATATTTACCAGTCCTGTAACAGCCACATCACTGAGAAATTAAACCTGGTTCTAGCTAATGAAAAGCTTAGTCAAGGGATTCACCAGTGTTAAGCTGTGGGTTTCCATTACTTTCCTCAAGATTTGTGCTGTACAGGATTTAAACAAGGAATATTTGAAGAGGGAACCAAAGAGCTGAGGCCGATGCCATATTTAGTAGTGCATTATAATTTCTCTTGGAAGCGGTAGACCAGTAATCTGGGAATTTTGGCTGTCATCCTGCTACTATTTATGAGCAATTTTAATGCAGTAATTACATGCAGGGAAAATTGTTCACTAGGTTGATGAGATAAATGGAAATTTAATCTTTTTTTCCTGTTTGGTTGTCCAATATTTTTATGGCATCCCTCTGGAAGCAAGGGGATATAATAAAGGAATCTGGAACTCCATTGCTCCTTGGAAATACTGATAGTTTGAAAGATTTGCTTGGTGTAAGTTAAAGGCAGCTCATTAAACAAACAAATGAGCTGTCCTTAGAGCAATCAGTATTTACTATTAACTGAACAGCACAGTAAATAATGAATTGCAGGTAAGGAACTACAGATAAGTATTTGCAGTGAATTCAAATTACTTGACTTAAGCCTGAGGCAAAGAAAAGCAAATAGAAAGATAGAAAGAGAAGGAGGAGGGGGAAAGAAGAAGGGAGAGGAGGGGTTGGAAATGTAACATTTGTTGTAGCAATCCGTGTTCATTTGCTGCGCAGAAGAAAGGTTTTCTTGGGCAATCTGCTGCCCCCATCCCTGGTGCAAGTGGTGCTGCAGTGAATCCATGTGAGAACAAAGGAGGATGTGGAATTCCTGGGGAAAAGGAGAAGAGAAGGTTTTGGGGGAGACCTTAGAATTTCTTTCCAGTACCTGAAGGGGTGTTACAGGAAGGCTGGAGAGGGACTTTGGACAAGGACATGGAATGCTGGGACACAGGAATGGCTTCCCACTGCCAGAAGGCAGGGATGGATGGGATATTGGGAGGGAATCCTTCCCTGGGAGGGTGGGCAGGCCCTGGCACAGGGTGCCCAGAGCAGCTGTGGCTGCCCCTGGATCCCTGACAGTGCCCAAGGCCAGGCTGGACACTGGGGCTGGAGCAGCCTGGGACAGGGGAAGGTGTCCCTGCCATGGCAGGGGTGGGAGAAGATGATTTTTGAGGCCCAGTCCAACCCAAACCATCCTGTAATTCTGTGGAAAGCAGGACTCTGGGTTTGACCCAGCTCAGAGAGCAGGGCTGATGTTTTTCCCAAGGTCAGGATTTTGCAAGTGGGTCCCTGGCACTCTCCTACCCCAAGGACAGAGCTGAGCTTTGGCAGCAGCGAGACCAAAACCTGCCCACAGCTGCCAAGTGCCTGCACAGCTCCAGTCATTTCTCCAAATTACTAAGGCAGCAAAATTGTTCATTTGCTGGGAACTGGCACACGTTGAGAAGTTTGGGTTTGGAGTTTAATCATCCTTGGAGGGAAGGATCTGCTGCCTGAAGTTTGGGTGTGTGGCTGTACCTGAAGCCAGGATGGATGGGCTGGCTGGGGGATATTGCTCATTAAGGAAGGGGCTCGGGGTGTTTTGGGTGCTGGAGGTGAGAGGGAAGGTCAGGGATTTAATCAGGACCTCTGCAGCTTCACCTGAGGCCTGGTGGGACAGCCAAAAGCATGACAGGCATCCTAAACACCTAAAGCTTGGCAGACCTGCCTAAATGTCACCTTGAAAAGGTGAAGGGCTTGGCCCAGGTCTCTGCAGGGAGGATGTGCCTCAGCTGGCTGCCTGCTGAGCACCAGCACTGCCCAGAGCAGGGCACAGGGGAGGGAGCAGCCAGTGGGGCACATCAGGGGAGATGTGTATGAAGTGTTGGCATCCCACAGCCACTGTCACAGCCAGGATATTCCCTCTGCTACTCCATCAGGGACAGGAGCAGGAGGCTTATCTTGGTGGTGGTGCCTTGGGCAGGCTGAGCTGGAACAGAGACTGCACAGAGCCAGAGAATAAAGCAGGGATTTATTGAAAGGCCTCTGGGATACACCTGTGGCAGGACAAGAGCCTGGCCAGGGCTGCACCCAAGGTGGACCCAAAATGGTCCCAAAATGGACAAACGCTCCCCAGGTCTCACACTTGGATAAGTTTTGGTCCATTTGCACCTTGGGGGTTAATTGTCCAATTCCAGCTGCAGGCTGTGAGGTCCCATCCTTCTTGTTCCTCCCTCCAGCCCAGCCTTGGTTGTGCTTTTGGGCTGAAAGTTGTCCTTGGTGTGCAGCAGGAGCAGGATTTGTTCTGTGGCCGTGCTGTGTGCAGAGCTGAGTGACGCTGAGTGTGAGCTCAGAGCTGCGCCCTGGGCAGCACAGAACCTGAAATACACGGAAGATAAAACTTGAGGCATCACTGGGAGGTTGTCACAAGGTAAATCTCTCCACAAAGAGCCTCCTGCTGGATTCACATCAGCCCAGGACTGCACCTTGCGGAAACCCCTCAGGATAAACCAGCCGAGGTCCAGCACAGCTGCAGGGAGGTTTCCAAGAGGAATTATGTGCTGGGAGAGCACAAGTCCATCACTGCTGGTCCCCCTGTGCTGGCTGCTTCCAAATGCTGGTGCTGCCAGCCCCCAGCATTAGCATTCAAGCCAGGGAGCAGGAGTGAGGTGCTAGACAGGCCGACTAATTACAGCAGCCTGCAGAGGCAAGTCGGGCTGTACCACATGATGAAGGATATCCTGCTTACTTGGAGCATTGCTGCTTCGCTCTGGCACTTCACTAAAAAAAAAAAAGAAAAAAAATAAGATGTGAGTTAATTAGTTTGGTTAAGGAATAGAGCTGTGCTCTTGTTTTTGTTTTTTTTTTCTTGAATTTAGTCTGAATTTATACAATGTGGCACTCATCTAGAACAAAACCTGCGGTGACCTTAGCAAGCTGCACACCTCCTGTAACCCCAGCTCCCCTGCCTCTGGCTGGCATCCTGACCTGCCTGCTCCTGTCCCCAGAGCTGTCAGCAGATGGAGGAGAGGAGGCTCTCGCTGCCACCAGCCCACCATCTGCAGGCAGCAAGGCTCGTCAGGCTTTTCTGAGCCTGAATCGCAGCTCCGCATCCAGAGGATTTTCTGTCAGAGCATCTGTTTCACCGCCGCTGACACAGATCTGGGGCTGAGCGTGTGCCAGGGGCAGGTGAGGAGGGGGAGAGCCCCATGCTGCAGTGACAGCAGCCATCAGGTGGCTGCCGGCTGGGGCTGCTGCGTGTCCTGCGTGTCCCCTGCGCTGTCACACGGCCCAGGTTTTGGCAGGCTGAGCTTTGGAAAGCTGCATCGCTCACAAGTCAGGGCCAGGAGAACTCAAACCGAGGGAATACCGACTGCCACAAGCAGAACGACTGGTGTTGCCTGATTGTGGCTGATTTACACCCAGGATAGGCTGGGGGCACCAGCTGAGCCTGTCCCCTGTCCCTGTCCCCCCCAGTGCCCCTCTGCAGAGCGGGGCACTAAGCAGATTAGTCAGCTTCTTCCATCAGCATATACTCCCAGCCTAAGGTACTTAAAAGACATCTGGTTTTTAGCCTCATTTCTAAACAAACGAGGCTTATGTGATTACAGTGTCTGTCGCTTGCCCCTCGTTGGCCAATTTCAATCCTCAGCAGGGGATTTTGGTCCCACAGATGTGAACTTCCAGGAAGTTTTTGTGGGCTGGTGAGCGTGTGAACAGAACTCATCCCCGAGGGAGGGCAGCAGCACAAGCTGTGCTCATCTCTGAGCCGAGAGGGAACGTGCTGGGGGAAAGGGAGGTCTCAGTTTGTAGGGAAGAGCAGCCATGAGGAGAGAGCCCTCATGGACTGGAGGGTGTGGGCTGCGTGGCTGAGCTCTGCCTCTGCTCCAGCTGTGCTGGGCAAGCACGGCCATGGCAGTGCCACCTCCTGCTGTCCGCGGGCCAGCTGCTCCTGTGATGCCGGGATTGCCTTGCTGATCCCTGGATTAACGGGGCGGCATGTGCAAAGATCCGAGAGCCGTGTGTGAGGCAGGCTCAGCCTGGCAGGGGATTGCCCCGCTGCAGCTTTGCGGGCTCGCTGCCGTGGAGCAGAGCCGTGCCAGGCCGTGCCAGGCCGTGCCAGGCCGTGCCAGGCCGTGCCAGGCTGTGCCAGGCCGTGCCAGGCCGTGCCAGGCCGTGGCAGGCCGTGCCAGGCCATGCCAGGCCGTGCCAGGCTGTGCCAGGCTGTGCCAGGCCGTGCCAGGCCGTGCCAGGCTGGTCTGTCCGTGCCTCCTGCACCTTGTCTGCAAAATTGTTCTGTCAAAGTTATCCTGACAACCGAGGTCTAGATTCTCCTGAGGCCAGTGTCCCTCAGCACTGTCAGAGGGTGCGCAGGCAAGCACAGCTTCTGCTGGTTAATAATTCCCTCGGGTACCGTGGATGGTGACCGGAATCCGCCGTGCTCCCGTTTTTGCAGAATCACAGAATCCCAGAGTGGTTTGGGTTGGAAGGGGCCTTAAAAGTCATCTTCTCCCACCCCCTGCCATGGCAGGGACACCTCCCACTGTCCCAGGCTGCTCCAGCCCCAGTGTCCAGCCTGGCCTTGGGCACTGCCAGGGATCCAGGGGCAGCCACAGCTGCTCTGGGCACCTTGATTTTTCTTCCTGATTTCCTCCTGATTTTTGATCTAAGTCAGAATTCTCTCCTTTACTTCTCTGTGAATTTCACTAAAATGCTCATTAGAGCTGGTTCTGTCTCCTTTTTTCAGATACACAACATTTTTGCCTTGTAATTCAGAACCTAAGGATATCTAATGGAATGTGTAAAACCCACGTGGAGTAGTTCTGAGACTGTCAGGGAAAAGCAAAGGTTTCATGTTCTGGCTCCTAGTAATGAACTAAATGAGATTGTGTCCTTTGAGCATAACTGAAAGGTAAAAGACAGATGAGATTTATGAACAAGGTCATTAGTGTACCAAATTTCTCTCATTAGATCTGTTACATTACTTTCCAACTTACACAACTCTCATTAGAAAAATTTATGAACTGGAATGATTACAAATACACGGTATTCTAAACCATCCGTACTTTTAATTGCCAAACAGCAAAGAAATAATTATACTTCTGTGCTACAATAGAGCTGTACTTTTGTGCATGTGGTTTTTTTTGGTTAGAATTTAAATGGGGCTTTTTCTTGAAGCCAGGGGATGGGGCGAGAGGAGAATGGACCATTTAGTGCAATTTAGCAGCAAACCTGAAGCACTGCTTTAATTTAATAACCCAGGTTGATACTGTTGGCTAATACTGCTGCTTGTTCTCCTCACCAGACTCCCACTTTCACATCCCTGCGCCTGATTTGAAGTGACAGTGAGCGGAAGCATAAGGTACCTCTCGTTCTGTTTGGACTCCTTGTTTACAGAAGAGCGATGGAGATGCTATTAAGCACAAAAGGCATCACCATATGCCTGTTTTTCTTTGTATTGAGTTTGGCAGCAGCTATTGAAATACCATTATCAGGTGAGTTGTAGCTATTTGCTGTGCACTTTGCTGTTTTGTTTGATATTCCTTTGCAGCTATCCCTGAAGGAAAAACATTAAATCCTCCTTTCCAGTTATGTTCCATTTGGAATTTAATCTCTCCACAATGTGGCCTGTGGGAAATTCAGGCGTGATCAAAAACTAAGCTGTCCTGTTTGGGCCTGCTTAAATGGAGCAGTAAAGTTGTCTAATAACATCTCTCTGGTGTTTGCCATCCAACACAACGCTTAGCTCCGAGCGTTTGGGTTTGTCCTTCACCTCAGTTTCTCATTTTGGTTCTGAATGCCCCTGAAGCTTGTTTGATGTGCGCTCATCCCTCCTGACTGTTGTGCAAGCTGCCGTTCCAGCCTGGGGCAGGAGCAGGTGGATGTCTCAGGGCAAATGTTGGTCCCCAGAGAAGGATTTCACACTCCGTGCCCTGTCCTGGGGAGCAGCTCCTGCCTCCCTCTGGGATTAATTCAAACTGCTTGTTTCACATGGATCTTGAGCTTCCAGGACACGTGTAAAATACGGGATGAGGCTCACAGGGAACAATCCAAGGAAGGGCAGAGGACCCCTCTGCCTGGAGTACAGCCCAGACCTCCCGAGCTTTGCATTTTTCAGACATAAACGGACCGGGAGTGTTGAAAACTGCATTTTGTTTTGTTGTTTTGGTTGCACAAAAAAGCCCCACCCAATAAAGCAAAGCTCCACAATATTAGGGTTTATGAATTATGGTAGGGAAAAGCGAAGAAGTAAACCTAAGGAATGATAAACTTAGGTTCTTTTCAGGGTCTCAGAGTAGGACATGGGCCAGTTTCAGGGTATCCTGAGGATCTGCCATGAGCTCTTAGCGCTCTGGAGCCTGCCAATAGACCTGGCTGCAAAGAGGAAGCCAACTGAGCAGGTTCATAGGATATTTTTGTGAAATTATCCAAATTTGCATTGAGAAGTAGAGGGTTTTGGGTGTTTTTCAGGAAGGAACTGCAGTGGTTCCTTGTGTTTCAATAAAGCCCAAGTGGAGCTGTGACTGTAAAGCACAGGCAAACTCTCTGGGCATCCACTGCTTTTATGAACCTACCCCGGGGAACCACCTAACCCTTAATTAGCTGTAATGAAGCATTTTATATTATAATAAAAAGTTATTTCTGATCAGTGGGGCTGGTGGGCTTGGAAGTGTTCAGCTTTGAGACCGTGTGATATGACAGGACCCCGCGTTTCACTCCAGCTTTGAGCTCCCCGGACTTAAAGCATCACCCAAAGAGCATTTTAATTCTCTTCCTGGCTGTTTATGACAATGGGGTGATCCTATTATCCCAGCTTCACTGCAGGGAACGTTCTTCCTCTGTTCACAGGCTTTTGCAGCACTTCAATTCCCTCAGAAAAAAAGGAAGAGTCCGTGCAGGCTCCGTGCGTGACCACGCAGCTGCACCCTGGGGCAGATATTAAACCAGCCTCGCAGTCCATGGGTTTGCCTGGCAATTTTCTCCAACATGGAGGCAGCAGTTTGCTTCTTCATGTGTGTTCGTCTGTGTCTGGATTAAATCCAGTTACTGACTTCACCTATGAATAAATTTGCCAGGCCACAGCCCCGTGCTTTGGCTTTGGCTTTGGCGTGGTCCCTGCTCCCCTCTGCCCGGGGTGGGTTTGGAGGGGAATGAGGGGGGCACTGTCCCTCTGCCAGGCCTTTCTCTGGCCACAGAGGCAGTGACAGTGGTCACAGGGTATTGTCTGTGCCAGGGAGGTGATGATCATCTTTTTCCCAAGGCAAGTCTCACTTTCTGCAGGAATAATGCAATGCTGCCATTGCCCTCTCCACTCGATGGATGCCCAGATTGGCTGGAATGGTGTTTTACCCCAATTCCTCTTTGTGTTCAGTTTCCCAGCTCCCAACAATCACGGAGCAGTCCCACGCCCAGGTTGCCTACCCCTTTGATGAGGACTTCACCATTAAATGTGAAGCCAGAGGAAACCCCCAGCCCAGGTGAGTACTGCTGGGAGAAGCAAACAGAAGCTGAGTTTGCTTTTAACCTTTGCCAAACATTGTGTCTGTCAGGAGCTGCTGCACAAAAACCTGCTCATCATCCTCACTGGGGTTAAGGTTTGGCTTTCCATTCAGCTTGTGTTGCTCCATCGCTTCCCCTCACCCTGTGAATAGGTATCAACACTGTTTTCCTTGCTGGGGGATGTTCCATTTCTCTGGCACATGCCAAATTCACCCCGTGGTTTAAAAAGAAAGAAAAAAAAATCTTGTCTGGGTTGTGCTGCAAAGGATGGGCTGTGTTGTGGTAATCAAAGGGGCCCAGCTGTGCCTCTGCCTCTTCCACAGCACCCTAAAACTCCCAAACACATTGAACTGGGTATTCAAACCCCACATTTGCATTTCATCAGGTGCCTTGTCTGTACCCAACATCGGCAAGGCCGTGGTGATGGTACAGACAGAAACATAAGGAGTTAATCAGATAAATATCCAGAGATAAGCTCTGTGCATTTTACACCAGTGTGGGAAAGAGAAAGATTTTTAATGAAAATGTGATTAACAAGAGTGTAATAAAAACGCAGTAAAAACTCCTCCTGAGGCTTCCACCACTGAATGGTGTTTGGGCTAAATTAATAGCTGGTTTGAACGACATTTTTTTCTCTTTAATCCTTCCCGTCTCCTTTCTTTGCAATACAATTTAAACTTTAAAAGGCATTCTTTTATTTAGATCAGGATGATTTGGTAATTTTTAATTGGGCTCTGAATGGGGATTTGTAGCATAATAACAAATTCCCTTTGTTCCACTGTTTATCAGTGCATCAATGAAAATTTTCCTGGTGTATTTAAATAATGTGGTACTGCCTGTCAGGTGAGGGGATCCCATATTCCTTCCATCCTGGAGCAAGGCAGTTTTGCCAAGAGCAGTGAAATGCCATAACAACAGTTTTGTTGGCATTATTTATTTTCTTAAAACAAAAAAACAAAAGAAGAGAAAGGTACATCTGATGCTAAATTGATGTTGCACCATAATTTCCAGCTGTCTGGTTTGAATCAGTTTAGGCCAATTTCAATCCATCTGAGAATTGCAGGTACAAGAGCTGTGACAATTCCTTCAGAAATCAAAAGATTCATCAAAATCACCCCTCAGCAGCATCAAAACTACAAATGGTTCTGTGGCAAGGAGAAACTCAATGGAATCATCTCAGTTTCTTCTGATTCAGCCATGGTGGAGGGTGGGAGAAGCTCTCGTGGATCTTTGCCAATCCAAAGCAGCGATTCCACTCCTGCCACATCCTTTGCAGACCCCCAGGTCCTGTCGGTGTGTGGCTTTCCCAGATGCCCTGTTGTTGGGAGCCTGGGCACTGAGAATTTCAGAGTTTCTGTGCTGACAGGCACTGACCCTCCAGCGAGCCCTGCATTTGTCCTGAGGCTGTGGAACAGGCGTCCACAATTGAGTGACAGCACTGGGGTAGGGGGTGTGGAGTTAAGCAGAAGTGTGTGATATCACAGGGTGCAAAACTTAAGAGTTTAAGGTTTTAGAATATAGTAATATATATAAAGCAAGATGGGGGTTTAGGGCATAGGTTTACTCCTTTCACCTTCTTCATGGGTTTGGGTGATATCTGGTAATTGGGTAGAAAAATCCACATTGCAGACCAGGGATATTTGGTTATTGGGTTAAAAGTAAAAATAATTTAGGTGTCATTTCATAATTGGACAATTTGTCCTTAGAAGACCTTGTGAAGAGGTAGAGACAGAGCCATTTTTCACTTTGTTAGCTAGAACTCACAACCTGTGAGACTGTAATACAGATAAGAACTAATAAACATCCGCGTCCAAACACAAACACCATCTCTCGAGCAGTTAATCCCAGCTCTAACAGAAAAGAAGATAACAAACCCTGTCTATCCCCGTCCTTGCTCCAAGCCCTGTGCTCATCTCCTCTCACAGCCAGTTGTCCAAAAGCTGAGTGTGTGGAACGAGAGATGTGCCCAGGAGGCAGCGCGAGGCAGAGGAGCACGGTGGCCACTCTCCCGTCCAACTCCCTCCTCTTGCACCGAGTTTTTCCTTTTATTTTGATAAAACCCTCTTGGCCCCACATTTCCCCCTGATTAATACCAAAATGCTGTCCTGGGGCCTGCCCACTGTAACATTTTTTTTTTTTATATTTCAGCTTTAACTGGACTAAGGATGGAAAACCATTTGATTTATCGTCTGACCCCAGGATAGTTACATCTAACAACTCTGGAACTTTTGTGATCCAAAACCGGGGCATCATCAACAATTTCCAAGGGAAATATCGCTGCTTTGCATCCAACGTGCTGGGAACTGCCATGTCAGAAGAAATTGAGCTGATTGTTCCAAGTAAGGGCTTTACTTTTCGGTTGAATTTGTAATTATTACATTTATTATTAGGATGAGAACTGTCTTTCCTCCAAATAAATGGCGAAGAACCGCTCACTAAGGTGGTGCATGGCAAGACATGAATTGTTTCTTACTCAGTGAACATTCAAAGAAAAAAGTTGTATTTTCTCCTTTAATTTAATTCCTGGTTTTGAGGACAGAAACCGAATCTGGATGCAGGATTTCAGACCACTGAACTATCAACTCCCACAGGTTATTACTGCAAAATAGCAATGGATGCAAATGTTTGAAAGCTCCAGGGGAAGTGATTTGATCAGCTGTGAGTTCATTAATCTGAAGTCAGCAACATTCAGGGTTTGGGATAAATACTAATGGGGAGAAGAATAAAGCCCTGGATCTGAATGGAAAACAAGCTTAAAAATAAAGCAGGGAAAATTACTGATCCTAGAAATTTGTGCTTCCACTATTAGCACAGAGGAAGAGCAGAGGGGGAAATGAGGGATTAAGGATCAGGTTTGTAGAAGTGGGATGAAATTTATGGATAGAATCAAAGAATCATTAAGGTTGGCAAAGAACTCTTAAAATCACTGAGTCCAACTCTTAACCCAGCCCAGCCAAGCCCAACATTCAACCATGTCCCAAAGCTGAAACAACTGGTTTGTACAACCCATTTCATCACCTGGAGTTTGGAATAGGAGCACACATTTTGGTTCTAAATTCAGGATTGAAACATACGAAATGAGAAGAGGAAAATCAGAAGCAGAATGTTCCCAGTGGGAGCAGAAAGGACAAGGAACTCCCCCAGCTCCATGATGGAGCAGGGTGAGAACCTGAAGCAGGTTTTATGATGCAGTTCAGTGACAGAGATGGAGAAAAGCAGCGGTGCAGTCGATTTTTTCAGATTAGATCCTGCATTTTCAAGCTCCTACAGTATTTTGTTAGCAAATATCTGACAGCTCCGTGCTCAGGTGGAATTCATGTGGCAGGAGATGAATCCACAGCCTCCTCAGCCCCACCGTGACGAGAGGCGGCTGCTTTTGTACAAAAACCACTTCTGGCAGCTCAGTGGAGATGAAATGGGCTATGAGAAACATGAATAAGCATTTTTGTGCTCTCTTCAGCACAGGAAATAATCCTGGGAAGCATTCAAGGCATAGCCAGGGCTGGGAGAGTCGTGGTGCTGTGGGCACATTGAAAACAAGACATTGCCGGCGCTGGGAGGGCTCCTGGGAGGGACCTGCTCAGGATTCCACGGAAATGTATTTTATGAGTGCTCCTCATGAAAGACACATTTCATTTTCCTCCCATCCAGTTTTACAGATTCCTTTTTTGTTGGGAAATCGATTGCATGTTGCAATGCGCAGCACAGTGATCCCTGATGCCAGAGCTTGGTGTTGGGTGAGGAATTAGCAGGATCCCAGGGGTTGCTCGGTGGTTTAGTCTCCAGCACCTTGCAGCTGTTTTAAGGGAAGAGCTTTCCAGAGCGGAGGAGAATTGCAGAAAGCTTTAGGACAGTAAGCTGAGGTTTATTGAGCTGTTGGCTCCACAGGTAGGACAGGGCAGAGTGATGCAGGGAAACTTCAGACAGGACTCATTTCACTCTGGAGCCTGGCCAGGGCAGGGGGGTTAATACAACTCCTCTTAAGCAAAAAAAACACCAAAAAAAAACCAAACCAACAAAAAACACTACAAAACAAAAACAAAAAAACCACAAACAAACAGAAAACAAACAAACAAACAAACCTCACCCCCCCCCCCCAAAAAAAAAACCACACACACACAAAAATCCTTCTCTTAAGCAAAAGATTTCATTGTATTTGAGAGGAGTTAAAGTGCTCAGTGTCATGTTTGTGCCTCCAGCAGCAGAATATTCTGATACTCCATTGCTGCTGAACTAAAAAGGATGCTTAGATGGAAAACAAGGAGTTGATGTCTGTATTTGGGGTTATTGAATCTGTATTCAGAGAAGAGGTTTTTTGCTTTTAATGAAAAACAGTCTAGAGTGGCTTAAGTAGATATTAAATATATTGGGAGTGGATGGCAATAAATTTATGGAGAGGTTACAAACATGGTTGTTATCAAAAGCAAGAGGAATTTTAGTGCTAATATATGCAAAGTCCTAAACCCAGCAAAAGAGAAAAAAAAATACATGGTACAGATAATGTATTAGAGGGATTTACCCAACTCACACATCTCTTAAAGCACATTTGCTGTTGTTAGAGCTCTCCTGCCATCAGTTCCCTCATTAAGGGGTGCAGCGCAGAAGCTGCCAATTAAATGAGGATTCAGAGAGGAGGAGAAGGAGCCCTTTGATTTCCTGAAGTGCTGGATGCTCTACAAGCGGCAGAGGTGCTGGTGCCGAGCCCCGCTGGGGCTGGGCATGGGCTGCCCCCGCTCGGCTCCCGGTGCTGAAACAGAGCCCGGCTCGTGTGAGATCAGCCCGTGGGGTGCTCAGGGCAGGGATGCAGAGGTGGCAGAGCTGCGCCAGCTGCATTCAAGGCAGGTGTAAAACTCCTTGGCAAAGTCACCGCGCCAGGGAAGGGGAGAAAACCCCAGCTAGGCAGAGCAGGGCAGTTTCTTTCATCATTTACATTTCCACTGCAGCAGGAGAATACCGGGTCTGTAAGGCTGCTGCTGAAAAGGAGAACAAAAGGCTGTTTACTCGCAGTAGTCATTCCAGGGAAGCAATAGAAATGTCAGCAGAAATGATCATTAAATCTCACCTACATAATGAAAATACCCCACCTCCCCTATGCAGGATGACATTAAGGAGAGGGGGAAGAATGGGCTCCGAGGATCTCGGTGTGTTTGCTGCTCTAACAAAGGCCAGATTGTTACAAGATACATTCAGCATGAAAATGAATTTAAATGGTGAGAACACAGACTTCAGCTCCCCTCCTCCAGCATTTCGGGAATCTGCTGCTTGAATTAGTGAGCAGGCCCAGTGCCAGAGGAAGGAGAAGAACAGTTTAAACTTCTTTAATTAACTGTGCTGTAAAAGACTCTTCATGGCAGGCTGAGTTAAGATTTATGCTCGGTATTTCTAAAGCTGCTGCTCCAAGAGACCAGAGACCTGAGGATGGAAATATTGGCTGAATGTAAAATTATCCCGCGGCAGGCTGTGCTCCGCCAGTGATGTTAGTACAAGAATTCCCAAAGAAAGCCAGGCCTGAGTTAAAATTCAAACACTCAGGTGTGAATATCCTGTAATCAGTAAGAGACACTGAGCTGATACTGAAGGAGCAGGGCTCAGTTTTGTGAAGGCTTTGGTGTAGCCTGTATGGAAGAGAAAACAAAAGAGGGCAATTCACTGAGACTTTGCAGGTGATGGGAACGAAATTTAACCCTCTTTCCTCCTAAGCCCGTGACCTTCACCTGCGGCAGCTTTTCTGGCTACCTAAATCCTCGGGCTGGCTCTGATCCTTGCCTGTGGCCATCATTTTGTAATCTTTGGATAACAAAGATTTACACAGAAAAAAAGCTGTCGCTGATTCCATTCCACACCTCCGGGAGCCAGGGGACCCCCAGCCACGCTCTTCCTGACCTCCCGGCTTTGCTAACTTTTTCAATTTAAGGCAGCAATTAAAAAATCCATAAACAAGCATGGTCATATCTCATAAACAGTTCAAAGGCTGCAATGGAAATTACAGATTTAACTACTGCTCCTGCTCCATGGATCAGAATATCAATTGAGGCGCAGAGATGAGCCCTGGAAACTTCCCAAGCTTCACTCAGAGCAGCTCAACATCAGGGACTGCAAGTCATGGCTAAGATTCCTTAAAATGTTGGGCTGTTTGCTGTAAAAGATACAGATCTGTATGAAAAATCATAATTAAATGCTAATCTAGGTGTCTAAGGAGCTGGAAATTTCGAGCTCTCATATTCTCTCCAATATGAGACTATCCATGACGGGTCAGGATAAGCTCTCCTTTACCCCAGAATATCTTCAGGAGAATCCACAGGGAAGGTTATAAAACCAGACCTGGCTTACAGTGATGCTTTTCTACAATAATTACACAATGCATTTGCTAATTGCTGATTTGCCATCCTGAATTCACTCCCATTTTACGCCTGACATTGGTAGAAACAAGACACAGGGATCTCAAGGACAAGTTACCTGGAGGAATGCTTTCCCTTTGATCAAATTCTCAACACTTGTCCCCAAAACATGTAAAATACCCGATGGAATGGGCTCCATTCTCACAGAAACTGGAATAAATCGCCATAATTGATACAGTTTTAGTGTGAGGTCACTGTGATCAGCAGTAGGACAAAATCTGAGCTGTAGAACAAGGTGTCCTGAATGGATCCCCGAGTAAATCTGGAGCAGTGTTGGGGACTCGTATTCCCAGCCCTGCTTGCTGCATTTCAGGATCTCTGTTTCTGCTAAACTCGAATGAAGATTTCTGTTGCACTGTGTTGGTCTCCCTCCTTTAGGTTTGCTTTAGGTTGAGAAACTTCATTTTCTGAAGGGATGAGGAGAGACTCAGGCTCCTTTCTGGATTTTCTCCCAGCCCCCCCCGAATTTGCCAGGGGTGCTCCAGTCTGGTCTCAAGCACAGCTCAGTCATTAAACTTTGATTCACCCCAGGGATTAAGCAGATCCTGGCTCCTTGCACAAACGACTCTGGCCACTGATAATCTTCCATTTCCATGGTTCACACACTGTCAGAGCGCTTCAGTTCTGGGTTTTGAGCGCAGCCTTGTGAGGAAAAAGCCCTTGGCCAGCAAAGCCTTTCCCAGGAGTATTTAGAGAGGTGTCACGGTGGGATTTTAGGAGGTTCTCCATAGCTGGGGTTGAGAGGGCAGGTTTCCATCCTCCCCATGGCTGCGCCACTCACACCCCGTGATTTGTGTGTGCTGAGAGCTCTCCTGGCCCCTCTCGGAGTCCCTAAATCCCACTGCTCTCCCCCGTGCCCTGGATATGTGGGAAGCAGCTCCCGGAGCTGTGCTGGATCCTCTGTCCCCTCTCATCACATTCCTTTCTTGGGGATTCCATGGAATATTGACATAACAGCTCCAGCGTTATCACTGCAGAGACATCAGCTGGATTTTTCAGAGGCCATGCGCTGCACTGAGACCTCTGTACAGTGTTAAACACTTCCAGGGCACAATTTCTTTTGTGTGATGCTGTGGAGTTTAACTCAGCTGTGATAGCTTCTGTGATGGGCCACAAATCAGTGGTGATTGATTCTGGAATATCCTCTAATTAGAATATAGGAGCCCCGCAAAAAGATTCAAAATGTTGCCTGCGTACACATCCTGAAGATTGATGTGCAAAAGGCAAAAGTCTGTTGTGACAGAAGCTTTTTATTTTTAATAAATCTGAATTCAGAAGCAGGTATTTTTCTAGTCTTCGAGACCAGTGGGACCCCAGCAAAAAAATTATGCTTGTCAGAAGGTTTGGCTCAGGAATTTATCATGAGTTTTCATCTCTTGCAAAGCTTCAAGGATTAAACCATTCAAATTTATTCATTATGAGGATGAAAAACAAAGTTTTTCAATGTTTTTCTTAGGGAACTAAGCCAAAAAAAAAATCATTGAAGGACCCAAACACCCTGATCACCTGTGGTGCAAGTACTTGCTGGAGGTGGAGGACATTTGGGGTCAAATTGCTGCTTCCCCCAGTGAAGTCCAGCTGCCAACATCTGGGCCCACGCTGGAGATGAATGGCTGTGCTGCCAGCTAATGACACCAGGACTGTGACTTGTCCCTGTCTCCTGGTGGGACTCAGTAAATTTCTGTATAATTCTGTAATTACGGGCTACAGAAATTCACCGAGAAGCCCAGTGGTTATGACACCCAGCTGGGACATCAGAAACCCAGATTCAGTTCTGTTAAATGAGGCAAAAAATGGGTTTGAACAAGGGGTTCCAATGTCCTAAATAAGTCATCCCATATTAGTCCATTTGTTGATCTCATTGCTTCAGTCAGAAATCCCCTATCCTTCACCTGATCCAGCTTATTTAGAGTTTTGTTGTGAGTGATGTGCTTTGGGGAATAAATAAGCTTTAGATCAAGAAATTGGCTTTTTCATGCTGGAAAATATTCACCTCTGCAGTCAGCAGATATTTCCCAAGGCTTGAAACTGAAGGTTACTGAAGGTACTGGATATGAATATGCAACTCTTTTTTTTTTACCTGAGATTTCACCTACGGGGTGTGTGATCCTCATTAGCTGCATTTTGCCTCTCCTAAGAATTCCTAACCTACTAATAACCCTCCTGGAGATAAAATCTCTGCAGAGTCTGCATTCAGGCAATCAGCGCTGGAGTGATTGCTTCTTTTCGTGTTTACTAATCCTGAGATGTGTGAAGTGTCCTCAGAGCCCTGCGCTGCATTTCCCCCCTCTCCTTTCCTTTGCCTCCTGCACTGGGATGTTGCAGGTTCCCTGCTGCACCACTGATGTCTCAAGTTGTGCAGTGTTGGAGTCCAGGGCAGGTGGAAAACCCCTGGAACTGCCCTGGGGGCTCCCAGACCCCGGCTGGGACCCCAGGAAAGCATTGCCTTGGACCTCAGCCCATGGGAAAAACTTCCAACACTCAGAGATCAATTGAAAACAACAAAGGTTTAAAATAAATAGTAGTTTAGTTTGTCACAGGGTGAAAATTTGTAGTTTTGGGTTTTTAGTATGGAAGTAGATCAGAGCAAGATGGAGAATTCTGAGTGCTGTCTCATGTTTTTCATCTTTGTCTGCTCCATCTCCTGCTGTGACGGTGGCACAGAGACATTGGTGGGATGGATCTGATGTAGAAATTGAGTGTCTAGAATCAGTGACAGTAATTAGCACAAAACTGTAAATATAGTACACTTTAAGAGTTAATTGGGTTAGAAATCTTTCAAAACGACCTTGGACCCTCCATCCGTGTTCCTGTAGCTGCTTTCCTTCAGTGCCCTGAGACTGCTGTGAGGCCTTGGGATAAGAAATAGAATAAACACCTTTGCAGAGCGAGCCACAGGTTCCATCTCATCTTTTAAACCCTGGTACGGGACTTTGAAAACAGAAAACTCCTAATTAGGGGACCGACGGGGTGAAAATTCCGACCATGAAGTTGCTCCCAAAGCTCCCAGTCGTGGCTCGGGCACCAGGAGGTGATGTTTGCTGTGCCAGCTTGGCTCTGCACAGCCAGGACGTTCCCCATCCTTGGCTGGTTAATTGCTGCTCATTTTTTGCTGGTTGATGCTGGTCTGCAGTGAAACTTTGGCCCGTTTGAACTTGCCTGAAATGAAAGCAGGAGGCGACGTCAGCCCCGAAACTGCCTGAGCTCAGTTCCCTCAAGGAGTGGTTCCATTCTGCAGGCTGGTTTCTCTGTGATCATCTCCGAGCTGACTCTGGGGTGGGCTCCAGCCCAGCTCTGCTCCCCATTTTCCCACATGAGCTCCAGCGGCATTTTGGGCATCCAGGTTTGCCCAGGTGTGCCAAGCACGGATCAGGCTTTGAACAGAGCGCTGGCGTCGGGCGCTGTGGGTAGGGAAACACTGACCCATTAACAGTTTAAGCCGTGTTTAAGCCCAGCTGGAGCAGCCCTGTGAGCTTTGTGCCAAGCCTGTCCCTGCACCCTGAGCCTGCAGGGGCAGCAGAGGCTTCTCACCAGCCTTCCTCTGCTCCTGGGGATGGAGAGGGGATGCAGTCTTACACGAGACCGGAGTGTGCTGAGCCCCCTGAAGATGTGTCAGGTCTGAGGGCTGACCTGCAACCTCCCAGAGCGGCTCAATAGTATTTGCCAGGCGGCTCCTTGGGTGTGTTTTGTAAAGCAAAGGTTTTAATAAAAGAGAAAATAACAAACGATGCAGAAACAAAAGAACAAAACGATATGCAGGTGTCAGAGAAGCATCTGACACCCGGCTAAGACACCCCAAAAAGCCCTGAGCTCCTCTGTGCTCCTTCTTAAATACTTCATGTTTCAGGAGGGCTTCTGGCTTGCTGCCATAGGAACAGCCCCAGGTTTGGAGAAACATTTCCAAAACCCACCCAGCGTCCCTGTGCTGGCGCTGGGCCAACCACGGCGAGGGAAACACAGAAAGTTCTGGGGGTTCTCCTGAAAAGCCAGGGGTAAAACTGAACCCCCTTTTCCCTGTTTGGAAACACCTGCTGGGGTGTGGGGGGTGCAGTGAGACAGAGAAGAGCTGGGACAGCTCTGCCGTTGTCCTGATGTCTGTCCCCACCTGCAGTGGGGTGCCGTGGGTCCTTAGGGAGCGTGTTTTATCCAAGACACATTCCACACCTTCCCGCTGGTTCCTGACCTCCTGGGCCCCAGCAGGACACGGCCCTCTGTGCCAGCCTTGTCCTTAGGGACCCTGTGGCCTCCAGTGGTCCCTTCCAGACAGCACAAAGGGGGCTAAAGAAAGTGTTTGGAAAGAATTGTGTTAAAGGAAAGCCCAAGCAAAGCGCAGGGATCACAAACAAGTGTTCAACATCCCCATTCAGCGCCTGGCTTTGGATAGGATGCTCCAAGGACTTTGTGAATGAAAGGATTCCTGTTCCGAGTGTCCCAGAATGCAGGGATGGATTTCCTGCTCTGAGTACAAGTCATCATTACTCTGTGCCTCTGTGGAAATTAAAATCGGCGTTAAAGGCAGGGAATGAGAAGGATGATGTAAAGGTAAATATTTTATTAAAACTGCATCAAGGGGAAAGCAAAAGGCAACATTTCAAAAGGTACCAATAAAAGGGGAACTTCTTTGCTTTTTTTTTGTGCAGGTGTACCAAAATTCCCCAAAGAAAAAATTGAGCCTCTGGATGTGGAGCATGGAGATTCTGTGATCCTGCACTGCAACCCCCCAAAAGGCATCCCCCCTTTGCACATCTACTGGATGAATATTGGTGAGTTCATGGGTTTTGCAGGATTCATTCAAGGGGGCCCAAAGTATTTGCCTTTCTGAGCAGTTTCATTGCAGATTCGTCATGGATAGAAACAGTAATGGTGCAAGTGCTTGGGAGAAATATCTGGATATCAAAGAACAAAATTCAAAAACAGAGGATGGAGATCTGGTTTTACATGACCCGAAGTTAAATTGTTGAGTGCATTGACACAGCATTTCATTAAATATGAGATATCAATTTATATATTGGTGAGTCTGCCAGTGATGAGGAGTCCTGCATTTAAAGGAGAGAGGATATCACTTGTCAGTATGTTATTTCTATCATCATTGTTTTCCTCTTTCCATAAATCGATGATTGATTTATGATACTAGGGGAAAAATAATCCACTAGGTTTATATAATTAGTTCCTTGTGGGTTTCTGTGCTGTTATTCTGCAGTGTTTGTGTTCTGCAGGAATTTCTGGCTTTTGGGAAGCAAAATAAGTCTGTTTTTTAATTATCATTTTTTCCTTACCAGTTATATAGGTATATATTGTTATATATATTTTAAAAAATTATCACTTCAATATTGAATATTGGTAAATAACTCAGTGGCTCTGCTGGATTTTCTGCCTCTTTTACTTCAGAGTTTCATCCTCTGTCTGTATCTGGAAGGAGGCACAGGAGGGGAGCATTTGGTGAAACAGCCCCGTGTCGTTCCCACCTCACAATTCCTTTTCCTTGCCAGATTTGCAGCACATCCCACAGGATGAAAGGGTCTCCATGAGCCTGAAGGGGGATCTCTACTTCGCCAACGTGGAGGAGAGTGACAGCAGGAGCGACTACTGCTGCTTTGCAGCCTTCCCCAGGCTCAGGACCATCGTGCAGAAGATGCCGATGACGCTGAAGGTTTCCCGCTGTGAGTGCGGGGCTGAGCTGCTCCTTTGCTGCTGCCTCCGGAGCTCCCCCGGCAGCAGCGCACGCAGATGTGTGCCCAGGCTCCCCCAGCAAAGGGCTCCTTGCCGAGTTGGTTCCCTGCATTATTAACCTCGTTCTTCGGGGCTGCATTTCGCTGAGAAAAGCTTTTTGCCGCAGCCTCAGTTCTAGGCAGCCGTGCCAAGGCATCAGCTTGTCCTGTCCCACCTGGGTGGGCAGAAACTGATGCCTCGGGATGGGTGCCCAGAACAGAGGCTAGGCAAGACAAAGAGAGTAAAATCAGGTATTTATTAAAGGCCTTCAATAGATACACCCTGGGCAGCCAGAAGCCTCCCAGAGGTTGCACCCAGCATAGACAATGGTCACGAGATTTTCAATTATAAATTTGGTAAATTCACATATCAGGGGTTAATCCTCCAGTTACAGCTTCAGGTAATGAAGTCACTGACCCCAAGTTTGCTGCCCCCAACTCACTTTTGTTCACATCTCTCAGGCCTGAGGCAGTGAGGGGTCCTTGATTGCCAGGCCTGGAGAGGAATTGTTGTGTCTGCCCAAAATGGGCAAGCAGCAGCTCACACTGCGTGTGGAGTTTGGAGTTCTACACTAAAGCAGTACAGGATTTGAAAAATATAAAAGCTAAAATCCTAAGGAATCATAATCAGACCCCAAAAGTGCCCTGTCCTTCCTTTCCCCACAGCGAAAGCCAAGGATGCTTTTGGGAAATCTGCTCTTGAGTCCAGCAGGTGCCCCAAGGAAGGGACTTCACTGGGTTTGGGGGATTTTGTGGCCCCCTCCTTGCTGGGCAAGGCCTGGTTTGGTCCAGCTGCAGAGTGAGGCTGGAAGGATGATGTTTTCCAGGTTTTTCCAGGCAGACTGGATCACCAGAAACACAAGAGGTGTTTCCAGTTCCTTGATGAAATGATGTGTAGGGAATAAAAGATTTAAATTGTTCATTAAAACCTCTGATCTTTCAGGCCTACACAGCCCAGAGAGCCAAGGAGAATTTTGTCTTCAGGAATGAAACCCTCATGTTTAAATCTGTGATTTTTTTGAGAGTTTTCTTGTAGGGATAAAAAGATAAAGGATTAATAGTGGCTTTGTGTGTTTAATGTGTGCTTAGACCGTATCTTGGGATAATAATTGTGAGAAAAACATCCAAATTAAATGTTGCTCTCCATGGCTTTTCAAATGGGTTCAGTCCCCCACACATGCACACAGAGATTAGAGAAAAACGAGACAGGTTTTGGCTGCTGGGAGCCCTGGAAGTGGCCCAAAAACCCACTTCAGTGTGTCCACCTTGTCATCAAAGCCGCAGGACTTGGGCCAGGGAAAGATGAGAGGCGTGAACTGAAAGGGTTCTGTAAACTCAGCTTGACACTGCCCACTCCACTCTGTGCCAAGTGCCTGGTGAGGGGCTGCATTAAAAATAAGTAGAACAAAAATAAGCGATGATAAACAAGAGAAGGGATACATTTTATAGCATTTCTCTTCGTGGCCACTCAGTGATTTTTATTCCTGTAGATAGCAAGGATGAAATGTTGATTATATCACCCAAGTATTTTTCAGGATAACACAAATCTTCAAAGCATTTTCATTGTATTTTCAAAACTATGTTGCTCATCTGTTGCTTTCCTTTATATTTTTCATTCTTTCTTTCTTTTGGGGCAGAAATTGGGAGGTGGGGAGGGGCATGGTTTTGTTTTGGTTGATTTATGGTTTCTTTTGATTCTGTCTCAACCCTGCATGTTTGTTTGGTTGTCATTTTTATTTATTTCAGTAAAGCATGCTAATGACTCAGGCTCACCTAACGCTGCTGTTACTAAGGGTGAGTTGAATGCGTCTGTTTTTAGCCTTTGAACTGAGACTCCACTGGCTGAGGTGAAATGGGAGCTGCTCAAAAACACATCACAAAAGCCTCTTGATTGCGATGGGATGGATTTAAGTGATCCAGGCAGGACAACTGGCTCATCTTGTAGTTTCTGAGAGCAGTCTGCAGGGTTTTCTATTAAAAAGGGCAGGTTTTTAACTTGAGGAAGGAGCTTTGTAAGGAGGTGGAAGTGAGGACGTTGATGCTCTGGGTTTCTCATGTTATCGGTTCAGAGCAGGAGCCAGAGCTGGATGCTCCAAATCTTTTCCTGGCAGTTCAGAAGGCTCTGAGATGAGACAGCTGAGTTTGACACCATGAATTCATGTCCCAGGGGTCACCCTGGGGCCGCATTGCTCCAGGATGAGCTCAGGCTGTGGATTTATGGGGTTGGGGAGTGTCGTGGTAGGACACGGAATAGATTGACTCCACGGAGCTGTCAGCAGAGAAAGAAGCTTTATTTACAATCCCAACAGTTTCTTTTAGCACACGCTGTGTAAAAAGGTCTGTTATTGCTCCATGGCACTGACACTGCTCTCCATTGGGTCAGGAATAGGAAACAACCCCTGGGACAGTTGTTCTGGCAAAGGGAACACTGTGTGCTGAGCCTGTGCTGAGAAACGCAGAGAGATGTTTTGGAAAGAGAAACTGTTGGCAGCTTTTCCTTGGGAAAGGAGCCAGCAATGGTCAGCAAGCTGAAATTCAGGCTAAGGAATGTGGAGCCCACAGGGAGCGCTGTGCTGGCTGTCCCCATCACCCCGGCGCAGACGGGAGGTGGCTCTGTCTCTGTGGTGCCCTGGCTGCGTCACCAGCTCAAAGCACTTCTCCCCCTGGGGGTTCCCCTCTCCCACTGCTTTGCGTGCCCCCCTCTGTGGAGCAGACCCTGCAAATGTCCTGCTCTCCATGCAGGCAGCAAGGTGGCTCTTCCTGCAGTCCTCCTCCTGGTTCCTTTTGCTTCAAATATATGAAACTTAGAGTCTGTAGCTCTTGACTCTTCATTTCTTCACTTAAATGGCTTTTAAGAGCTTTTTTTTTTTTTTATG
>WBMY01012984.1:30224-40324 GCA_013397315.1 Donacobius atricapilla
TATAGTGCTTTTAAAGTGTTTTTTTTTTTTTTATGCCCAGTTTTAACCTCCTCTAGGAGATTTTTTTTTTTTTTGCCAGACAAGCACTGAGGTTTCTGAAAAGGGGGTTATCCTGGAGTGTTTTGTTGTGGGAAAAGGTTTTGTAGAGAATTTTTAAGGCTTGATAGAAGGCTTATATAGTAAGTATTTGTATGCAAANGGTAAAAGTTACTAATGTGGGGATGGATAGCTCGGAGCACTCCTCGCTGCTCTGGCTTTGCCCATGGAGCTGAGCCTTGGGAGCAGGGCAGGCAGGGCTCGTGCCACTCCAGGAGCAGCTTTTCCCTCGAAGGGATGCCTGAATTCACGCTGGGAAGGGGGCCTGGCTGCCTTTGGCTGCAGGAGGTGCAGGGCAGATGGGAAATGTGTGTCCAGAGGCACCAACGTGCTCTGCTGCAGCTCAGAGCACTTGTGACACAGATCTGAGGAAATACAAAGCAAGGCAAAACTAAATTTAAAAATGAGAAGATGGTTCAGGGAGATCTATGTGTTCTTCTACCAAATCACCCGTAACTGGCAATTTTTTTAAGAACTAGCACCATTTGGGGAGTGATTCATTAGTGTGCTAATTGTTATGATGGTGATAACTGGGCAGCCACTGAACCCTGCATTTTTCATCCCAAACCCCTTGTTTGGCAGGCTGGAACAAATGGGCTGTTGGAACCAAACACGGGTTGATCTTGTTTTATTATTTTTACACTCTTCCTTACAAATTGTGTCACCATTACTGTAGATTTAATAATTGGAACAGGAGGGACAACTCCGGGATGCTCAAGTCAGGAAAGGTGGGGTTTCAACTGAGGTCTAAAAGATGATGGAGCCAGTGCAGAAGAAAAGTGCTAAGAAAGGTGGTGTGGACCTGAAAAACAGGAACTGAGAGGATCAGACTGCCTGAGGGGTGGTAGGAAGGGCCAGTGCCTGGAAAAGCGGATATAAAACTGTAGGAAAAGGAGAGAAAAGCCCGCACTGCTGCCAGTTGATATCACTGTGCCTCCCTTCTGACTGTTATCAGGGGAAATAAGGGCTCCTGGGTTAGTCTCAGAGTGTATAAGTAAAAAACAAATCCACAAAGAGATGTCAGAAACCTTCTGTCAGCAGTGATATTTGTGACATTATTGAAGAATATCCCAGATTTCCCACCTAACTTCTGTTTTGTTTTATCTTGCAGCAAATTTTATCAAGGAGAGGAAGCCCAAACTGCTGATCCCTCCTGAGTCTGCTGGCAGCAGCTCCTCAGTCACTGTCATCAAGGGAGGTGTCCTGCTCCTCGAGTGCATTGCTGAAGGGCTGTGAGTAATGAAAATGCTGCACAAACCTAATCACCTTTGGAGGTAGAAATGAGCAAAGAAAAAGGGCCATTGCAAATTATGCAACAGTTTTAAATGGAACTCCCGTGCAGGGCTTTTTGCACCTGTAAAGCAGCACAGAGTGCCTGCAACAGTGGTGTATTGGTTATTGCTGTAGCTTGTAAACAAGTAATTAAAACCACAGTGTGGTAAGTATGGATTTTTTAAAATTGTTTTCCCAAAAAAATCCTTTTTTTTTTTCAGTAGGGCTACTTTTGAGATGTTGAGAAACTAAATAATACCAGGACCAGCTTCGCTGCTTTTGTTCACAAACTGTAACGGGTTTTTTCTGGTTTTGCCAATTCAGTTTTGCTTCAGTGCTTAAAATTTAAGATTTTCCGGGTGTAAGATCTCAGTTTTTAAAAACAAAGGTCTTGAGTGATGTAGCACAAGCCATTCTTTAAGGAATGGGAAAAACCATCAATCTCAGCTACAGCAGGAGTGCTGGCTCAGGTGTGAATGTGAACCTGGCTGCTTTCTGTGTCCATTCCCCAGCATCCAGAATTTCCACAAAGGGTCTTCATTCCACGGTGTCCTCACAAATCCATGGCTATGTAGGAATACAGTGAACCAGTATCAGCTGTATTAGTTCGATCCTGCTAAATCCAACAGCAAAGGGCAAACTGCAAACCTTGGACACTTCCAAGGATCCAGGGGCAGCCACAGCTTCTCCGTGCCAGGGCCTGCCCACCCTTAAGGGAAGAGGTTTTTTTCCGAAAAAACCTTCTAAATCCCCTCTAAACCTTCTCTCAGTTTGAAGCCATTCCCCCTTGTCCTGTCACTCCAAGCTCTTTTTAAATAATCTCTCTCTCCACCTTGCTGACTCCCTTCAGGTAGTGAAAGGATTCATACTGGGAAGGGCTAAAATAGCTGCTTTAGGATGGGAAATCAGGACAATTTTGTCCTTGTAAATAACACAAGGCAAAATGAGGGTAAGGAAGGAAAGGGGCTGGGAAATAGATGTTGAGTGCCACCCTCCCAAGGAGCTGGGATTCCCTTCTCAGGCCTGCTCACTCAGCCACGAGCCCGGCTTTGCTCTCCCAGTTTCCCGGTTTGTCCCACGTGCCTGTCGGTGCACAATTGGAGCTACCACCAGAGAAACAGAGAATCTGTGCACCCCCGAATCCCCAGTGAAAGCAGAGTCCCTTCTGCTCTGGCTGGGACAGAGCTTTGTGCAGAGCAGAGCTTTAAATCACCGTCCCCTGGCGCTGGACGTGGAGCTGCAGACTCTGCTTCGCGCCGAGATAATTCCCATTAAAGGCTCTGCCGCTACATTCCCTCCATAAAACCCTGAAGTCAGGATATTTATCTGCCTGCACATGTTTGGGGCATTTTGTTTTTCCATCTGGGCTTGAAAGGGCATTGCTGGTGGAAGCTGGCACGGAGCCGAGCTGGCATTCCTGAAAGGAGGTGAATTACTTGTCTCTGTTGGATTCACTCCAGGTATCTGCAGTGAGTTTTGGTTCCCTGTTGCAACACTTCCTTGTCTAATTCACTCCCCATCAAGTGAATCTGCCAGCCCACAAACCTCCCCAAAGCCACAACTCTGATTTTAGAGGGTTTTCAAGGGGTTTTCGTAAGGAAATCACCTTGGGAATACTCAGATATGAATTTTGAATAGCAAGCATGGATATCAGATACAAGAAGAGAAAGCCAAAAAAGTCTTTCTGTCCCTTTGGAAAAACATAAAAAGAAAGAAATTTTTGTTTCACTCAAAATTTTCCAGGAAACTCCTAAAAAAAATTATTTTTTGAACAAAAAGGGTTTTATTTTTTAGCAGTCACTTTAGAAAGAACACAATGTACTTCCTTGTCTTATCACCAAGCACATCTTTTCATCGAAATCCTTCAAAAATGCAACTTTTAGAATAAAATGTCACTTTTCTTCGCTAAAATGCCCATTTTCAGCAGCAAAAATGATCAGCTTTGCCCACATCTCTGCCAAGCCATCCTGCCAAATGTCCACAGACCATGGAAGCAGATTTCAAGGAACTCAGATCAGGGGCGCCCGACTGCAAAATAGGGAATTAAGGGCATTTCCAATCTGTCACTTTTTAAAGATTTATACCCTAAGCAGCGGCAGTGGCGGGAGGGCACGGCCTCGGGCATGGCTTTGGGAAGGAGCAGCGGGACATTCGCAGGGCTGCGCTCAGAGCTGGTGGAACACCAGAATTCCTGGGTACCTCTGTGCCTCCTGCCTGGGCACGGAGCCACGGGGACAGATGGGCACAAGAGGGAGCAGCTCCGGCCCTGCGGCCCCGTGTCCCGTGCGGGGTCGGGGTCTCCAACAGCATCTGTCCCCAATTCTGTGTCACTTCTGGCGCTTTCTAAGGATGGGGAGGAGCCTTCCAGCCACCTCCAAAGAGGCAGGCAGGGAGCGGGGCACTGCAGGGGAGTCTGGCTCTTCGTGGCTGTCCTCAGGTGCCCTTCTGGGGCAGGATGGAAGGAGCTCCGGCCCCGATCCTGCTCTCCGTGCCAAGACACATCCAAGGGATGCAGCTCTGCCCTGGTGAAAACCCCACGCACAGGGGTTGTGCAGAGCAAGAAGTAGAGTAGCTGTATAGCATTAACCCTCAGGTAGCCCCAGAGTTTTCAAAGATTTAAAAGCTTAAAATCCTGTAAAAACCCTCCCAAACCCTGGGTGTGAACTCCAGCAGTGTGGCCCTGATTTTTCAGCCTTCTATTCTGTTTCACAGTTTCATGGTTTAGATTGTTTCTCACACACGGGTGTTCTAAACACTGGCAATGTTTTTATAAATTCAAGGAAAGTTTTCATTCCTGATCTTAGAGCTACGGACAGCTGATGGGCAGTTGTCTTGACCAACGGGATGGGGAGAAGTGTCAACCTTCTCCCCCAATCCCTGGCCCATGTAGAAATACTATGAAATTGAGTCAGATTTTTGTAACAAACAGTTCATGCCTTCCCACCAAAGTGTGTCTGTGTGACAAAGAGCATCACAGCGGCTTTGCCACGTGAAGCATCACAGCAGCTTTTCTGCTTCAACTCAAAATCTTCCTTTTTCTCCCCTTTGTTCTTAGCCCAACTCCTCATCTCAGCTGGGTCAAGGTCACGGGAAACATGCCCAAGGAAGAGCCAGAGACAGAGAATTTTGGGAAGACCCTGAAGATTGACCAAGTGACGGCGGCTGACGAGGGGACGTACCAGTGCACGGCCAGCAACCCCATGGGCAGGGCCAGGCACGAGTTCCACGTGCATGTGGAAGGTGCTCAGTACTCTTCACTAGAATTATTGTTTTGGGACAAAAAGGTGGGAAAAGAGAGGTGAAGGAGGCTCTTTGTTAATATGGCACAAGCAACCCCATCAATTTGTGCCAGCCTCTTTGGGTTTGGGAAGGTTTGCACAAAGTAGCAGCTCTAAAACAACAACCAAAAAATATGAATAATGATTTTTGTTTTTTCCCCCTGAACCATGAAGGCCTCAAAAAGCAGGGAACAATTTAAGTGTGTGAGCAGCTTCAGTATTCTAAAGATGGGAGGGAGTCAAGCAGAGATATTGATGAAATGTCTTGTACTAAGCTGAAGGTCAGAAAAAAGATCTAATTATTCTTTTTGCTCTTAAAAACTGTGAGAATGGCTCTGCTGGGTTGGACCAGAGGGACATTTAGCTCAAGTCCTTTTCTGTGCTTTCCACCAAAAGTGGGCTCTCAGGGATGGCTGTGAAAATTCAGTGAGCAGAGCAGGTACCACCCCTTGCCTCCTCCACCTGTTCCTTTGCTGTGGTTTTTGTACAGGCACCACCTGAGCTGGGAGGGTTCTCTGTAATCCCTGAAAAGCATCATAAAACCTGTGACATAAAGTAAAAAGATGCTTTCTACTATTTTTCAGCACTTAAAAAAATGGAAATATGACCCTCTTTGTCACCTCACTGAGTACCCAAGGCTCCTTTTTCCCTTCTCCTCCTTCCCAAAGCCCAAGGTGTGCATCAGGTGGAGATGCCCTTCCCCAGGAGCCAGCAGAGCTCTGAGTATAAACCTCAAACCAAAAAACCTTGTTGCAGAGCCAAGAACTCTCCCTGCCACTTTCTCTGCCCGTAAATAACCCCAAACTGAGAATCCTGAGGCCCAGCTGAAAAACTTGCTGAAAACATTTGCCTGATGAAAAATGCTCTGCGCTTCAAAAATAAAATAAATCCCTGGCAGTTTTTACCCCGTTGGAATCTTCCAAGTGCTTCATTTCCATCAGGGCTCCTCATCCCCCTGTGGCCACTGGATTTCTGATGGGGGAAAAGCACTTTGAGCTCCCTGCTCTGTGTTTGCTCAGCAGCTGAGGAAAAGATTTTCTCCCAGGGGCTGATGAGTCCTCTTCCATGCCCTCCGCCCAAGCTTGTCCCTCGCACTCCCCTTTCCCTTGCTGGAATGTGGCAGAGGAGGATCCCGGGGCATGGCAAGTTCTCAGCTGTGGTGGAGGGGAAGTGCTGACTCCTAGAAATCCTTCCAGATGGTTTGGAGCATCTCTGCTGTAGCAGAATATTTTAACAATCTGGCTATGATTTTCTCGGCTGCAAAAATCGATTTCCTTCAAAGAAATTGCAGGAGCTGCAAAAACTAAAATACCAGAGAAATGACATTAATTTTGCAGTTTAGAATATTGACCTTCTTCTCCCACAGTTTCCAGAGGAAGGGAAACTTCCCGGCAAATTGTTATTCCTGCTTAACAAACAAGTGCTTAGAAAAAGAGAAAAGAAGGAAACAATCCCACTGCAGCCATTGCAATGTAAAAAAAAAAAAAAAAATCCTTTCCCAATTGCCGTTAAATCCATTTTCCATGTGTGTAACTAATGGTGGCTCCTGTCAGCAGCAGGGGTTCTTCCTATTAGGAGTCACCTCACATCCAAGGTATCAAGGTAAACCTGAGCCCAAACTCTGCTGTCTTCCACAATTTCTGAGCAGCAAATGTCGCTGTCGTTAATCAGAGACGGACACGTTCATCACTCTTGCAGGAGCTCCTGTGAGCACACTCAAGGGCACATCCTGAGCATTCATTTCAGGAGGCTTCAGGGAGCTTGTGCTGGCGCTGGGCTCCTCACACCTGACAGGTTCCTCTCACAGGGCGCACGCAGGGAGCAGAAAATTAAATATGGAAGAAAAATTATCTGTTATTAACCTGCAGCCATCCCCAGTGGAGTGCTGAGGTGTAAATCAGGATTTTTCTGTCACTCTGCCACGTTTTCTGTTCTACTTTCCGGTGTTTGAGGACCTCAAACCAACGCCCCAGCCTTCTAAATACCAGTTTTAATGATATTTGCATGCAGCCTGCTTGCTAATCCTACCAAGTCTGAGGGCAAAGATCCAGGCAATCATTACCAAGCATATGAAAATATTCAGCAAGAAAATTGCTTGACTATTTGAGCATTTTAATCTCTCTTTGCAAGGGAAGATGTAGCTTGGAATACCTGAGCAGACACAAAAAGCCTACTGTTGTTATTAAAATGAGAGAGAACTATTTAAAAAAAAATAGCAAAGCAAGCCCACAAATTGTTTTGACTTCCAGTGTTTATTTGGTTATTTGTAGTTCACCAAACCTGACAGAAAATGAACATATAATGCAGGAGCATAATGATCTAAAGTTACTTTGATCTCGACTGAGGCTCCTAGGTGGGGTTTAATAGAAATAATTGTTACAATATGATGATTAATTATAGTAATAATGTAATAGCTAAGGGCCTTTGCAGTTATGTCTCGTCATACTTTTATTACTCAGCCAGAGCAAAAGAAAAGAGATTAAATTAATGGGAAGGAGAAGCAGAACTGGGTGTGTTGATCAGGCTCAAACTTTCTGTTTCACTGGAAAATTGCTCCAACAGGGATGCAGAGCCCAAGGTGGTAACTGCAGCTGCTGCTGGCGCTGGAGTGGGAAGGATTCCCAGCCTTTGGGAAGGTGGGAGGAGAATTTGAAACAAACCTCACAAATTGGGAGGGTGGTGCGGGACAGAAAGGGTGGCACAGGGGCAGAGCAGTTCTCCCCAGGCAGCACCAATTGGCTTCATCAGCACAGGCTGGGAAGCGCCTGCTTGGGTTTATGGGGAGAAGCCACTGCATGGCAAGGGGAGCGCGGCTGGGAGGTGTTAGTCTGGCAGAAAATGCAAAAATCATCCTGGAAATTAGAAAGAAGAGTGTTGTTGTTGTTGAGGACTGAGAAGGTCTCACATAAAGTAAGCAGATTTGCTTTACCTTCCTCAAGAAAGGTCAGGAGAAGGCATCAAGGGTGGTCGCAGAGACCGAAATCATGGCATTTGGGGAAAAAAAAAATATAGATATCTTTAATTTAGGAGAAATTACACCTGGGGAATGCACTACAGCCTTCAGAGGAGTGGAAGTTTCTCCACAGAGTTCCCTGGGGATGATGGAGGACAGGGGAGAGTTAAACTGCAGCAAGGCAGAAGCTGGTTAGATGTCCCAAATTTGTTCTACTCCTGGGAAAACACAGTGGGAGAGGCTGAGGGGAAGGTTTGGATCCTTTGTGGGTGTTATAGATGCAGATGATCCTGCTCTGCTGGAGATGCCCATTTTAGTTCACTTTCATTTCTGGATCTGTCAGTATTTCCCATAAAGGCATAAATCAATCAGGGGGAGCAAATTGGGAACTCTTACCAGGAAGAATAAATGATGCACTGAAATATTTGCCATTCCAGATTAACTATCTGATTATCCAACCCCTGGATTTTGTAATTGCTAAAAAATATGTGTGTGTTTTGTTATATTTTGGACACTTTAAGAGGTATAGCACATCTGCCACAGGGAGAAGAGGCTCTTCAGCCTTTCTGTGAAATTGCATTTCACACCTGGCAAAACCTCATTGCCTCTGACTTCACAGCCTCTTCACTTCCCTGGAGCACCCACAGCAATTCCAGTGCTGAGAAAGGAAAGCAGTGACGTAAAACACCAGCTCACACCTCCAGAGTGTGGGCACAGGTGGAGATGGGAAGGGATCCTTCAGGTGGTTTTTATTCAGCCTGTGCCTGGTGTCTCCAAAACAAGGAAATATCCTGTCTCGGTTCGTGGCAGATTTAGAGGAAAAATTCCAAGCCAAGAATTTAATCAGGACTGCTACAAACCTTTTCACCTCCATGCCTTTGACTCATCTTCTCCTGATGAAACCATGATGTACATGAGAGAGAAGGAAAAAGATCTGCAAAACCAAAATATCCCGGTGTTTGCAGAGTTTTTTCCCTGGAGCCAAATACCAGGAAGCTTAACAGATGTGGTCATGTCACTGTGGGATGGGAAGCAGCACCGAGGGAGGATGTTGGTAGAAGAATCCCTGCTGTGTGAAGCAAATGGGATGATTTTATAATTTTAAATTAGCTTTAGTGGCTTGAATTTGACTTCGGTATTTATATGTTAATTAAACCATTCCTGGGTGCTCTCCTGTGGGAATGCTGGTCTGGGTGTGGAAATGCATCACCCTTTAGGGGTGGGTTTGGTTTTTTTTTTAATATCTGTGTGAATATGAGCAGCGGTTTTGCTTTAGCATATCTCACTGATAACATCTGTTGCTGTATTACCAGGCAACAGCTCTGTTAATCTTCAAAGCATTTTATGAGCATTAACTAATGAATCCTCACGTTTTCCCTATGTTAGCTCACCTTTTTAATAGGGAAAAAAAGGCCCCGTGATCTTCCCAGCACTTGCAGATGAGGCAGAGTCAGGTCTGGTGTTAAAACCTCTAAGTTTGGTGCCTTTCAAGGGGAAATGATGAATTCAAGGCTGTGTTTTGGGTTGAGGCTGCCCACTGAAGGCTCAGGGACCTGCGTTCAGTCAGTGAATTAAGCATTTATGAGATAAATTCCCTTTTTCTCCCCTTCGGTTCCCTCCCCTCGTTATGGATGTCTATTCCCAACGAGGTTTGGGTACCTGATGCTCAGGGGCTGCTCTGCAGAGCAGAGTTTTCCCAGAGCTTTCCCGGAACGGCTGGGGAAGGAGAGCACAGGGAATGCAGCAGCACTTGGCTGCTCCTCTACCACCACCCTGTGGGCGCCCAAAACCTCTCATCCCCAGCGACGAGAGAATGTTTTAACATTCCTAATGTGTTATGGATCAGCCTCTGCTCTGAGCACACGATGGAAACACAGGAAATCAAGGTGATGGTGCATTTCCTCAGCACAGGGAGAGGGGCAGGTGGATCAGTCCTGTCCTGGAGCTCTGCCATGCTCCTAGGAAAGGCCATAGGAGCCTGGGGAGGGGGATTCCAGCTGGATGGAGATTCACACCTTGTCTGGCTCGCTGAAATAGCCTCACCTTAATTCATAAATCACGCTCAGGTCTGAGGCTCCTTGTGGAAATGCTGATCCATTCCCTCCTTCCCAGCCTCTCCCCTCTCCTGGGCATTCCTTTCCCTCCTGGATCAACGCTGCCCGTTCCTCCCCCCTGCAGGACAGGATTGGCGTGTGCTGATGCTGATTTTGTCTCCCCTTTGCATGGGAAGTACAAGGATTCCAGTTTAGCCTTGGGATGGGCTGCGAGCAGCGGCTGGGAAGTGTTGGTGGCGTTTGCCATCTCCTGGAGAGCCCCAGCAACAGCAGAGGCACACGAGGGGCTGTGACTGATGCCTCAGGATTTCAGCTTTTATATTTTCCATATATTTGTAATCCTGCAGTTCTTTAGTGTATCACTCCAAACTCCACACACAGTGTGAGCTGCTGCTTGTCCATTTTGGGCAGACACAACAATTCCTCTCCAGGCCTGGCAATCAAGGA
>WBMY01012984.1:40397-70347 GCA_013397315.1 Donacobius atricapilla
GAAGGCCCCTCAATAAATAGAACAGCTTTTTATTCCCTGAATTCTGTCTGGCCTCTGTTTTTAGGTAGCCCCAGAAGGCGCTGACTGATCCCTCTTCTGTCTCTTTTCCCAGAGCCTCCCCAGTGGCTGAAGAAGCCCGAGGGTGGCGTCTACAGCGTGGGGACAAACCTGGTGCTGCTGTGCGAGGCCATCGGGAACCCCGAGCCCAGCATCCAGTGGAAGCTCAACGGGATGCCCATCGATGGTAGGTGCAGGGGCCAGGCTGCCCCTCCAGGCCCTCTCCAGGCGGGATGTGCCCTCTCTATCACCCACAAGTCCTAAGGTGCTGAGTGATGCCTGGTTTGGCGCCTCTTTAGATGTGTATTGTTCATTTGCTTAAATAAACCAATATTTAAATGGCTGTCTTGGTCAACATCACAGATGTGGAGCAGTGGTACCTTTGAGGTGCTGCCTCTGCCTCACCTGTAACTCGCCCATCTTTTGGGGATCTGGGACAGCTGGAGGGCACCTTTGTGCTTCTGAGTAAGCCTGAGTGGCTGGACAGCACTCGTGTAGCAGTATTATTATCATTTTAAAAAGTCTGTGTGGTGAATTTACTGGAGTTCGGGGCTCTGGAGCACTTCCCTCAGGCCACCAGGGGCTGCTGGCAAATGCAGAGCCCTGGAAGTCACCAGCTGTCGGGCAAGGTCTCGGTTGGATCCTCAAGATGTTCTTTCCTTTGGCTTTCAAGCAGTGAGGAGAGCCTCGGTGTCACGGTAGGACAAGGAATAGATTGACTCCATGGAGCTGTCAGCAGAGAAAGAAGCTTTATTTACAATCCCAACAGTTTCTTTTAGAACACGCTGTGTAAAAAGGTCTATTATTGCTCCATGGCACTGACACTGCTCTCCATTGGGTCAGGAATAGGAAACAACCCCTGGGACAGTTGTTCTGGCAAAGGGAACACTGTTTGCTGAGCCTGTGCTGAGAAACGCAGAGAGATGTTTTGGAAAGAGAAACTGGTGGCAGCTCTACCTTNCTTGGGAAAGGAGCCAGCAATGGTCAGCGAGCTGAAATTCAGGCTCAGAAATGTCGAGCCCGCACCTGGGAGCTGCCCAGACACGGTGCTGCTCCAGCTCCTGACACAATCTTCTGTTTTCCAGGCAGGACCTTCCGAGGGAGAGTCTCCACCAGGGAGATCAGCCTGACCAACCTGCAGCTGCAGGACAGCGCCGTGTTCCAGTGCGAGGCCACCAACAAGCACGGCACCATCCTGGCCAGCGCCAACGTCAACGTCCTCAGTGAGTCCCCCGGGCTGTCCCCCCAGAGATCACATCCAGCAGCTCGCTGCAGGCACCCCCACACCCTGGCAGGCGTTCCTGTATTAGGAAAGGATTTGGGTTTCATTCTTTGTTTCACTTAAAAGGAAAAGAACCTGAAACTTCCACGCTTCTCTCACTATAATTGGCACAGTGCAAGGGCAAAGGCACCTGTTGGATCCTGGAGCTGTTCCTCAAGGAATGTAGCTATTTCCTATTGGGCAGCATGCCAAAAACCCCTCCTAGGTCCTTGAATACCTAAGAGAGAGCACAGAGTCCCTCGGTGCATTTTTGGGGTGTCTTAGCAGGTGCAAGGGACCTCCCTGCATCGTGCACGGGTTTTATTCTTTTGTTCTGTATAGTTTGTTATTTTCCCTTTAATTAAAACCTTTTTGCTTTTCCAAACACCTCCAATCAAGCCATCTCACTAATTTTCCTTAAGCCATTTCTGGCTGTTGGCAACCGTCAGAGCTTGATACACCTTTGTGGGGCTAAAAACACTCTGGCCTTACTCAGTGATGTATCAACAGGCCAAGGCTGAATCCTCAGAGCAGCCTGGGGCTCGTCACCGTCTCATGGTTCCTTTGGACTGGCCCCAGATTTTAAAAAGTCCAAATTTATGCAGCAAGTTTTATCATGGGCAATGTTATGTTCTTAGCACAGACACTCCTGAGCTGTGATATGTTTTAAAAACGTGGTCGTGGTTGGGCTCAAAAATTTGAATTCAGTCAGAGTGAAACCACTGGGGACTGAATTGTGGCCACAACGCTGGCTTTGAATTATTAAGTGTATTTTTAATCTTTGATTTCAGTTGTGATGCTCAGTCTTGTTCTTTGAAGAAAGAGAGTAAGGGGAATTTATTTAACAAAAAATCATCTCCGGAGGCAGCAGAACTGCGTCTGTTTTCTCTCCTGGACGTTTCAACTTCTGACATGTCCAGCAGTAAACCCCTGTTGTCTCTGCCAGTGAAGCTTCTGAGAGCTCAGCTGCTCAGGGCAACTCTCCCAAACAGCCGTGAAATCCCCATTAAACACCTCAGCCTCGCACCCTTGCTGGAAAAGGGGAGGATGCAGGGCCAACATTTTTATTCCTAGTCCTGACGAGCAGTGCTGCTCAGCTTGCATTCTCTCCTGCAGACATTGCCCCCCTGATCCTGACCCCGGACGGGGAGAACTACGCCACGGTCGTGGGTTACAGCGCCTTCCTGCACTGCGACATCTTTGCCTCGCCTGCAGCAGATGTCAGATGGTAAGATTCTGGGAACTGGGTGCTTGTCGTGTGGAACAAGCTCCTGCAGGTTTCCCCGAGTTTGAAAAGGCTGCTAGTTATTATTTCTGTGGAGTTAAGATAGAATTTTGCAGCAGGACTGTAGGTAATATAAGTTTTCTGTGTTTAAATGTGATTTTAAGAATTCTGAAGAACTGGTTTGGGAAAAAATAGTTCCTGGAAGTCCCCAATACCTGTTTGAGACAAATGCCAAGCTATACCTTAAGCAAAACCATGCTGTTTATAGCCAAATCCTGCTGCAGCTTCTTCAGTTCAATGTTGGCAGCTCTTCAAGTTTGGGCACATTATTGAGGTGGAAGAGCAGTGACTTACAGAACACATTTACCTGGACATACTTCCGTAGGGTTGGAAATCACAGGATTGTCACAGCTGGTGACAGGTACAATAAAATTGCAGGTGGCAGCTGTAGATTAAAGACAGAGTATTGCGGAGAACTTTTTAGACTCTGTCCCTGTGGGTTTGGGGTGCAAGACTCTGAAGTCCCTTTATGATTTGCTGCACGTGGATAAAGTGCCTCACTAATCCTGACTTTAATTGCTCGGGGGCAAAGCTGAGTCCCAAAATTCCCCTGCAATAACCCTTAACCATAAACTGACACTTCCTGCAGTAACCCAGGCCTGTTTCTTATCATCTTTAGGACTAAGGATGACAGCATAGAGCCCCTTTCAGCATTTCGCTATGACTTAAACAAGAATGGCACCCTGGAGATCAGGGACACCAAGAAGGAGGATTCTGGATCCTATGCCTGCTGGGCTGCAAATTCTGTGGGGAAAAGAGCAATCACTGCTAATCTGGATATAAGGGGTGAGAACAGAAAAAAAAAAACTTTCACAGCTGCCAAGGTTTTATGTCTGCCATTTTTCAGGAAGTGGTAAATGTTCAGTCCAGGGTACAGATTTATTCTGTGACTTTAGGAATTCTCTGGATATTACGACCTGAAATTGTCACAGCTCTCATATATATGTCACCTTTAAAATAGCCCCAACTTTTCAGCTGGATTGCTCACGCATGGAGAAATGGCAGTCATTTTCTTCTGGGTGCTTGCAGAAGCTGCACAAGCCACCAAAATTTTGCATTTCTGTATTATCTTGAAAGGCTTTTCCCTCCTTTTTGTCACTGCCCTGTTACACTCAGGGCAGGCTCTTGGCTGACCCTTGGGAGCCTTCCCTGTGCTCCTGGGTTTGGTGGGGTCCTTGTTGATCCAGATGTGTTCCTGCTTCTCCCTCAGCTGTGGGATTCCCTTCCCCAAAATTCCTCCCCATCTGTTGATCAGCACATCCCAAACTGGACTAATCCCACAGCGGACACCAAACATGTTGCAGGGGGCTGCTGGCTGAAGGATTTTGCACTGGGCTTTTGCCTGTTTGTTGATAAATATTTTTAAACAGAGCATAAAAATGTCCTCAGATGTGTTTACTTATAGATTTTAGACGCATCCCTTGCACTGCAGCTCTGTTTTAAGGGATTTGTGTGTTTGGTTGACAGGAGGGGTTTTCCCTGGAGGGTGTGATGGAAGTGGGCAGCTCCTGTTGGGCATTTAGTGGGTTTTCTATAAATTTACTTAGGATTTAGGGCTTGCCAATAAAAATACAACCAAAAAAAACAACCTTAAATACTCAGTTAGGTGTAGGTTTGCTGTGACAAACCTGAGGAAAAAGCCCACTCTTTGTTTTCCATTTCCACCCACTCCCTTGGCTTTGGGAATTTTACAGTGATAATAAACATGAAAATGTACAATGAAATTCTCACAGAGCAACATTTCACTGCAGAAATAAATTCAGTTAAGCACTTTCTTCTTACTTATTCATCTGTTTCTGCATTCAGATTACAGTCAATTAAAAGAACAAACTTGATTGCAATAATTTTTTCACACTTGACTTTAATAAGCTTGTAATTTTTCTTGGATCGTTGCCAAAGTGTATTTCAAATGGCAATTAGACATAAAAATTATATTCAATTTTTTTTTTTATCATCTATTTCATGACAGGCTGCTAACAAGGGTTTTCATCTGTAACCTTTTTTTTTCATGGATTTTTTTGGTGGATTTTTTTTTTCTGCAGCTCTTTGGTTTGGAGCAAACTAAAAAATGCTTCAAGATAAAAAACGCTTGAAGATAAAAAAAAAATGGTTCAAGATAAAAAATGAAATCCTGGCAAATATCTGTTTCAAACCCCACCATCCTTCACTTGAAATGTTTGTGTATATAACAAAAAAAAAAAAAAAAAAAAGATGCGATTGTTGCTCCTGAGGTTGATTTACGTAGATGAAGGGGTTGGTGAAAATTTGATGTAATAGGCCCTCTCTCACCTAATCAAAGTGTTTTTCTGTGATCAATCAGATGCTACAAAGCTTGTTGTTACTCCGAAGAGCCCCCGAGTGCTGAAATCACATTCAATTTTATTGAAATGCCAGGCTGAGTATGATCCCCACTTGAAACACAGTTTTAAATTATCCTGGAGGAAGGATGGGGATGAGCTGCCAGTCAACAGCACGGAAGGTGGCAGGTGAGTGGGGAGGGAACAGGGCTGTTCTTGATCTCAGCTGGATAAGCTGGTGTGATGCTGGAATTTCATTAAACATGAGCCTTAATAGCTTGAAATGCAAATTCGTGTCTGCAAAGGATTCTTCATGCGATACTTGAATAGATCTGCATTTTATGCACATCGAAATACAAATGCAGCCATGTGAGTTTGGAGCCAAATGAGTTTGGGTTTATTAACTCTGCTACCATCACAGCAGAATATCAAGTTATATATTAATATGTACATAATGCATAAATATATTTTTATGTGTAATATAAATGTTGGCCCAATCCAAACTGACCCCAGTGCAGGTTGTTTCTCCACTTCAGTGGAACCAGTATTTGCTTATACTTCGCACTTATTTGGCCAAAACAAAGTCTTTGCGATGTTGAAGTGATGATAAACAGGTTTCGGGGATTCTGCCATGAATTTTTCCTACATATGAGTTTAGGATTTTCAGGTCCAGGCTGAATTTTGCCCTATTTTTTAGGTTTCCATTGGCCTCAAGGGGCTGGAGCTCAGCCTTTATTCCAGAGAGGGGTCCCACAGTGGGCAATCAGATGTCTTTATTAATCACTACAGGAGAGAGATGGTTTCCTGAATACTGGAGAGGCTTAAAATCCCACTGAGACCCTGTAGGATGATGAGGCAGTGCCACGGAAATTCCATGTCTGCTGCAGAGCCCATGGCCTTGGATTCTTGGCGGCTTCCCCGGTGCTCTGGGCATGACACAAGTGCCTTGAGAATGCTCAGTTTCCCTCAATCTTTCAAAAATTCCCTCATAAACCCCATATATTTGTCTCACTAATGACCTGCCAAAATCCTATGTCCCAGACGCTCACCCAGCGCATCTCAATGTGGTTCTTTTCGGAGCAGGATTGACAGGCCAACCTCCAGCCACGGAGGCTAAACTGCCACAAAATACAGAGAGCAGTCCTCAGCACGGCGCAGAGCAGAGCCACAATTACACTTTAATGCGACAGGCCCAGTGTGCAGCTGTTTAATGAAACGTCCCCTGCCAAGTTCTTTTATGAACAATTTTTCGGAGGACAACGTCAGTGTGGCATACTCATCTTACAGATTTTTTCCTCATCCTTATTACCTATTTTTTTTTATTATTATTATTATTTTGTTGCCCTGCAGGATAATTCTGGACAGGGATACCCTGTTCATCTCCAGCGTGCTCCTGGAGGATCAGGGGGTTTACACGTGCGTGGCCAGCACTGCCCTGGACGCCGCCGAGGCCAAGGCACAGCTGATCGTTCTGGGTAAGGTCGATTTTCCCCGGTGTGGGAACAGCTCCTTGCAGCAGGAATTGCCACTGCGGCACTGCTGCTTCTCTGCTTCTCTTCACAGAGCCTCAATAACCCAATTTCACAGAGCCTCTCACTCCTTAAGCTCAGCTGTGCTGTCCCTTATCTCCGGGAACGGCGCTGCTGACACAAACTCGATTTATTTTCTTCTCTGGTGTAGTAAGATGAGGCAGCACTTTTGCCTCAGTTCTTTGGCTGCAGAGGTTGCCCAGGCTGGAAGGTGTGAGAGCATGCTAAGAATGGTTCTGCTGCTGCTTTGAAGCCTTTGGCCAGTCCTTTGCTTTACTGAGGAAAGAATTGGACTATTTTTTGAAGGCCATCAGGCCAACATTTGGATGCGCAGCTCCTCAGAAGATCAGTGCCAGTTAAGCACCTAAAAGGAATTAATTATATCAGTGAGCCTGAGCATAAATGATTGTCCGGGGTCAAAGAGCAGAGGAGAGCCTTGACCCCCTGGGTCTGCAGTTTGGCCATGTGAGAGCATCCTCACAACCTGCATCCCCCCCTGAAGGACCACCTGGAATTAAGAGGATGAACTTGTGCAGTGCTCTGCACCCCTTGCACCCAAGGGCAGTAGCCCCCAGCCAAAATTCTGCTCTCTGGCCACGGTTTTGGCCAGCCTGGTCTAGGTGAAGGTGTCCCTGCCTATGGCAGGGGGCTGGAATTAGATAATCTTTAAAGCTCCTTCCAACCCAAACCATTCTGTGATTTTATGATTCTCTGACATCTTTGCATCATTTTAATTGCATTTATTTTTGCTTCATTTTACATTTTTATTTGTTGCTGACAGTGATTGCAGCAAGAAATAAGCTGATCTGCCCTTCAAGATGCTTTCCCACTTTAAAGGAGTGGTATTTTTTAAATTAGGAAGATGCTGTGCACATTATTTTTGGTGCTGTGTCCTTCAGTGCTGTATAATTCAAAATGTTTGTAGAGTATTCGTTACTTCACTTATGAAAATTTCATAAAGCACTTTATTCCTTTCTTAAAAAGTGCTTTGCAGAATAAGAAAAACAGTTTCGTGCTCTTTTCCCTTGTTTATTGTATACAAGAAAGGTCTTTGTGAATTAACAACATTAGCTATTTTCCAAGTGAAAAATTAAGGTTTTTTGCAATCAAGGACTTGTGGACTGACTGAAGAACTAAACGGAGACATCAGATTAGGGGGAACTAAGAGTAAAATAAATATTCAATTGGAATAATTCTAAATATTTGTTGTTTGTTTAATGAACAGGTGGAGGGGTGAGAATATTTAAGATGCACCATCACCATCTTTAAATCAATATATTGAATTTTAACCAACTGTGCCTCAAGGATAGAGCAGCAACATGCTTGTAGATTAAACTGTGCTTTACTGATTTTTTTCCCCAGGTACAAGGGAAATAGGGAAAGAAATGCAAAGAAAAGAAAAAAAAAACCCAAATATAAAATTTTAACTTCATTATGTACTCTGAGATGAAAACTCAGTATTGCAATTTTAAACAAATCAGTACAAACACAGTGAAATTTTTTCACAATGGCAAAGACAGTCGTGGTGATGGAAGCCACTGGGTAAGAAATGGCATTGCCAGTCCAAAGTTTAGTTGGACAGCATTAGTTCAGCTGGCAGGTAGTGAATTTCCCAGGTCCCAATTAATGTTCATCCCCATGGCTGGGATAATGAATGTTCTCCTTTCACCCACACCCTCAAAGGCCGAGTTCAAGAACTGCCGGAGCTGAGTCGCTTTCTCCCGCTCTGATTTGTCCCAGGGTAAATCTGACTCTGGGTAAATCTGACACAACGTCCTGCCAAAGCTGTGTCAACGCCCTTCAATGATGAAGCAGATCTTGGGGCTGATTTAGAAGGAAAAATCTGTCGCTGCAAGCCCAGTAATGTGGGTAGAGGGAGATGAGTTCAAGGAGGATTTTGTGTTTTCAAGGGAAAAATCAGCACCGGAAGACTCAGGATGTTTTGAAGCAATTCCCACTTTCCACCGTCAGTCCATCTCGAAATTAGGTGTTTCACCACCATCTTCACTGGCTGTGCTGTTCCAACCCTCTGGAAAATGCCAGGACAAACAGAAACACCTTGCTGTGCTCCTGACCCTTCTCCTTTATTTCTCAGATGTTCCTGACCCACCAGAAGACCTCCAGCTCTCGGAAAACCAAAACCGGAGCGTTCGACTCTCCTGGAGAGCTGGGGCCAGCCATAACAGCCCTGTTAATGGTAGGAAGGGGTTTTCAGCATGATTTTTTTGGGCTGTTCAGAATTCTGGACCCGTCCTGCTTGTCCCAGGACACAAACCCTGCTGATGGCCAGATTTGATCACTATGACAGTTCATTTCTTAAGTCCATTTCCACTTGCGCTGTTCACACTAAGTTGGGATTTTTTTTTTAATATATATATATTTTTTATTTTTTTGTCTTTTTTTCCTGCCCAGAGTCAATTATAGAGTTTGAAGAGAACCACTGGGAGCCGGGGATCTGGCGGGAGCTCAGCAGAGTGCCAGGGAATGCCACCACAGCCCTGCTGCCCCTGGCCCCGTTCGTGAATTATCAGTTCCGCGTGGTGTCCGTCAACGCCGTGGGCAGGAGCCAGCCCAGCAAACCATCCCTGCGCTATGCGACCCCCCCAGCTGGTAAACCTGGCTCTGCTTTCCTGAATATTGGTGTTTTCAGAGGGTTTTTTTGGAATATCTGTGCCTTACTGTGCTCCAGAGGGCGTGAAGAAATCAGGGTCGCTCGCACTGCTCAGTGGCAGCCTCAGGGATTATTAAAAGTAGCTCCTGTGGTGGGAATTACTCCCAGGACTGGAATAACCCTCAGTAATTCTGGTGGGGCAGGTGACCATTTAAATTGGCTGTATTAACCAAAGCAGTGCGTTTCCAGAGAGGTAAAATCAGCTGGAGGATGTCTCGTGACAAGCCATATTCTGATATTTTAGATATTAGTGAGATGGGAAGCCCGCTGGGAGGAATTCTTCAGCGATTGGTAAAAAAGAGCAGCCCAGCAGTTGCACATCAAATGTCCAGGCGTTGTTTTGAGAATTTGATGTGCAGTTAGGACCAATCTAAATTTTAATGGCCCAACTTGCTGTGCTGCTTAAAATTCCTGAGGATGCCAAAGGGAGGAGTCCACGCTGCTGGGTTTTCCTACAGCTCCAGCACCTCACTCTGCTGATTTTCCACCCTTTGCAGACCTTCATGGACAAACAGTTCCTGGAGAAGGGCTGGGTTGGCAGGGAGCCTTTCAGGAGCACTAAGCTTGTCAAAAATCTCCACTTACAGAGCATTCACTGGGGCAGAAAATATTGTCTGCTTGAAAGTCATTTTAGAGGCCAACTGTTCAGCACAGCATTTGCATTCCTTGGCATTTTCTCTCTTTTTTTCCTCATTTACACCAATTTCAGGTCCTTCTTCAACTTTCCAGCTGTTTGTGTACCTCTAATGATGCACCTTCTGTTTGCTATCCCCACAGGGAGAAAAATCTCTTCCTCATAATGCCCCCACATCTGGTGCTTTCAAATCCAAAAGTCATGGTTCCATGTTGGCTGGTGGCTCCAACCTAAGGGGCACTCAGGAATCCAAACTGCATAAATGACATGTTTGGGTCCCATCAGCTTTGTAATTCAAATAATTGCTCTCATGAACGTTTTTTGTTTGAGTGTCTCTCACTAATGGTGGAATTTCCCATCCGTTTTGGCACTTAAATGCTAAATGCAAATAAATGGGATGTGCAAACTAACCTTGCCACCTGTGTGGTTTCAGCTCCAGACAAAAACCCAGAGAACATCCGAGTTGAAGCTTCTGAACCCAATGAAATGGTGATGAAATGGGAGGTAAGGCAAGATCAGCAAATCCTATAGGAACGATCCTTTATTCTTCTGAGAGGTGAATTTGACTTAAATGTATTCTGGATTTTCAACCTTAGTATCATTTTTGTTTCAAAAGACTGGTTTTCATGTCAGACTTCACAGGATATTAAAAATATACAGAATTCCTGTAAAGTACAGTGAGAATTTGCCAAAATTTGCTCTTCTCTGCTTCTTGTATGCAAGAAACTGCTTCAAATAATTATGGTCTTATCCTGCTCTGCAATTAAAATTACCAGCCGGGCCCAGGGAGGGGATAGGTGGCTCATGGCTTCTGCCCTTCCAGCCTGGAAGTTTAAAAACTCCACAGATCCCTTGCCCAAGAGAACGTGAGCTTGAATTTTTACACCAAGAGCTAAAGGAATGTGGATAAACCTCCAAAGCCTGTGATGTGCATCAAAGGAATTATGTAAAAGTCATGAGGATGGTTTCCAGACATCAAATTTCCTGGGTTTTAAGCCTCAAGCTTCTGTGCCAGCAGCTGAGTTATGTATTCCTTCATTTAGCACCAATATCCACAGCTGTGGAAGGGAGCAGGTTTTTGTTGAGGCTGGAATTACACACAATTTGCATGAGATTTACTCCTCAATCTGCTGCTCCCAGCAAAGAACAACAAATGTTTTACCAGTGGGAAGTTGTGGTTTGGGGTATAATTGCATCCAAAAGGAGGTGGCCCTCAGGATCCATGGGCTTGGATTTGAATGGGATTTTTGGCCCAGGATCAGGGGAGAGAATCCTGCCTCTCAGGAAAGGTTGGATTTGATCTTGGAGGTCTTTTCTGATTTTTATGGACCAATGAAATGCAGAGTTTTAGTTCCCAGTATGTTTACTGGGAAATATTGGGATGGCCAACCCATCTTTGGGCACCAGGAAGTTCATAATCAGTGCTCAGACAGGGCAAGAGTGGAAGTGGAAGCTGAGCCTGAAAGGAGAGGATGGGATGGAAAGGCTTGGTTAAATCCTGTTGAATCATTAAAATGTCGTTAAACAGGATATTCATTTATTTATGGCATTTCCTGTGTGCTTTTCAGAGGAACTGCTGGGCACTGCACTTGCTATTTCTGACAGACAAAGGCTGCAGAGTGATGTTAATCTGCCTATTTTGGATTAAGAGACCAGCTGAGCTTTAGTGACTGGGATTTTCAACCAAGGATTGGCAGCTTTAAGGGAAATCAAAATAGGAGTCAAGCAGTGCTGAAATTTAACTCCATACAAGAAATCTTTTTTTTTTTTTGGAGGGATTTTTGACATCTCCAACTTGTCTTGCAAATCCCATTCCCTGGGATCTTTGCCATGGAGGTGGAGAAAGCTGCCCAATCTCCCAATTCCTTTGCCAAAGACATCCCAAATGTCCTCACACCAGAGCAGATCAGTGGGAATTTTTGCAGATCCCCCAAATTTAGGTCTCCCTGTGCATGAGGAGCATCAAAGGGGAATCACTTTCTATCGGTATTTGATGCTATTTCCTGTCAGACCTCTCAAGTACAAATCAGCTATTACATAGTTCATATTTGCCTATATTTAAATATTATTAAAAGCAGCCTACATGGTGAGAAACACCCACAGCTGTTTCAATGTATAGCTTTTTTGGTAGGGTAGGTGATTATTTAACTTTCTTAATTAAAGTAATGCATTTTCAAAGAAATAAACTCAACTTGGGGATGTCTCATGACAAGCTATTGCTATACATCCCCTAATATTTTATAAATTCATGTTAATTAGCTGGAAACCCTGCTGGGACGAATTCTCCAGCTGATTGGCAAGAGCAGAGTGGCCCAGCAGTTGCACATTAAATGTCCAGGCGTAATTTCAAGCATTTGGTGCATAGTTAGAACAAATCTAAATTTTAATGACCCAACTTGCTGTGCTACATAAAATTCCAAGATAAAATGCAAATTTTATCTCCGCTAAAAGGCACACACGGCCTTACGCCAAAGTGTGCAATTCAGTTGTGCTGAAGGCGTGTGGTTTTACCTCACACAGGAAAACCTGTGGCAAAACAAAACCTGATGGGTGTAGGAGGCAGAAATGTGGCTCCTGGCATTTCATCTGGATTCTTAATCCAAGCTTTTCACTCTCCTTTCTCTTGAAGTCAAGACGTTGTTGCTCCAATCATCCTCAAATTAAAATGACAGCGAAAAGTCAAAGCTTGGGGGTTTTGCCCCTTTTCTCTCCCAGCGTTGTAAGGCACATAGCAGAATTCTCCCCCCTCCCCGCGGCTGCTGTTCTGTGATTACAGCAAAGGCAGACAAGATCTCTTTTACCTTCTCCCCAGCCCCTGAAGCCCATGGAGATGAACGGGCCGGGGCTGGAGTACAAAGTCAGCTGGAGGCAGCGGGGTGTGGAGACCGACTGGAACGAGGAGCTGGTGAGGAAACACTCCCTGAGCGTGCGGAACGTGCCCACCTTCGTGCCCTACGAGATCAAAGTCCAGGCTGTGAATAACTTGGGGTCTGGCCCCGAACCAAACGTCACCATTGGATATTCAGGAGAGGACGGTGAGTGGCAGGAACTTGCCTGTAAAAATTGGGGGTTTCTTGTGCTGCGGAACGCTGGGGTGTGGAGTGATGGATTGGGCAGCCCAGAGGTGCTGGAGCACCGGCGCTCAGCCTGATGGGCTCCATGAGGCACGGACATGACCCGCCGTGCCTGGACACCAGCCTGCTGGAGTGTGAGGGGTTTTTTTGGAAAGGTCACTTGGCCTCTCATTAATCTCAGTTGCTGGCAGAGTCTGGGTACTTGCTTGAAGGCCACAGTCCAGGAGAAGTCTCTGAAGTGTAGCAGTCGTGTTGTACTTGGTGGGAAAAAAAATCAGTGGGTTATCCAGGCGTGACCCAACAGTTTAACACTGTCAGAAATTAAATACTCTGACAATTAGGGACAAACTCGCAGGCACTGGGTGTTTGAGTGGCTTTACAGACCGTGCCACATTCTCACATGTGCTAGTGCTACCTCGTCCATGAGCCCCTGAAGAATGTGTCATCTTTTCCAGCCTGGTTTTCTGCCCCACGCTTTTCCATGGCTCCCTGGGGGAATTTCAGTGCTGGAAATGCACTCAGTGGTGGTCAGACAAGAGAATCCCCACTGCCCACCCACAGGTGGGAACAGGAAGGTCTGGTGGTGCAGAAGAGGTGGTGAATAGCGAGAACAAGATGGAAGAAACTGCACAGCATGTTTATTTTCTTTGTCTCTCTGTGATGAGTCTAATTTTACATCAACCAGCGGAAAATCTTCCTCGCAATTCAGTTGTCAGTGGATCAAGGCCTCCTTTTTTCAGGCACTGTAATAGCTCTCTGTGTTATGCAGTGATTAAAATCCCACTGTTTAATGAGCTTAGTTGTAAAATGAAATTGATTATAAAAAAACCTTTATGATTGCCTTCTTGAGTGCCGTGTTAATCATTTTTTTTTTATTCTTCTCACTGCTGTAAGCATTGCTTGAAACAGGAAATCGTAAATACTGGTGTAGAAATTCATGTGTCCCAGTGCACATGTATCCCAGCCCTCAGCAGAAAAATACAGAAAAATGATGTTTATTGCCCCATTCCCCCCACTGGATGCAGGTGGAATGGCTTTTTGCTTGCCTGCAGTGAGTCTGCATGAAGTGGCACAGCTGGAGCTGGAAAGCCAAGCCCTGGAGCTGTGAACAGTGTGAATCTGAGCTCTTGGAAGTGTTTTTAACACCAGGGACTTTTGTTTTTACAGTTCCAGATGCTGCTCCTTCGGGCGTGTCGGTGGAGGTTGTGAACAGCACCCTGGTCAAAGTCTTCTGGTTTGGGATACCAAGGGACAGAGTTCGTGGGCACTTAAGAGGCTACAAGGTTAAAAATTTCTCTATAAATATTTGTGTATAGTTGAATAAATTATTAAATGAGTCCTGGATTGCATCACCTCATTTTCGGGAAGGTGAGTGAGACCATGACCATGCTCATCCCCACACAATATAATTTGTTATAGAAATCTCAATCTCCTCGCAGGTCAGCTGGTGGAAAACAAAAAGCATGCTGGATGGAAAGAGGCATCACCCAGAGAAACACTTCCTGACGTTTGTGGGAGACAGGAACTATGGGATGATTCCTGGCCTGGAGCCCTTCAGTGAATTCCGCTTGACAGTTTTGGCTTTCAACTCCAGAGGAGACGGCCCTGAGAGCTCCCCTGTGGTGTTTGAAACTCCAGAAGGAGGTAAGGCAAGAGGAAAATAGGGGATGGAGGGACACAAATTGAAATTGTCCTTGAGACAGGGTGAGTTGATTCCCTTATTTAAGGTGGTAGTAAAAACTCCACTCTTCGTAGAACCCTTCACTTGAAAGGGGAGCTGTGGGTGTTGAGCTGATGTCCTCATTTAACAAGAATTTGTAGGGACAGACCTCTCCACTCTCCTCTGAAAGCTCATCCCTCTGTCTTCCAGTCCCTGAACAACCACGTTTTCTCAGGATCCTGAACTTTGACAAGGACTCAGTCACTCTGTCCTGGGGACTTCCCAAGAAAGCCAATGGCCACCTCACTGGCTACGTTCTGCAGTACCAGATAAGTATGTGCCTGGTTTGCTTTTGAGTGCAGAACTGAAGCAGGGTTGGTTAAGGAAAGCTCCCGGGTGTGATGTGCACAGCTGCCAGAGGGCAGGCTGCAGTCAGCTCCCAGAGCTGAAAGCTTTCCATGCACTTTTTCCCGTGGAAGCTCCCATTGCTGCCATTCCCTGTACCACACCTGTGGGCTGATTCAATTATTTCAGATTGGCCTATTACACCTAATGTAGTGGTTAAAAAGACCCATAAATTGTAGGTGTATTTTACTGGGGTCAAACTCATTTAATACAAAGTGAATTAATGTACATTCATGTAGATCATTATGTCAGGGAGCTCCTCCCCCCTGAGGTGCCTCAGCAGAAACACAAAGAACCACCTGAGTCATGGTGTTGAGGAATCACGCTGAACACAATCAAATTCCAGGGAATTTCTTTCTTTCTTGCCTAGAAAAGAAATGAGAAACAAAGACAACCTCAGGCAGGACCCAGTACTTAGCCCTGACTGCCACAACATCAGTTGTGTGGTGTGGTGATAATTTGGTGTATTTTATCTCTTCTTGGAGGGTGGAAAAAGATGAGTCTGTGTCGTATTTATAAAAAAAAAAAAAAATCACCCCTGTACTTTAGGCTTCTCTCTGCTGATAGCAGAATGGCTCAGATGCCTTTGCCAACAGGCTGGTGTCTGGATCTTCCCTTTGATTTCGCTGATTATGAGCAAAGAGTGGATCTGTTCACAGCATCCTGGACTGGTTCAGTTTGGAAGGGACCACAGAGACATCTCAGTCATCCCACAGCACAGGAGCATGTCCAGATGGCTCTGGAATATCCCAGGGAGGGAGACTCCACACCCTCTCTGGTGTCTGTCCCAGTGCTCAGTCACTGCAGAGGGAAATTCTTCCTCCTGTCCAGGTGGAGCTTCCTGGGCATCAGTTCCTTCCCATTGCTGGGCACCGCCAAGCACAGCCTGGTCCATCCTCTGGCGCCTCCCTTCAGATATTTCTGTGTATTTATAAACTCCTCTCCCCATCGTCTCACAACCCCTCCTTCAGCTGCCACCCCTGAGGAGCCAGAGCGGCTCAGAGCGCACCAACCACCCTCTGAGCTGCCGGTAAAAGTTTTGCAGATTGTTTGGAAGCACAGCAAGGAGCAATTCATAGATATTTAATGATCTAGGAGACAGCCATTCTTACCTCCCGCTCAGGCCGTGCATATGTGCAATCAGAGAGCTTTCCAAGAGCAGCGATAGCTCACCGAGCCGTCGGGAGATGGACAGTGGAGCACATAAATCCCATTTAACTCCCCCAGCCTTCCTCCTCCCCTCTCCCTGCCGGGTGCTCCCTCCTGAGGATGCTCTGGACACATTTCCCTGGCTCTGACCGAGGTGTTTTTCCCTTGCAGTCAACGAGACGCACGAGGTGGGCGCCATGAGCGAGGTGAACGTCGCCAACCGCTCGGCGCTGAGCTGGCGCCTGGCGGGGCTCAGCCCCAGCACCAGGTACAAGTTCTACATCAAAGCCTGCACGGCCAAGGGCTGCGGGAAGGCGGCCACCGAGGAGGGGCTGACGCTGGCCCAAGGCAGTAAGTTCACGAAATCCGGTTTGGTTGTGGTGGAGCTCTAAGAATAGCGGAAAAATCTTGTGCGTTGGTAAAACCGTATGAAATAAGGGCCTTGGTACCATTGTAAAATCATGGCTGAGGCTTGTTACTTCAGCTAAGTGGAAAAGGACTATGGGAAATGATTCAGCGGAAAAATGTTGGTAAAACCTTACAAAATAAAAGCTTGATACGGTCGTAAAATCATGGCTGAGGCCAGTTACTTCCCATAGAAGGGGACTATGGGAAAGCGATTCAGGAAAAATGTTGCACATTGGTAAATCCTTACAAAATAAACCACAAAGCTTGATACAGTTGAAAAATCTTGGCTCAGGCCTGTTACTTTGGCTAAGTAGAAAAGGACTATGGGAAATGATTCAGCGGAAAAATGTTGGTAAAACCTTACAAAATAAAAGCTTGATACGGTCGTAAAATCATGGCTGAGCCTGTTACTTCAGCTAAGTGGAGAAGGACTATGGGAAAGTGACTCAGAGGAAAAATGCTGCACATTGGTAAATTCTTACAGAATAAAAGCTTAATATGGTTGTAAANGGCCTGGTACTTCAGCTAAGTGGAAAAGGACTATGGGAAAGTGACTGAGCTGAATTGGAGGTAGGAAAATATGTTATATGACCATGACGTGCTCACATCGTGGTTTATGGTGGTTGGTTGAATTATATTTGTTATACGTAAATGGAATGCAGCTGAAAACGGCCTAACTGCTTAAATAGGCCTGGGTTTTGCACCTGCCTGGGGGACTCTGCATTACTCTGCTTCGTAACAGGAAAATCTACCGGGAATAATCCAGGCTTGATGTTTCCTTTGTAATTAGGGACAATAAGTTTGTTTTCCTTGCCATGAGAGCAGTCAATGGACTTTTTAATGTGGCCATGGTGTTCTTCAGGGAAGCAGAGCTCATCTGTTTCATTTTGCTGTGCAATCCTGTTTCTGTTCCCAACCATCAACTCCTTAAGCCATGCTGGAACAAGTGAATTGCATTCAGGCACGAACAGAAAATTGAAGATGGAGATAATCTGTTCTCAGTAATATTATAAAAACTAATTCTGCCCGTGCATGAGGATGGGGGACTGCCAGCAACATTAGGGTCAGCTGTTTGACATGGAAAACCCAGACAAACATCAAGCTGACTGCTTTTGCTCCATTATTTATGATTATTTTATCAGGAGTGAGCATTTGTGTGCCACTGACACCCTGTGCTGAAACACTGATGTTCAGTGATTTAAAGGAAAATCCCAAGCACTCTATGATAGCTCATCTTTCACTTTCAGCTGAAATGAAATAAAATGTACTGTGCTCAGCAAGTCTGAGAACTCTGCAGTACTGAGGAGCAGCTCCTTGCTATTAATCAGAAACCATTGCTGTGCACCTACCCCGGGGAAGGAGAAAGAAAATGTGATAAGCAAAAGAGTCCTGGCTGCATCATTTTTAGCAAAGATAACACTCTGCAGCAATGTTGATGTAAAATAGAAAAATGGCCCATGTGCTGTTGGACTTCTAAGTTGCAGAATTCTTTTCAGTTACTGGTTAAACAAGTAAAAAGTGTTTTAAACTTTCATGTCCCAGTTCCAGATCCAGTCAGGAACTGCCATTTGTTTTCCCAAGTGGTAAAACTCCTTCTCAACTCTCTTTTGGCCTCCAGTCTCACTGTAGGATACCTGGTAGCAACTATTAATCACCATGATGTAAAATTTATTCCTCATTAAGAGAAGAAAAATGTCTTTTTTTTTTTTTTTTCAAGATAAAAATACCCCATTTCCCCTCATTAGTTGACTTTTCTGGCCTTCACTGGGCAACCAGAATAATGTGTTTTGACTCCTTGAAGTAACCTTGTCATGGTTTAGAGATGTTGACATTCATTTTGTTCTCATTCTCTACTTTCCTAAACTCTGCTTCAGCTGTGGCAACACCTGATTCTTGCAAAATATTCTTAGACTAGAGTAGTATAATTAATTAAAGCTGCAAGGGTTCAGTTCTATGATTTATGGGCGCTCCTTGCTGCTTCTCAAGCCAACCTAAATTAGGGCACTGCATCTGTCGCTGAGAAGCCATTAGATTTCTATATCATTATTTGCTGGCTAAATTGTTCCTATATTTTTCACCTAAACATGATAAGCTGAATAAAAAAATTAAAAAAAAAATTCTCTCTTTCAGTGACCTCCTTGGGGTTTTGAGCTGTGGTTTGGGAAGCGAGGCAATTGCTCAGAATTAAAACAATCTCTCTTTTTGAAGGAGGGGGGGGATTTCACAAGTCAGAGTTCATCATTTCAAATGACCCACGTAAATGACAGATATAAAATGTGGTGCCCTCTGAAATGAAACTCCGTGATGGAGAGCTCCACGTTTCTTTGGGGGTTGATTCAGTGATTCTATAACCACTCTGTTCCAGTTTAATAATAAACCCATAAAGCTCTTGTTCGTTTTAAGGCTTTGAAAACTTCCACTGCTGCAATTCAGCCTTTGCCATGGCTATTTCAGAATTTCACAATGCAATCTGCCAGGAAAGTGGAGATGGTGAGGTGGCAGCTTGGGATTAATTGACTTTTTTTTTTTACTTGATCCCCACCACTGCTGTTGCTTTAATTTATTTGCAGCTATCCCTGCTACTGTTGTCTGGAATTAGAAAGAAAAGGGAATTTCCTTATTTAATATGTGTGAGGATTCGTGTAGCACCACTGAAAACAAGTCTGTACAGGGGAAATAACTCAGATGGGAAACCCTGATAGGCAACCTAAGATCTTTATCATTTCTTGATAAAATGATTCTTGGACCTGAGCAAAAGGGAATTTGGATTGTAGTACAAAATAAATAATAGTTTAATTCCATCTTGGTTTCATTCCATAGAAGAAGCTATGTTGTCCTTAGAAAATGACTATAATCTCTGTCTTCATATTTTCAAACAGTATGTCTTAAATGACCTCCAAACTAATTAATTTTCCCCTTGAAAGTGTCAATTTCCCCAAGATCATTAGCCCTCAGAAACACAACACAAAATAACATTCCTCCAGAAGTGAAAAGATTAATTTAATGTAGCAGCCCTTCTTTAACACAAAGCTCCTTTTCATCTTGTCACCGGTGTTGCTCGGGGATTACCAAACACGCATTACATGTCGAGAATTATCATTGTGTGTCCAGAAATCCAAGCATTAATGAGAAATTCAGCCACATGAAGCCACACGGCTGTAGGTTTATTCTCCAGAAAAGCCAGGAAATGAAAGTTCACCAGTTTCATTATATTCCAGTGGTTGTTGGCACGGAATTCCCAAAGGCTTTTGGAAAATTTTAGAAAGAAGGTCCTATCCTTCAGGACCAGAGAAACCATTTGGAGCAAGACATGTGGGTTTAGCTCTCTTTTGCCATGGCCACAGTGGAAAAGGAATCATAAAATACCTTTCCTATATGTAACCACTGGCCAGCAGCAAACCCTATTTGCTCACAATCAAGAAAATCTGATGAAATCGATGAAAATTTCTTGCTCATCACCTCACCTATAAATCTTCCCCAAGAAACTTTACATACAACAGGTTTGCTAATCTCTGTAGTCTAAAATAATCCAATTTTAGCATGAATTACCTCCTGTGCTGAAAAACCCTGTAAATGAAGGATACTTGTGCTGCATATTTATACATTTTTAGTAGCCAGGCAGCGGGGGAAAATTAATGGAAGTTCAACTTTGCATTTATTGCAGCAGATGTATTTAGACAGGTATGGTTATAAATTAAGATGCTACCCACAATTAGTATTTAGCTCTCAGACTGCCAGGTTTCTTTTTATATAAGTATATTTTATAACAGATGTGCTAACTTTTGGAGAACACTCTGGAAAATCTTTGGGGGTGGTTTCTATTGTTTTTCCCTTTATACCATAAGCTTCTATAAAAAAATGTGTGTTCTGTTCTCCTCATAAATCCTGGAGCCCGGTAGGAATATTGTAAAATTGCAGTTCAGTGTTTAATGCTCATGCAAGTCCCATGGTGTGGCTGATAAATAGTGGGGGGAGATGAGAAGTGCTGGTGATATGCCTTCATTACTAATGCTCCTTCTCCCTTATTGGAGATTAAAAACCCGACCCAGTCGCTTTCAATTTTGTGCAGCTAATTCCTGCAGCTTTCAGGATGTTCCTGGCCTTCCAGAATGTGGAGCTTTGCCTTATCTGTGTGTCTTTGCTTTTATTTTTCAGGGGGCCGCAGTGCTTTTTCTATTCCAGCCACCAAACCCGCCCCCATTAGCAAAGCCTCCTCCTCTGTAGGGCCCTTGTTGGCCGTGTCACACAGACCAGGAAGAGATGGCATGGGAAGAAACCTCATCATCACCCAGGACACCTGTTCTGAGTTTTAAAGGGGAAATAAAGAGTGTTTTGGGATAGGAGATGATAAATGGAGAGCTGTTGGTAAATCTCCAGTGCCCGGTTAGGCTGGGCTCATCCTCATCCTGGGATGTCCATCCCAGCCCTGAGCTGCTCCGTGTGCCAGGGCAGTGGCAGCTGCAGCAGCAGACAATGAGTGATAACTGAGCTGTGAGTGGACAGAAAAAGGGATTTTTTTTCAGCCAACCCACCTCCCTCTTTCTGCTTCTCTGAAGAGCTGATGGCTCAGAAAGAGGCTGCCACAAGGCGGGAATAAATAGGGGGCAGAGAGGGACTGGTAAGGTTGGTTGAAGGATATGCACCACAAGCCACCTGCCAGGAGCTCAAGGTTTAGGATTTGCTTCCCAGGAATTCAGGAGAGATTCCTCCTTAGGAGGCTGGTGGGGTGGACACGTTGGATCACGTAGTTATCGTGTCATGCACAAGTGTTACGAGGTATTTAACAGACATTGGGTTGAAGGTTCATGTTCATTCCTGTTCCTTTATGGATAATATTCCCATTTTTCTGATGCCTTGATTTTAGAGCATGTAATTAAAATGTACCTGTGGTATCCTGTTGCCTAATTTGCGGTTTGATTAAAAACCATAGCTGTGTTTCACATACTTCATTTAGCAAAATTACCGATGGATGGATTAATTTATGCTAATGAGCTGTGCCTCAGTATCAGCAGTGTTTCAGCTGGATGTGTTCTCTCTGGGTCCCAGTGGTCTGCTCATTTAACTGCTTATTGTAATACGTGGAGAGTTGCCTTGAAAAACTTACCCTGAACTGCTGCTTTGACTGTGCTTGGATTTATCTTAATCTTTTTTTCTTTTTCTCCCTTCAGCTGTCAACTCAGCCTTAATCTCCAGCAGCTTCTTGCTTTGCTTATTTACTGGCTGAAGTATTAATGAGCATTGTCGCCCTGTCAGCGCTAATTGGCCGAGTAGTTTTCAGATTATACTTAGTGCTCAAGCCTTAGTTTAGATGGCTTTGGACAGATCAGGCAAATCGGGCAGCTGACAACAATTCAAGAATTGTTCCTATTAAGTGCAGCCCCCCCCGATTTCTCTCCTGCCATCGAGGCCAGGGACGCTCCCATGCTGTAAGAGATCCCTCCGTGTCGCACACAGCTCTGAGCTGCTGAGCAGGCTGTTCATGTCCAGGCAGTGACTGTCAGCTGCTGTAATGTCCTTTTTCCTGCTTTCCACAAAAGCTGTTCTGAACAATCCTATTTAATGCCCACAGTCTGAGTGCAGACGGGTTTACAGGAGGTGTTTTGCGACTAACAAGGTTCCATAACCATACTGGAATTTACTTTCTCCTAATTGAATATTAAACTCATCAGCAACACCTAAATATCCGTTTACAGGCAAATTGTGGAGTTGTTTCTAAGCCAGTGCTTTGTGCAGGCATTGTGGAATTTAAAAGGACAAGGAAAATCACTGTCAGGAGAGAAGCAAGGACAAGTCCTGCTGTTAATTTTTTTCTGGGAGACATAAGAATCCATATCCAGCTAACAAGCTGCCTGTACTTCCCTGCTGAGTTCAGTTCAATGGGAGAAGCATCAAACCCCAGATTATCCATACAAAGCAAGCCCGTTTGCAAGTTGTAATTTTTTAAGCACGCATTAGTTAAAGCAGATCCATAATCCCCCATCAATATTAACTTTCATCCTGGGAGATGTACAAACCCCTTCCTAAACATTGGGATTACTCCAGTCTGCTGTTGATTTCATCTGGTGGAACATTAAAAATCAAACAGAGGGAATGTTCGGGGGTTTTGGAAAATCAGACTGCCTGATGCCAAGTGTTTAAAATGACGTGTTGTATTTGTCTGCTAATTGTAACTGTGCCTTTCCGAGGCTTTTTGTCCACGAATGCCATTAATCCCTGTGCCTTGCATGTGTGCATTCCGTAGGTAAAGGGAGCAGCAGGATTTCAGACGCGGTAAAGCCCACCCCAAAGTTTCAGCCCAGCGAGGCCCTTGAGCCTGGCACTGAGTACACAATCCGCCTAGTGACTAAGAACTGGGTGGATAACAATAGCATTTTTGAAGATGTAATTGAGACCAGGGGGAGAGGTGAGACACGAAGCCCTTCGAGGTGCCGAGCGTTTGTTTTTCCGTGTGAATCGATGCCGAGGTTCCATCCTGTGCCGTGCGAGTGTCCCAGGCTCATCCTTCCGTGCTCTGGGGTTGAGGTCGGCCCTTGCAGTTGAATCCCATGGCAGCACAAACACATCCCAGGTTCTTGGCTGAGCCCCGTGCTTTACGGCAGCCTGGAACAATCCCAAACCTTTACGAACCTGTGCAATGTGAGAGGGCAGCCGTGATAAAACCCATGAGCGGCCAGTTTGGTGATTTGCCCGTCCTGGGGGCACTTTTACCTCTCTCTCTTTCGCAAAACTGCTTTTGCATGAGAGGCTTAACAACTCTGTGCTCAGCTTTCCTGCGTGGTGCTAATCCTGTGAGTCAACTGCTCTCTCAGAGCCACCTTGCCAAGTGTCTGTGTTGTCCCTTGTCCCCCGCACGCTCCCCTCAGTCCCAAATGTCACACTCCGGACACGTTCCTGCCTCTCCTTGGAGCTGAACTCCACCAGTAGTGATAGACTGATTCCATTATGATCCAGAGACGAACGTGATGTGTTGGTGTTGTCGTGGGGTGCTGCCCTTTTTCCTCTGATTAATTTTCTCCCCTTTTCCTCCTCTCCCACCTCCCGAAGCCTACGCTGGCATTTACGAGGGGATTTCCACCCAGGGCTGGTTCATCGGGTTGATGTGTGCCATCGCCTTGCTCACCCTGCTGCTGCTAACCATTTGCTTTGTCAGAAGAAATAAAGGAGGCAAATATTCAGGTAAATGGATTTATCGTCCTTTCCCTGTGTTCACATGTTAATAACCACCATCCTTCAGAGGTTTCTCTCTGGGGGCCACAAGGCCGCGAGCACAAACATCCAATTAGGGTTTGTAGCTTTTGATAAATATCCACGGAAGGGATTTTAATGAATGTAAGTGGAGCTGTGCTGTGTGCTGGCCACGGAGCCTGCAAAGGCCTTTCCCAGCACTCCTGGAATAGTCCAGTATTTCATCCAGCAAGTTCCCTGCCGGCAGGACTCCCTGCCCACTTTCCACCTGGGAGCTGCTGCTGGACACATGGACAGGAAATCCACAGGCAGCTCAACGGGGAGATATTTTGCTAAAAACGACCTCTGGCATTTCCCAAGCAGTGAGTAAGGATTGAATGCATTGAAGTAGAAATCTGATTGCCCAAGGAGGTGGTGGGATGCCTCATCTCTGAAAACATCCAGTGCCAGGTTGGATGGGGCTGGGAGCAGCCTGGGACAGGGGGAGGTGTCCCTGCCATGCAGGGTGGCACTGCATGGGCTTGGAGCTCCCTTCCAACCCAAACCATCCCACGATTCCATAAATACTTGCTTATAATACGTTAGGGAATGATGCCAAACTCTAGGAAGCTGCAGGCCAGGCTAGAGGTGATCGCAGATGATTTTCCCATTGCCCCTGGGAAAAGGAAAACCCACGGCAGAACACAACACAGAGATCTGTCCTTTATTTTATTTGCACAGTGAAAGAAAAAGAAGATTTGCATCCAGATCCCGAAGCTCAATCAATAAAAGATGAAATCTTTGGTGAATATAGGTAAATAGGACCTGCTTTCACGAGCCTTTGTGTTTCCTGGGTTTTGTTTGTTTCCAAATGCCATCATTATTCGGGACATTTTTATGGCATGCAATTAATGCTGTTTTTCATTTTCAAGGCAAACCTCATAGAAGTGGCTAAGAGTAGGAATATAAAGGTATATCCAGTATATTTCAGTCCATCAAAGCTGGGATATAAGGAAATGTTGATGTGTTGGTGGTTATTTTTCACTTTTTTTTTTTGTTTGCTTTTTTTTTTTAAATTAGCATTGTATGAATAATGTAAATATATATGATAATTTGGGGTACTGCTGAAAAGCCCACTGAAGCCAATGGATTGAATTCTATCTCTTCAGTGGGTTTTTGAAATTCAGGCCCAAATCATGTAATATGAGGAATGGTCATTTCTGGGGAGAAAACAGAGAAAAGTTTGGAATATGGTAAAGAATATTTAAAAAAACCAAACATCTCTCTACAGAAATCTCTGTAGGAGAATTGAAATAACCACTTTGGCTGTTTTAAAATAACTAAAACCTCTAGCAATATGTAATTGTGATATGAAGGAAAATACATAATTATAAGAACCATGCTGGAAAACTTATGTTGCTGCCCTTAAGAGCATAAAATTGCTGTTGAAATCCCACCTATATATACTACATTATTTGTACTGGAGTAGGGCTTTTTTTTTTTCTGCATAATTTCATCTTTATTTAATTTTTAATGCTTTCTAATGGGACAAATATTTAGAAAGGTAAGAAAGCCCTGAGGTTAATAACTTTGACCCCCTCCTCTCCCCCTGATATCCAAATTTGTCTTTTTCTGAGGAGAAATGTCCTGTGCAGAAAAGTTGCGGGTTTTTTCTGTGCTGTTTATGCACATATTGAGTCCATCCGGAAGAAATGAAGCTCAGGTTCATTTCTCTCTCCTTCCTTAGATAAAAATGCCAAAGATTTGACCCTGAGTTGGCATTATCAGCAAGGGCTGTACTTGAGTAATTATGTCCCTAATCCAGAGCCTAATTTAGGTTTTTTTAATATAATCTTTTAATGTTTCCCCAGTGCCCCCAAATGTCCTGTTCAGGCTGTTCTTGTTCCTTTTCTGTGGTGCCATTAGGAGGAATGGCCAGCGAAATTCCCCTTTTTTCCCAGAATTTTGGTGGTGGGCCTGTCTTTTTTCTCATATTTTTCCCTGAACAGAGACTACAGATGTTGATTCTGCTTTGGTTTTTCCCAGTTTTTCCCCTTTTTCCTGGAATTTTCCCTGAACAGAGTCTGCAGATGCAGACGTTGATTCTGCTTTGATTTTTTTCCCAGTTTTTCCCCTCTAGCAGAGGCAAACTCCAGCGAGATAAAGTCCAGTAAAATAAAATAACAGCAGAAAAAAAGGGAGAAGCACCTTTATTGGTCATTTAAACTCAAAGAGATGCTCCCAAAGCAGTGAGATGTGACCCACTGGTGTGACATCACTTCATCCACCCACCTCAAAAGCAAAATTAAATAAATTGGCCCTGAGTGTTGCCCAGTGTTTTGTAAAATGAAAAGCGTCTCTCTTTGAGGTTCCAAATACTTGACATCAGCCCCGGTGGCTGGAACAGACCCCAGCATTCCCTTCCCCTTCTGTCCATTCTGCCTGCCCAAGGCAAAAAAGGGAAAAACACCCCAAACTGCTGGGTATTGATACTGCCCATTAGCCAATTAATTTGTTGGAGTAATCACACGACCCTGCGTGGGGGAGCTCGGGTGTGTGGACATCACTCAGGGCAGGACTCAGAGGTCAGATCACCCTCACCAAATCCTTCACACCACCCACGTGTCCCTCACTCTGCCCAGGCCAGGAGCAGTCTCCCTCCTGGCCGGTGGAAGGCGGATTTTTGGAAAGGCATCTCTTTATTTTGTAGTGACAGCGATGAAAAGCCGCTGAAAGGCAGCCTCCAATCACTTAACGGGGACATTAAAGCCACTGGAAGTGCTGATAGTCTGGTAGATTATGGAGAAGGGGAGCATGGCATGTTCAATGAAGATGGTTCATTTATTGGAGCTTATTCTGGATCTAAGGAAAAAGGATCCGTGGAAAGCACTGGGAGCTCTACGGCGACTTTTCCTCTCCACGCCTAAAATGCTTGGTGTTTATTGTGGTATTTATCCTGGTTAGCTCTCCACAGTTCCCGCGTGTGCTCGGGAGCTGGGTGCCAGTTGAGCCAGTCAGGAAAAACCCTGACATCCAGGTAACACAAAAACGAGTCACTGCCACTAAAAGGTGATTTTTCCATCTGAACTTCTATGTGTTTTCTTCTCAATAAAACAGGATAATTCTTTATTCCACACCATCTGGTGGTCTGAGCAAACCAGAGTTTCTCGGTGGTACATCTGTATCCTTACCTGCTGCTCCAGGTGTTTCTTAGGCTTGGAATATGTTTCTCTGTGTGGTATTTTTGCCCTTCGTGGCTGTTGTCACAGGTGTATGTGTAAAATTCCCTCATGGCCTTGGTTATAACCTCGAGGTTATGGCCCCAACAAAACCAGGTCACTCTGCAAAGTGACACAAGGAAAATTAGAATTTAAAATACCAGAGAAATATATTCTATATATTGTATAATTTTTCCGAAAGAATTAAACCCCTTTGTGTATGATATTCAAAAAACTGTTTTAGTGGTTACAGCTGACTTCAGTTACCAATACTTCGAAAAGCAGCTTTACCCACAGGAGAGTGTGGGTGAAGCTGCTGCCCAGTAGCTGGCACTGTTTCCTTAAATAAGTTAAGCTGCAGCTCTTTCCTGTGGCAAGGCAAAACAGGGTTCCCATCCACCATCGCTCGAAATATTTTTTAATTTTTCCCAGCTGCAAGCTGCATTTCTAAGCAAACTCCTTGGTGTCTGTCTCATATCTGTATATTTGTGAGCTAGCCAACATTTCATGGAGATGTTGTACATATGATATTAATATTGACACAAGTCCAGAGCAGCCTGGTTTTATTTCGAACTGAGACATGTTGCTAGCATGAGTCTGTATAGCTGTGTAGGAATGAGTAGAATTGCTTCTCAATATGGATTTGGACCAGCACAATTAGTTTTCAGGAGGAGTTGTGTGCGTAGGAATCATCCAAACCTCACACCATTCAAGCATCACCTGAACTAGACCTACCTGACTTTCAAGAGTTCGGGTTTTTTTTTTTTTTTTTCCAGCCTATTCACTGTTAAATAAAGAGGAACAAAAGCAGAGAGAAAATATTATAGTAGAGTTTGTTTTCCTATTTTGTTGGCTGAATGCTGGTTTAAATCTGTTTCTTTGCCTCTCCAACACTAACTCAGCTGAGCTGCACAGCACATTTTCTTGGTCTTTTTGTATTGGAATCTCCTGAATCCCTTTTTAATAGCATTTTGTATTTTTGAACCTGCTTGTTTGAGTAGAGCATCGACCGTGGCTTCATTTCTTATGCCACTTCCATTACAAAAGTTTTGAAGTAGCTCCTGCAGGAGGAATAGATCCTAAAAGCTGTTTGGCACCCTGATAGCAATTAGGCAAATTTCCCCGAATGGCTCCTCCATGATTTCAATGGGAGAAAGAGAGGAAGCAAGAATTACTCACGTGGTTCTCAGTTTCCAGCTCAGCCCAGGGAAACAGAGATTTTTCCCTGTGGATCCCACACAGGCTGGGGCTGCTCCTCAGAGCTTGGCAGTTTCTGGAAGTCCTTGGTGCTCAAGCTTCTGCTTATCTGTGCCTCTTTTTGGAATTTGAGCTTTTAAGGGCTTTTCATGTAATTTCTATTTGGGAAAAGCAAACCCCAAGCAGCCACCCCAAAATCCCCATTCAGGCTGTTCCTATGAGTATAAAATGGCGAGTGGAAATCTGCCCTCAATCAAAAATGATCCCATCCCATATCAACAACCCACGTTATTCACTTTTATTTATAAAATTCTATTTTCTGTATTTTTTTTACTCAATCCAAACACAGAAAAAATCCAAAATCCTTTTAATTTTAGTGGGAAAAAGTAATTTTCCAAAGAAGGGAGTGCACAATTAGAGAAATGTGAAAATTGGCATCTCAACAACAGAGATATTTCCCAGCAGCATCTTTATCTGCTGACTCATGTCTGCTGCAGATAAAATCTAAGAACCAGATAAAATCTAAGAACTGACTGGGCTTGTGACAACCTGCTGCTTGCTTTGGGCTGGTTTTAATGTATTTCCTTTGGGAATCATCTGCAGTGATCAAAGCTCTTTGAAAATCAGGGAATAAAATTGGGGTGGGATCCCCCAAATCCTCACTTTGGGCTGGGGGGGGCTGCACGCACCCATCACGTTTTCCTGCGGGTCACTGCAGATAAACCAGACCCTGGAAATTTCTCTGTCAAGTTTCAGACCATATTAGGGAGCGTCAAGTGATGCAATAAATAAATGAATGAACCCCCCTCGTGCAGCTCTCGCTCTGGTGCTGCTGAGGGGTGTTTGTGATGCTCTGCTCAGCCGTGCTGCTGGCGCTGCTTGTCCCACTCAGATTGCAATTCACAGCCTTAAATCTTAATGTTGGTGTTCCACCACGCCTCAGGACCTAAAAATCAGACAGGGAGGAAAAGATGTGCAATGGAACCTGGATTTTTGAGCGCGGGTTTTGAGGACTGCGCCCAATGAATATTAAACAAGTGGCTCAAACTCCCAGGAGATCTCACTCACCTGAGCTGTTTGCTCTTCCCCATCACTTTTCCTTTTTTCCCTACACTGGGATTTTATATTCTGCTGTAAAGGTACTTGGAAAGCGCAGGATAGTGATGGTTTTTAATGATTTTTTTTTTTTTCAAAAGTAAATGAACAGAACAAGCTGAGGTTGTCCCGAGGAATTTTTTTTTTTTTGTCACTGCAAGGAGCTGGGCTGTGTTTTTGTCTTGGTCTGTGACAGGTGAGAGGAAGAGTGACCATGTGGCTCAATAGAAGTGTCACCAGCTGCGCTGCACTTTACGGAACTTCCTGAGCTGGAAGGGACCCACAAGGTCATCAAAATCCAACTTCTGTCCCTGCACAGGACAGCCCCAAAAATCACAGCCAATTCTGAAATAGTGCACTGATATAAAATCTTTGCATTGGTTTGTCTGGGACTTTTTTGGATTTTTTTTTCCTCTGGTCAGGAGTGTTTATTAAAATTAGCTGCTGGAAATCCGTGGTGATTTCATTAATTAACACCTAGCAGGGAATTCCAGCCTGCCTGCTGGGAGGATGGAGCCCAGCCATGGGGGCAGAACAGGGAATTATTAATTATTAATTATTAGTTATTAATTACCCCGTGCCATGGCTGTGGTTGGGTTCCATTTGGTTCTGGTACGTTTTGCCTCGGTCCAAATGTGAGAGGGGAAATGGCACTTTCAGATCTGATATCCAAGTCAAGCCAGGATGAAATTCCAGCCATCAGGGAGGAGCCTTTTCCCTGGCCCCACGGATCCAGGTTTGGGGGTTTAATCAGCCTCTGGAAGAAGGGAGGGATGAGTCTTGCTGAAAAAGTTGTGCATAAGATTAAACAAATAAAATCAGCTCTTCCTAAATAATGAGAAAAAA
>WBMY01013018.1:0-12944 GCA_013397315.1 Donacobius atricapilla
GACACCTCCCACCATCCCAGGGTACTCCACACCCCAGGGTCCAGCCTGCCCTCGGGCACTGCAGGGATCCAGGGGCAGCCCCAGCTGCTCTGGCAATCCCAGCCCAGGCAGGAATTCCTGCCCAATCTCCCATCCAGCGCTGCCCTCTGGCAGTGGGAAGCCATTCCCTGTGTGCTGTCCCTGCAGCCTTGTCCCCAGTCCCTCTGCAGCTCTCCTGGAGCCCCTTGAGGTCCTGGCAGGGGCTCTGAGGTTCCCTGAATCCTCTCTGGCCATCACTCCTGTCCCAGCCTGGCCGTGTCCTCTCGCTGCTGAGCCACATTCCCAGTTAATTTCTTCATCCTGAAGAATTTGTGGAGCTGTTGAATTCAGGGCACTGGAGCAAAAAAGAGCTTTGATCTGCCTGGCCCAGTTTCTCATATGCTTGAATTTTTTAACGGAAAAATGAACTCCCAATTCCTGTGTCCCTGTTTTCATCGTCTCAGAGGTATCCACATCTCTGGAAGTGTCCATGGCCAGGTTGGACAGGGCTGGGAGCACCCTGGGATGGTGGAAGGGTCCCTGCCATGGCTGGAGTGGCACTGGGTGGGCTTTAAGGTCCCTCCAATCCAAACTGTTCTGGAATCTGATGAATTTTGTGGATAATTATCAAAATCTGCTTTTACAACTTCTTTTTCAGAGCCTTGTATCCAACCATCCTCCCCTGCTATCTGGTAAATAGTTTAATCGAGTAATTTAACAATAAATTAACATTTTTCTCTCATTTTTTTCTAAATCTTGGCATTTTCTGAATATCTTAGAGCAAACTCATCTCCTGGTTTTCTGTTTCACCTGTTTCCCACAGGGATAATTCATTCTGCTCCCATCCCAAACCTCTTCTGGCTTATTGTAATCCTGGATTTCACACTTAATATTCCCTGCTCCTGGATATAAAGTGACACCAGAATCATGGAATCCATCATAATTAGGTTTCATCCATAATGGAAGAACAAATTGCTTAATGTTTTTCTTTTTTTTTTTTTTTCAACTTGATTAGGTTTGAGGGTTTAATTAGATTTTTGTGGCGATTTTCGGGTTGTTAATTTAAGTGGAGAAGATGAAATGCAAATAGGTGAATACAAACGGGTTTGGTAAATTAGTGTCAAAAATTAGCACAGTGATTATTTTTACCAAGAAACACGGATTTTCAAAGCCTGTGCTCAGGTAAAGTTTTAATTGAGATGGTTTAGGAATCAGAATTTCTGTGTGTTTGTATTGTTATTTTCTTTTCCAAGCCATCCCAAATTGTTTCTAATTAGGGGCACGATTCCATTTGCCTGGATATTTATTCCTGTGTAATTTGTTTCAACTTAGGCAACACGGGAGTGATGAATTCTTTTCATTACCTCCAACACTCTTTGATGGGCTTTGACTGGCTAATTATTCACATGGAATATAATTCCCAACACCCTCTGAGGAGGTAAAAATTCCTGAAAATAAACAGACTTGTGAAATAACACTGACAAAAGTTCATTTTCGAGGGCTTTCATTTCATCTTCAAGGAAGATGGAATGGAACAAGGAAATTACAATGGAATCACTTGGAGTCTGGTTTTACTTCTGCACCTTAAATAATTTCAAATATTGGGCTGCAGAGGTTTCGCAGGGGGGACCCTCATGTCACGAAGGGAGCTCCCAGCCCCTCACTGAATGATTTGGGACTGGAAAATCAATCCTGAACTCCACTGGCAGCTGTAGGAATTCATATTTTTGATGATGAAAAAAGCATGTTTGGGTTGGGAGCTATTAAAGGGCAATTTTTGCAGCTTTCCAGGGTATTTTCCATCCCATGTGACCTCCAGCACGCTCATGGATGTTTCCAGTTTCTCCACATAAATATGATGGAAGTATTTAAGCACATAAATGCGTTTACAAAACCAAGGCATTTTAACTGCACTGCTCACTATTGCAAACCTTTGTTTTTAAGAGCATTAATTATATTTATAATGAGTGTATAAAGCTCACCCACCCTTTCCCCATGGCTGCCAGGGATGGAATCACGTTTGGGAACTTTTTGCAGGTTCCTTTTGGGACCATCAGGGTTTGGGGCAGATTGAGTCAAAAACCCCACCCCTGGAAGTGTCCCAGGCCAGACTGGCTGGGGTGGGACTGGATGATCCTTCCCAACCCCAGCCATTCCAAGGAATATAAACCAAGTCTTCACCAAATTACAGCCATTCCCTCGGGATACCTTTTTTTTTATTAAATAAAGCCGCGTTTCGGTCAATTAAAATTTTGGTGAGCTTTGGTGCTTTTCCCACGCAGAACCTAAAAATCCCAGGCATTCCTGGGACATGCTGATGCTGTTCTAGCCCAGCTGCTGAGCTCTCTCCCTCCCCTCAGATGCTGCTGACTGAGTACCTGGACATGAAGAACACGCGCACGGCCTCGGAACCCTCGGCACAGCTCAGCTACGCCAGCTCCGGCCGCGAATTCGCCGCCTTCTTCGCCAAGAAGAAACCCCAGAGACCCAAGAACCCTCTCTTTAAGTAAGTGCAGGGGTTTTTCGAGCTGTGCCTAAGCTGCCTCTGGTCCCTGGAGTGCTGCTGGTAATGGCAGTTTCACAGTGTGAGAGGTGTGGAGGTTCCAGGACGGGGATTTAATGCCCAGAGCTGAAGATCTGTTACGGATTCAGCGCTGGGTTTTAGAGCTGAGCTCTTCGCAGGGCTCATTCCAGGACTGGGAATCCCATTACAGGAGCTGCTGCAGAGCATGGAGTGATCCATTCTGCCTCTCATTGTCCGTGGTAAATTCAGGACCTGTTAGAGGGAGCGATAAAGGGCGCTGGACAAAGGGAATTAAGATATCTGTGTAATTACTGCATAGACTAAGCACTTAATCCTGTCACTAACTCCTTTAATTCAGCAGTCAGGCTGCAAAGAATTAAGTGGTTGGGAGGAGAGTGTAAGAGAGAAGAGGATGAGAGAGGCTGGCTGGCCAAGGGAAGGATTTGGGAGAGCAAATTTGTGCAGCAATAAGGAGTGAGGAGCTGCTGAGCGGCTCTGGTGGGAGAGGAGATTCACACCTGGATTTGGGGGAGCTGTGCTGGGATTTTCTTCTTTTCCACCCCCTACCTGTGCTGGCCATTCTCTTGGGCCTCTTAAGGATTGTGGAGAGGACCTAAAGGTGCTGTTTTGGCAGAGGTACTCCCAATAGATGTCCTCTCATAGTCCCTGAGATCCCAGTTAGAAATCCAAGTTTTCCATTCTTTGCTCTCCCAGGATGAACTCTCCTGTTGTTAGAGGTTAAGTGTTGCCTCCTTCCCCTGTCAACCCACGATTATTACCCCTCACCCTTTTTTTTTAAACACCCCCATGGCTCTTTTGGGCTGAGAATTCCACTTGGAATCTCCTCTGACTGCAGATGGATTTTGGCGCGAAACAGGGCTGCGCATCCCACATCTGTTCCCTGGTGTACGAGGACCCAGGTTTGGGCTTTGAGGACAAAGTTCAGGATTAAAGTCTGAGGAATGAGGAGGCTCTGGCTCGCCTGGAGCAGGCTGAGGCTGGGTCGAGTTTGTCAGCAGCGAGGAGGTGGCTGTAGTTGTTTAAAGGAGGGTGAATCACCTCGTGGGAGCCTCTCCCCACTCCCGGGGCTGTCACTGAGCGCTGTGACAGCAGCACTTTCGGGATCTCTCGTTTGGTTATCTGCCTGCTGTCAGCTGTCACCAATCTATGGAGATCTCCCTTGAAATGGAATTTCTCAGCCCACTGAGGTTTGTATGTGTCTGATGGGCTGTTATTCTTGTCTCCCTTCCCATCTTCAGTGCTTTCCGTGCCAGGCTCTTTTCCCTGCCTCTCCATTAGCTCTGTCCAAATCGAGGAGCTTTCCTCTTGTCACCACAGCGTCTGCATTTCATTCCTCAGAAGTCTCCTAGGGCCGGGCTCCACCTCGTGTTTTGCTCACAGGTGTTGGTGCTTTGTCCTGTGGTAGCTGTCAGCTCATTTAATTAATATTAAATATTGAGCTAATTTAATTAATATTAAATATTTCTGCTAGTTGTGTGTTCAAGGAATAGAGGAAAGTTATGTCCTGCTCTCTGGAAATCGGGAGCTGGTATTTAGAAGAAACTTGGAAGCCTTATTTCCTTTAAAATGGGTATAATTAAAAAAAAAACCAACAATTATTTAGTTGCAATGTTGGCTTGAAAAAGAAAGCTTCAGATGAAGAGTAATTTGGGAATTTGGATAATTCATGCCATCATAAACCTGGCTTTCTTCTCTTCCCAGAAGTAGCCAAGGGCATGCTCAGGTTGCCAGCTCAGATTTCCAAGATGGAAATCGGGAAATGAGGCGGGAGTGAATTGTACAAGCAAGAGCTGAACACCCAATAAATCAGTCCGAGACTTGGATGTGTAATTCTAAATAAAACAAAAATATTTTGTAAGCTTTGTGGGAGGATCAGCATTGGGAAGGGAGTTACGAGGGTAGAGGAGTTAAGTGGGAACAGGAATGTGGGAAGAGCAGCTCGAGGAGGTGGCAGAGGAAGGGAAATAGGGGAGAAAAACTGGATGGTTGTGGAAAAGAAGGGATGAGAGCTGGGTTTGGTGCCTGGAAGGAGCTGTGGGATAATGCTGCTGTTGTTGTCTCTCTGAGGCCAGAAGGGACCACGTGGGGAACACAGAGCCAAGGATTTACAGCTCATTTAATTAAAATCAGAAGGGTTTGCTGTATTTTGATAAATCATTATTAGTTCAGTTGCAATAACACCAACGCTCACAGTCCAAATTAAAGCAGAAAGGCCTCATTAATAGTAATAATCTTAACACTAGTGCCCAAGAAAGCTGTGAAATGCTTTCCCCCTGTCTCTGTTGTAATGCCGATATTCCCAGTGTCCCTCTGGGCAGCCCTGAGGCTGATTCCATCCTCCTGAACTGTGGGATTGGGGAGGGAATGAGGAGTGTTACAGCAAATCATCACCATCTTGAGGTCTTCTTGTGACAGAAATTTCCTTTCCAAGCCTGGTGCCCACTGGGGCTGTTTGAAGGAGCTTTGTCCCCACCACAAGCTCCCTTCTCCCTGGTCCCCAGAGCCCCTCCAGGCACTCCCAGGGTTGGGGTTTTTTTGGGAATTGCCTGCCTGGAGCAACAGCCCTTGGCCATGGGGGTGTTCCCAGCCCTGAAGTGAGGCACAAAGCCCTTGGCCATGGGACACATGCGGAGACTGAGCTGTCCTGAGTCACTGAGGTGGCAGATCAGGGCCCAGTTTGGGACCTTTTACTACAAAAATCCTGTTGATGGGGCAACGTGGGAAAAGTTTGGATTGGTCCTTGCGGATTCTTAGAGCCACACAATAAACAAGAATCGATCGGTCCCTGATCTCCAGGAGAATAATACACTGACATTTTATATTATTAAGAGCTGAGTGGTGCTCACAAGAGGGATGCTTCCAGGCCTGGCTGAGTGCCTGGACTGACGGAATCCTTTTGAATTCCAGGTTTGAATCCTCATCCCACGCCATCAGCATGAGTGCCTACCTGCGGGAGCAGAGGAGGGAGCTGTACAGCAGGAGCGGGGAGCTGCAAGGTATGGAAAGGGATCTGGGGAATTGGATGGTTCCCTTCTGCAGGAGCTGGAGTATCCTGTCCAGCCTATGGCAGGTATTGATCCCTGCTCGGAAGCTCTCCAGGTTTTAAGCCCTTGTTTATTATGAGGTTGTGAAGGGTTTCTCTTTATTCTCCCAGCTTTTTCAGCTGGAGGTCGAGGTCTTAAAAAAAATATTCGTAAAACAAGAGGTGAAAGACAAACAACCTCACCTCGAGCGCACTGGGTTTGGGTATTGGAGCTACCTTGGATATTTATCTGCAATTTATTTCCTTTCTGTGGTACTTACCCTGCATTGCTTTGGGAGCTGAGCTCAGGCAGCTCAAATTGGGAGCTGGATGGACTAAAGTAACCAATTCTTTGTGTTTTGTACACTTGAGGAGCTGCAGAGTGTTTGCAGATGGTCAGTCCAGGCACTTGGGCTGCTTTTGCTGATTTTTATTGCCCATGGCAAGTGCTGTGTGTGCCCAGGGAAGTGTTCCCTGCCCCAGGCATGGCATCATTCCACTTGTTTTTCCTGAATGATCCAGTGGTTGGGTTTGGCAGCAGAATCAAGGGAATATTCTAAGACTGCCATGATCATGTACAGCAGGACTAAATTCTTTTATATCATCTACTCCAGTTTCTCCGTAAAAAGAAAATAATTTATGCTCTTCAAACATTTCGGCGATGACCAAGGGCAGAATTTCTCCCGGAACTCTTGTCAGTGATAATTTTCGGCTGGCTTTTAATTGAGAATGTTTTACAATTTGCGAGAGAGTTTTTGGATGCCTTCATGTCGCCTTCCTCCTTTCATAACCTGTCCTTGCGGGTCCTTAAACCCACAAGGATGCGGAAAAAAAAAAGCCTCGAGAGGCCGAGATTGTTCCTGTGACAGCTTGATTCACAGAGGTGATCTCAGCATTGATGATCAGGGCTGTAATGCTTCTGTTAATTCTGGTAACGGTTCTGTTAATAATCTGTAAATTCTGACAGATTAGGGTGGATTGAGAAGGAAGAGCCTGAGCTCATGCTGAGGGTGACAGCTGCCCACCCCTTGATGCCATCGGGAAGGAAGGGAAGTGGAGGTACCTGTCAGCTAAATGGGGATCTCACCTCTTACACACTGGGAGGTGCTGAGCTCACAGCTCTCTGCCTTTTGGGATTCAGGTTCTCACCTCCAAAAGTGTCACATGTCCGGGACTGGCTGGGAGATGTCCCCAGGGTCAGTGGGATGTGGTTGAGCTGTTCCATCCCATTATCAGGATTTATTCCTGGAGGATTTAAGTGGTTACTTCTCCATAGCTAGGAGTTCTCTGTTACAAATTGTGTGGGACAAGTGTGGGCTCAAAGCCAAGAATTTTGCATCTGTTGAGAATTTTGAGCTTTTTGGGGTCAGGGAGCTCTGCAGCACTTGCTCCTGAATTTCCTGTCCCTTTGGACTGAGTCCTGTTGCCTCCTGTCATTCCCAGTTGTCCACGTGGCTTTAAAACCAAGCAGAGAACAGAACTGACTCTCTCCATATCCATTTCCTCCTCCAGATGTCTTGTGGCTGAGATTTGGGGATTTTTGTGGTTATTGCTGTTACACTGAGGGCTTTATATCTGTGTCCTCCTCCAGGTGCCTCATCTCTGAGATTTGGGGGGTTTTGTGGTTACCGCTTTTACACTGAGGGTTTTATATCCGTGTCCTCCTCCGGATGTCTTGTGGCTGAGATTTGGGGATTTTTGTGGTTACTGCTGTTACACTGAGGGTTTTCAGGAGCTCCTGTTCTGGGTTTGGAGCTCGTTCAGAGCCAGATTTTATGGAAAAACGATTCCTTACGGATACAAGACCAATCTTGGGGCAGCATTTGGGATGAGCAGGACACTGGGAGCATTTCCAGGACAGGAGGATGCAGCAGAGCTGCTCAGGGAGCACGGGGTGGGGAAGAACAAAGGCCAGGAGCTGCCAAAGAATTAAAGGAAGAAACAGGAATTAGTGTGGAGAGGGCCAAGATCCTGCTGCCCTTTGCAGCTCAATTGGAAGTGCCTGGACGTGATGCAATAGGTGAAAAAAGTCAGTGTGGGGAGGCAATGGGGACAATAGATGAGATGACTTTGCTGAGATTCTTTGCAGCTGAACCATCAAGAAAAGTTTCCCTTTGAACTTCACGTTAAAAATGCAGTAACCTCTGTCTCTATTATGAGCTGCTGTTCCCTTTTAGGTTGCTCATTAATCTTTCCGAATCCCAGACCACAGCAAGATCTGCATTTGGATTTTTTTTTTAATATATATATATATATATTTTTTTTAAATCCCTTTTAAAGAAAAATACAATTTAATTGTTCAATCAGGTTACTGGAAAGCAGGCATGTGACACTCTGTCTTCTGTGAACACTGCACAGTTTCTGTTCGCAACAGCCTTATCCACAGGGATGATTTTTCAGTGGCAGCAGGGGGAGGGTGACTTGTTAAGGAATCTTTTTTCCTGAAAAGATCTTCAAAGAAACATATGCATGAAAAGAAAGGAATTTATAAAAGTTTAGCTCACGCTAACTTTTTGAAATAAGAATGTAATTTAAATAGCCTTAAAAATGTGTGAAGATCAGAGTGATGCTTTGTCATTAACCCCTTTGATTTGGACTGAAATAGTGCAGAGCATGAGGCTCACATTATCCCTCAGTGGGAGAAAGGGACCTGCTGCAAGTGATTTAGAGCTGGAATTCTTCTGTCTCATTCCACTGACATTGCAGGAGAAAGGTTCTGGCCATGTGTTTTTCCCTTGAAGCTGGCCACATAAGTTCTCTGACAGCTGTCATTAAAAAAAAAGGTGGGGGCAAGTACAGAAGTGAAATATTTCCTTCTGGACTGGTACAGTCTGGGGAGAGCTGGGGGTGCTCACCTGGAGAGGAGAAGGCTCCAGGGAGAGCTCAGAGCCCCTGCAGGGGCTCCAGGAGAGCTGCAGAGGGACTGGGGACAAGGCTGCAGGGACAGCACACAGGGAATGGCTTCCCCCTGCCAGAGGGCAGCGCTGGATGGGAGATTGGGCAGGAATTCCTGCCTGGGCTGGGATTGCCAGAGCAGCTGTGGCTGCTCCTGGATCCCTGCGATGCCCAAGGCCAGGTTGGGCCCTGGGGCTGGAGCAGCCTGGGACCGTGGGAGGCGTCCCTGCCATGGGTGGATTGGAGCTGGATGGGCTTTGAGGTCCTTCCAACCCAAAGCATTCCATGATTCTCCAAAAGGCACGGAATACCAGCTGCCACTTCATCCCTTGCCCCTCTTCTGGGTTTGGCACTTAGCTTCCAGAACAGGTTTCCATTCAAAGGGAAATATTTAGGAATCTTACGCTCTGTTTAGGTTGGGTTTGGTTGGGAATTCCACTGTGTCAAGAGTCCCAGCCAGGTCAGCTCTGCCCTGTCCTGCAGCTGGCCTGGGGCTGACCGTGGGATGGGAAGTACTCTGGAGCTCCCGAGCTTCCCAAGGATAGGAATGGACTCCACACCAGCTCCGCACCTCCCAAAATTTAGGCTTGTTGTTCCTTTCCCCCTGGAAACTCAGTGCACTTCTGCCGTCATTCAACTTTTCCGTGGCTTTGTGGAGCAGGATTTTTTTTGGGAATGTACCTGTGGGAAGGACTGTCCAGGGAGCAGGAGTAGGATCAGAATTCCAGAGTCAGCACTCAGTCCCATGTCAGATCCCACTGTTTTTTTACTGATTATTGAAGGTGTTGATTTATAGACACACGAACAGTGACTGCCCTGCACGGCGGGGGATGCTCCGTGTGCTGTTCCTTGAGGAATCACTCCTACAAATACTTGTGTTCCATAGAAGGATAGAAAATATTCTTGGATTGTTGTCATGCCTTTGTTTTGGTTCTTTTTGCCTTTTCACTTGTTTTGGAGTTTTTATGAGAAGTTCTGTCACTGATCCTGCTGTGGATGGCAGCTTGTGGATGAGTTTCCGCTCTGCTGGAATTTTGGGCTGGGCTTGTTGTGCAAGGAAAAGAGAAAAAAGTCACCTGGCTTCACAGAGAAAGTCTTGAATGGAACAAAGAATGAAATTTGTGCCCCAGAGTTGAATCCTCCCAACTGCTGGGCACATTTTGTGCGCTGAACTGAAACAGCAAAAATTCAATATTACTTTAGGAAGTTATTTAGGCAATTTCTGTCCAGAGCATTCCAGGGATGCAGTGCACTTCTTCCTACTTAAAAAAAAAAAAAAAAAAAGGGATAAATTCCCCTTGCTTCTGTTTGAAGGAACAGGAGGGGAATTGAATTAGATGATTTTTAAGGACCCTTCCAACCAAACCATTCTGGGACTCCGTGAAGTTTCAGTTTTTTGGAGGTGATTTTAAATTCCGTAGTTATTTTTCTCTTGTTGGGAGTACTGAGAGTATTATATCATTTATAAACTAAAAATCTAATGCAAGAGGCTCTTGTGGATTTTAAATGTGCAGCACTCAAATATCTAAAAGCTGACCAGTAATTTAGGTGGAAGTGGAGAGCACTTCCACACCTTGGAATGTCCCAGGCCAGGCTGGATGGGGCTGGGAGCACCCTGGGGTGGTGGAGGTGTCCCTGCCCGTGGCAGGGATGGCACTGGGTGATTTTAAATAGTTCTCAGTTATATAAAACCAGTCTGGGATTTTAGGAACCCTTCCAGGTTGCTCACCTCTGGCAAAGGGTGGCAAATGTGGCAGTAAAACAAAGCTCTGGTATAATGACACAATAAATTGTAGCGGATGATTTTTAGAAACTCCACAGATTTATTTTTTTTTTCTTGCTGGCTGGGTGATAAATGGAAAGCCTCAAACACCCCTCTGAAACAAATCTAAATTTGGGGAATGGATTTGTGTTACTCCCCACTCTGCTGCTCATCCATTCTCCGCACAAGCCTGAAACATTCCTTACCTTAAGGTTTTAAGCAATTAAAGAAAACTAATGAGAAACTCTGCTAATTAAGATTTTTGACGCCAAGAAACAGCAGCAGAGACACTCAGGATCTGATATGACAAGGGCACCGTGTAAGGCCAGATCCGGGGAAAATGCAGTTATTTGTAGGTGCCTTGTTCCATTTGGATTCACCCAAGGGCTGCCGGAGGGAGCCAGCTGTGCTCAGCCCTGACAGAAAGCAGTGCTGACATTTGGGATAATGAAAATGCAGTTCAGCACCTCGCCGAGATGTGGATGATAATGTGTTGTCAGTCAGAGGTGGTGGGGAGCGGGGAGAGGCAGCAGGATTCATATCTGCTTAAAGGAGACATCGTGATAAGCGGCCTGTGCTGGTTAAAAATATTCCTGAAGGAAGGACGGGGAATAAACCAGCGGAAAAAAGCGGCCGAGGAGGGGGAGCTGATGCGATATCCCGAATTTCCTGTCACGCCGCTGCTTTCGTCTCCTCCTGATGTGCAGGATCACAGCGGGCTTTGAGCTTGGGGGAGAGGGGGGAGCGGGGATCTTGCAGGGTTTTGCCAGCCCTAAAGCACTCAGCTCCCCCAGCCCCTGGAAAGCCGCTCCTGATTTCCTCGGCGTGTTGGTCCCGGTGTAGCGGGTTTAGCGGCACGGCCTCTTCAAAGGCTGCCCAATCAAGGAGGGGGTTATTAAAACCGGGCGGCTTATGACTGAGAATTAATTAGAGCAGCATTTTCATGCAAAACATCCAATTTTTTTTGATTAGCAATGGAGCAGGGCCACAATTAACACTCTAGGAAGCTTAAATTTCCAGCGTTTTGATTCTCAGGAAATGAGATTATCAAACTGGGGTCAGGCCCTTGACAGCAGAAGGGGGATTATGTGTAAGAAAAGCGTTTGTTTCTTGATTTTTCCTCAGAGATTGTTACTAAAGCTACAACAATTCAGAGGGAGATACCTAAAAAAAGGAGGCAGGAGGGTCCCTTTGCTTTGTCAGTGCAAAGAGCTTCTGGTGTTGGGGGAGAGCACGTCTGGCATTTCATCTACAGCAACAGGTCCCCATCGCTGGGTGGGGTCAGCCCTCCTTTTCCCATCCATGTGGGTTTGTTTTTGTCCTTTTCAACAATGTTTTTGATCCCTTCCAGGTGTCTGAACGTGTGTATCGCTGCTTATTAAAGGCTGACCTCGGCCAGCAGTCGAGTCTGTGAAAAAGGATCAGGGCATCTCTGTTAATCCTGGAGAACATTTGAGGGGGCTTGAATTTCCCACTTCATTCTTTCTTGTCACTTCTCAGGGAGATGGGAGGTGTTGAAAGTGAGGCTTGGGCTGTGAAATCCCTGCTTTGTGTCGGGGACTTTGAGCAAGGTAAGGCAGGAGGAGGAATTTTGGTGTCAGGGCGATATTTGCTGCCGGTTCAGAGGGTGCCAGTGAGCACTGGGAGTGTCACTGTCGTGGAATGGTTTGGGTTGGAAAGGATCTTAAAGATCACCCAGTTTCAACCCCACTTCCATGGGCAGGGACACCTTTCACCATCCCAGGTCTCTCCAAGCCTCATCCAGCCCGGCCTTGGACACTTCCAGGAATCCAGGGGCAGCCACAGCTTCTCTGAGCCTCCCCACCTCAGTCTTGAGCTCAGGCTCCTCTCCCTTTAATCTTTAGCCCTTACACTGTTCTCCCTTCAGAGCCCAAACACCCCTCAGGTGCCACATGGTCCTTTTGGAACAGGAAAACCCAAAATAGGGGCATCGAGGTGGTGTGTGAGGAGAGGAGCGAGAGGTGGAGAATCAATGCTGGAATCAGCTTTGAGTTCTGTCACCAGCCTGGATTCTCCATCCTCACAACTCCCACTTCTGCCATGCTTCTCTCCCCTGCTGATGTGAGGAAGCATGATCCTCCTTTTATGAAAGACCCCAGAAATCCTCCTCTCTCTCACTCGTTTTGCTGGAAGCTGCTCCAGCCAGGACTGGTTGGGTTGTGCTGTTCAGGTTGGGAGTCGCTGTGTCCCAGTGCCTTGCTTGCAAAGCAATCCTTGATTTTCAAGGCACTTATTTACAGCTCCTTTCCAGCTTTGAATCTGGATTACCGAAGCATTTGAGGGTTTTGTGGTGAATTTGCAAAGACAACATGGAATTATCTTGTATTATGCAGATCAGAACAGAAGAGGTGGAGAATGTTTATGCCTGTGAACTATAATACCCTGGTTTATATCAATTACTGGAGTTTTTTCCAGGAGGAGCACACTTTTGGAAGTACTGAGCCGTGGAATTTTTGCTTTTGCCTAAATGTCAGTAGTGAACCATGTATTTAAACACCACGGAATGAGGCTGTGAAATGAGAAATAAAATATCCATGGGAGTTCAGATCAGTTGGGTCAGAATTCAAGCTGGTGGAAGCTGATCCTGATTTTTGGGATCTTGACTCACCAGACTGGCCAAAAGTGCAATACATTTCCTTTATACATAGTGTTGGGAAGAGATTTATTTTATTTTATATATA
>WBMY01013029.1:0-42690 GCA_013397315.1 Donacobius atricapilla
TTGTTAAATAAATAGGTTTTTCCGCTTTTCTCCAAAGATGTTCTTTTTCCAGACCAGTTATGAGGGAGGGGCCATTTAAGTTTGCTTTTTCAGAAGAGCCCCATTCAGAGGTTTCCTCCCAGATTTGCCCTAAACCAGGACATACGTTTAGAGGGGTAATGTCAGTAGTAACTGAAGTCTTGAGGAAGATATTTTTCATGTAATGAAATCAAGGACTGGTTAATATGATTCTTGGTCTCTGGGTAGGACTCTTGCTCCACTTCCAAACTCTTCTAATGATTTACTCTGAGGTAAAAAGTCATTTAACCTCTCTGCACCTCACTGTTCCTAAGTAGGAAGTGGGTATTCATAAATACCGTCATTTTGCAATGAAGAGTATGAACTTCAGGGGTTCATAGCTCATGCTTTCTGGTCCTCAAATGAAACATTCAATTTAAGAGTAAATTTTTATTACATCATGCAGAAGACCTGGAACTGGTATGAATAGAGGGAAGCACTGGGTATGGCTGCTTCTAACCCCTTTTGTTGCATGTGTGGTTGTAGTTTCCACTCCTTTATTCTATTTAACCTCTAAGTGAAGAAAAGGTTTGGAAAAACATAATGATTTATGGTGACATGTAACAATAACAATATTACAGTCACAACCACTTACAAAAATGGTTGACACTCATTAATCCTGTATAACAAAGGGGCAGACTTCTGAGGTCCAGTCTTGCAAGGCATGGCTACTCCAGCCTGTTGAGTCCCAGCTCATTACAGTTATGGATATACACGGTCTGCAAGTCCAGATGTTCTGGAGGTTATCCATGTCCTTGTGTTACACATGTCCATGTGGTAGCAACGGAAAAAAAGGCAAATCAATGTCAGGACAAGAAGAAGAGTTCAGCTTTGCCAACAACTAGCATCTTTCTAGAACTGTGTTGTCCTTTTTATATCTCCATAGCTCTGACATTGTATATCCCCCCGGGTGTCAGGTAAATGAAGAAATCTGAGTCTTCACATAGCCCTTGGATTTGAACTTTCTGAGGACAGCCTGCCTAGTTTGTGTGCTTGGACTGATGCCATGTGAATGAGTGAAATCCTGCTGTATTTTGCAGGTGGCACATGTCACCACCTATTTAATTTTCCAAGATTGCACCAATCCAAGTTTTCTTGGATTTTCAGTTAAAAATAAAAATTAAAAAAAAAAAAAAAAAAAAGCAGTGGTGCTGTTTCAGTCAAACCAAACTAAGGAAACTACAAGAATTTATTTATGAGCCTTAATTGTTCATCCTGACAAGGCAAACTCAGTGGGAATGTGAAATCAGTGCCAAGCTGAGCTCAGGAAGGTGCTGTGGAAAACCAGTGTGCCGGCAGGAAAGGGTGTGTAAACCTGAGTGTGTACGTGCAGAAATGATGGAAAAAATACAGAGGTATCCAGACAATTTGTCTTGCATCCTGAAATTTTCCAGCAATGGCCTCTAGTACTTTTCATGTGTTATGCATCAAATGTGATCAGCCACATGGCACAGTATGGTGAAGTAAATGCATTGGGTCACTAAAGTGCATTAAGTGCCATTTACTGCATCGATTTAATTCTGTCCCTAGTAAAACTTATAATAACTGTCTCTCTCCCTTACTGCTGTTCTGCTTTCCCTTTTCCCTTTGCTGCTGAGCAGGCAATAGCATCTATTTTCTTGCCCAACAGAGTAACTCAGCCTAGCTGATAGCCCTCGCCTGCTGCCATCCATCCTGCCTTGAGCAGTGCAGTAGATCAGAGCCTGTAGATACTCCAGGCTGGCAACCTGCATGGGCTCAGCATGGGTTTTGTGAGCCTGAAAAGCCAAGGGCTTCTTTTACTGCCAGAGCATGGCAGCTCTGGTACCAGAGAAATTCAAACCTGCCCACAATGATTTTTTTCTCTTGTAAGCCACATTTTTTCTGTGGAAGCTTTCCCTTAGAAGAGCAGGAGTTGTGCGGGACAAAAGATGCAAGTAGGTTAGCATGGTTGGGATTGAGTCTGGAGAATGGATGTCTCTGTCAGAAGAGTTTCTTCTGCAGGAATTTGTTTATGTCATTGGCACTGTGTCCCCATTTCCCCCTGTACCACTGTGTAAGTGCCAGAGCAGATTGGAGGTCAGTGCTCAGATTAATTCTCCATGTAGAAAAAAGCATTTTCTTTCTTTCTTTTTTTCCTCTCTCAAGTGCTTACACAACCTCCTTTTTTACTAAAGTGTGCTGACTCTTTCCTTTTTCACTATAAATTTCCAAAACACTGGTTTAAGTGTGCTCTGTCTTGCACTCCTTTGCAATTATCCCTTTTAATCTGGTTACAAGGTTATGCTACTTCAAATTTAAATCACATCATATTAGGGGGTTTTGCTAACCTTGTGTGAACAATGAACTTCTCACATGTAACTCCAGAATCTCCTTGAATCTAAAAGAATCCCTTTGGCTCTGTGATAGAAAGTTGGTGAACAAATACTCAGAAGTAAGGCAGCTCGTTTCAACCCACGGCATAATTAATTTCAATGCTCCAGCATGGGTTGGGCAGCAAGGAAGGTGCTGCTGGATAAGATCTTTGCAGCAGTGCTACTCCTGGAAACTTCAGTTCTCCCCTCTGTGCTCCCCAGAGCAGCCAATTTCAAAGGAGTCCCCATAAAATACACCATGGTGCAATTTTACACACAGAGTACATAATTGTTTTTAACTGATTTTATTTTATTTCTATTCAGGTTCCACAGCTCCTGTCTTTACCATCTGAAGTGTCCTTATAAAATTAGGCTGATGTGGACTCAGGAACAGGACCAGTTCCACTGGTAACCTCCAGCTGCTTTGTGCCAATTTACTGACAAAGCAGCTGTAAGCCCAGTTTTGCTGGGCTTTTATTTCCTCTACTGTATCAGAGTGGCTCTCGGCAGCTAGGGCATAGCAGAAAATGGGGACCTTGATGTTTAATATCTACTATGTGTCCTCTGTCAGGGGTTTAGGTCTTGCCCTTGCAAGGAGATGTGTAGCACATCTTCCATCTGTGTCTGTTGTAATCATATATTCAGTGAGGGCATCTGGAGGTGTCCCTCTGGGGCACCAGTACACTGCAGCTTTGCTGTTGACAGGAGTCCAGGCCTGAGATTTTCCTCACTAGGTGTCTAGTAAATTTAAAAATACTTAAGGGAAAGAAAAGGACAACCTCATAATGCTGAAGGTACCAATAAAAACATAAAGCTGTCATTGGACCAGCTGAAGAGTGAGGGACACCCAAGAGCTGGCTGAGTCTTTAGTGATTTGAGGTTGTGAGGTGAGCCCAGTCTGGACCGTGGCCTTGGCAGTGGGGCCTGACAGGGCAGTGGCACTCTCATAGGGCTGTCGTGTACTTTGGGGAGCCAGATCTGCTTCCCAGATACTTCAGAGGGGCTTTCTGTGCAGAGGAGGAGGAAAGGGTAGAGACAAAGGCATTTCACCTCCCAGGGAAGCTGTGAGGCGAGACCTAAGGGAAAGGAGACTTCCTAGCTTTGACTTCCCATTACCACACTCACTGCTCCGTTGTAGAGCCTATTTCTTTGTCTTCTTCTTCCTCTTCACTCTTTTTTCCCCCCTTTTTTTCCTCTTTTTTCCTTCTTTTTTTTCTTTTTTTTCCTTTTTTTTTTAAAGAGATTCACATTTTATGACTAATTAACAATTAATTTGGCTAGAGAGCAAGTGAACAGAAAGATGTGGTAGAACATATGGAGGAACACACTGTGCTTGGTCCCTGCAGATCTGAACTGAGAAGCAAGGTCCAGGAATAATCAGTTTATGAGCAGAATAGGCTGGAAATAAACTTTGGAAGAAGAGGAGAAGATAAATAGGAACCGAGTTCCATGTCATTTCTCCCTGAAAATTGCAGACAAGGTGAAGAAAAGCCCTAAGGAATCATTAAAAAGATATGAGAGCAATCAGGGAAAGTGGCAAAGGTTTCCAAACTGAAAAGTAAAGGGTAGACAAATTGGGATAGATTTTTTTGTAAAGAGTAAAAGCATTGAAATTATTTTTCACAGAATCAAGTCATTTGGAAGTGACCTTTGAGATCATCAAGTCCAACCTATGACCTAACATGACCTCGTCAACCAGACCATGGAGCTAAGTGCCACATCCAGTCTTTTCTTAAACACCTCCAGGAACAGTGACTCTACCACCTCCCTGGGCAACCAATTCTAATGCCCAATCATCCTTTCTGTGAAGAAATTTTTCCTAATACCCAACCTAAACCTCCCCTGGCACAGGTTAAGACTCTATATAGCCATGAGAGAAGAGTGGGTGTTCTGTCCAGCGGGATTTCAGGGACTAGAGGGAGACAAACCTGCTGGTGGAGGTGAGAGGGGTATGAGAAGGAACTGAGCTGAAGCAGAAGGCCATTTGTTATTTGTTTGGTTTCTTTTGCAAGAAATCCCTGGAGAAAAATAATTGTATGGGACAAGCTGAGGATTTGAAGAGTGGGAGAAAAAAGTCTGCCTGAGTCTGGGTTGGGTCATATCACAAACTGGTTATTTAGCAAAGACAGCAGATAAGAGCTGTCTCTGAGGTGTAGAGATTTGACTGGCTCATGTGATTTCCACTATCAACATTCTGTAACGTGCTAATAAAGGCATCAAGCCCTGCTGGACTAAGGCATGCTGGCCCCGCACCCATACCTTCAGTGTTTGGTCCAAAGAAAAGGAATGGAGGGTACAGAGGAGAGCAGGGAGAGCTTACATGTGCCTGGACTGAAAAAGGGGAAAGGCCAGGAAATTACTCCAGCTATGGAGCTAGGACAGCACAGAGTCTGTCCCCCAGGCCTGAGGCTGAATGTCACAACTTGGCTTGCATCCACTCACCCTTTTTTCTCCTTCCCTCTCTTTCCAACCTCAAACCCAATATGCATGTGGTCAGATGCTGGTAAGGACAGTTCCTAACCTGTGCCATCCCTAAAATAGTGTGTGGGTGATGTCTAGGGGGCAGGGAGCTGGCACAGGCCAGATCTACACCAGGCAGTCTGTTAGTGGGCAGGAGCACCAGCAGCTGGGTGCTCTGACCCTGCAGAAACACTGCCAAGACTCAGGGACTCAGACAGGGGGTCTGGAATACAAAGCCAATGCTTGGTGATGCCTGAGGAGCTCAAACAGCCAGAAAACCACCGGAGCAGAGGACATGTTGTACAGATGGCTTAGTGCAATTCTTTGATTTGGTAGCTCCTGATTTTGCTTTTTATGTGTGTTGATGGCATTGGCCAAGGTCAAGAGGCATCTCCATGCCAGCAGGAGAAGGGGTCCTCTCTGAGGTGCTGTGGCTGCTAGGTCCCTGCCCTTCCTTCCCCTTCCACTCATGGCTGCCACCTCCTGGGAATGGCTGCCCTCACTGCCCCTGACTTGGGCTAGACTGGACCACAGCCATGATCTTCTGACAAGGGCATAACTCCCTGCTGGTCTCATTGCCACTTACTTGGCTATTCAAAGGCATGATTTTTTCCCCAGGGCTCAGCTCCCATTTAAACACCTGCAGATAAGGGTCAAATTTCCTGAAGTGCTCATCAGGCAGCTGCCACCCCTGGGACACTTAATCATAGATTAGGAAAAAAAAAAAAAAAAAAGGTATGCTGAACTCTTCAGAAAGAGCCAGCCATTTGTCAGCACATAGGAGCAATGACTTCTTCATTTTATCCTTAGTGTTGGGCCCATGTCCTGATAATTTCTATAAAATTAACTCCTTAGTTTTCCCCTTGGAAGAGCAGATAATTTTCTTTGTGTTTTCTTTGGAAGCTGAAGATGCTGATGGAAGATAAAGGCTTCAGATTCCCTCCCTGTCTTGATGCACAAAGAAGCTGTTTGCTCAAGTGACAGTACTGGCAAAAATTGAATTCCTGTTTTGCTCTGCATTAACAGATGGGTAATGGATGAAGAAGTGTTAATTTTTAAACATATATGAAGAAGACATAAGTCCACCTAGAACAAACCCATTTATGTTTTAAAGGCAGGTTAACATTTTCTTTTGGGCTGTTTGCCATCAGGGTGAGACAAGCATGACTTCTAATAACTAGGTTGCTGCTCAGCTACAAAATGATGAGTCTTTCTGTCTTAGAAAGCAATATTCAATGACAAAAGCAAGGACAAAATGGCCTAAAGCAGTTGCGTCCCATTTTACAACCAAGAGATCACACAACTTAAAAGACACTTGAGCTCTGCACACCTTCCTAAAGAATAGTTGGATGAGTCTATGTTGCATGAACAAAAATATTGTTGCCCTTGCTCACATGATGGAAGAGGTTGTTGCAGCCTTCAGCGATGTAGACAGGGAGTTGGCTATGGTCAAAATTGACCATCCAGTCTGACTATAGCCGGTTGAAGTGGTAGATTTGCACTGGACTGTCAGGACTTTTCTCCTGGGCACAGCTTGAGAGGATGTGGGTGAGGGATATGATGCAGCAGGGCCACATTCCCTTCTTTGGTCTGTTACTGAGATGTTGCAAGAATTTGGCCAGATGACTTCTCAATTCCTGGCATCAGTTTCTCTGCCAATAAAACAGGAATGATGCCATCAGCTCCAAGATGGAGGTTAGAAAGCACTAATGAAGAGCGGTCTGCAATTACATCCAAATTTAGAAGGAAAATGGGCTCTTGTTCCCTTGGACCTAATGTAATAAATAAATAAATGGAGCAGTCCTGGCTTTATTGCCAATTCTATCTGATTAGATGGAACTTAATTTCTGACTTTTTTTTTTTTGCTGGTGGCTGTATTATAAAGGCACCCCACAGAACCAGCTCGACCTCTGGGTTCCTCATAATTTTCCTGGGTATGAAGTTACTCTCCTACAGAATTAGTTTCCTCAGCATGCCTTTGTGGGGGCTGGTGCTTTAAATCAGGCAGACACAAGCAGCTGTAGCCCTGACACGGTCATTTTACAGCTGGCTGCTGTTTGTCGCCTCTCTCTCTTTCCCAGCTGCCAAGTACTATTCTACCTTTCTTATTGCTGTGGAGATGACATTATCTTACACTGGAGAATTTTCCTGACATAGAGTTGCTTTGGATAATGTTTGTGTACAGATGATGTTTATGAAAGCCAGGGGGCAATTTACTTACTGCAGTGGGCACCATTGCAACACGTAAAATCATCGTACACAAATACCATTTACTAAATGGCTCCCTTCCCTCTCATAATTCATTAGCAGAACAGGTTACCTGGGGATGGGAGGGAATCTCCATCACTTGGAGACTAAATCAGCCTGTCTGTCCAAGGAGCATGCTTTCTCCATTGCACAGCATTGGGCTGGATGGGGGCATTGCTGATGGGCTCCCTTATGCAGCTGGGCAGATGAGACAACCATGGTGAGCTCGCTGACCTTAAACCCCGAAAATCTACTGCTGCAACGCTGGCTGTTCCAACACAGAAATCAAAGACTGATGGATAAAATATGTCCCTCTTTCTTTCTGAAATCTCTCCAAAGGCCAGGCCTGTGATATGGATTGGGCACACCAGTCTGCTCCAGAAATGGTAGATCCAGCTCACATGGAAAACTTAATTACTTTCCCTGCCTGGGCCCCTTGACCTATTTCTGTCTGTGGAAATCTGAGTAAATACTGTCTGAATCGATGATAGTCAGTGGAAAAGAGCTTTCTTCAGCCAAGAAGGAAAGAGAGTGTTGAGCCAAAGTCCTTCCTCTGGATGCACTGCTCTCCCAAATTGAGCTGCTGCTCATGGCCTGAGGAGAGGTTGAAAAGCCTTAACATTAAACCTCTGCTTTGAAGTAGTTTTCCAAGCTCCTTTTCCATATTCATCATGGGGCTTCTTTATCTCAGCAGCCAGTTCTGACCACCTGTAACCACCCCTTATTTACTTGTTGGATGATGATCATGCTTGGAAAGCTGATGTTAGCATCAGGATGGATGTTTGCATGAGCCTGGTGCTGTGTGCAGGGTGGCAGGAAGATTCTTAGACTCCAGTGTGGTGTGGCTCTGAAGATCAGGACGAGTCAACAGTACCACTCAGCTTTTAAACACACAAACATACTGAAATTATTATAAGAGGTGTCCCCTTTTAGTTAATCTTACACTTTAGCTGGGACTATAAAAGTGCCTGCTTGTGATAAGAAGTTGCTTGTATTATTGATCATCTATTGATCTGTGCAAAGAGTAGGTTTATTCCATTTTCTTAATGTTGTGCAAAGAACAATGAAAATATTTATGGTTAGGAGTACTTGTTTTATGCTCTCCATGATGTCAGTAGCCACCCACTCTCCTTTGGTGCTGCCTTGCCAGTGGCAGGGGAATTCCTGGTTAGCACTTACCATAGTGAAACTCTGACCTCCTGACCCCCAGTGGCAGATAACCTCCTCATCTCAGGTATAAAATCTCTTTACCTCCAGACTGTGATAAAGAGGGTGTGTAAGAACTGAGGTAAACAGATTCCTCATCCCTGGAAACATTCAGATCAGGCTCTGGGAAACTTGGTCTAGAGGAAGGTGCCCCTGCCCATGGCAGGAGGGCTGGAACTAGATGATCTTTCAAGGTCCCTTACAACCCAAACCATTCTATATCTCTGTGATGATTCTGTGACAGTGATTTCAGGTTGGTACTGCAGGTGGTGCAGGTGATCAGCAGCTGTGGCCCACTCCAAGCCTGTCTCAGCCCTGGTGCCTGGGTTTGGCAGAAGCTGGTGTCTTGTCCTATGACTCCTGGCAGCCTTCCTTGCTGATGGGTGTATGGGACACTTGTGCTCACCCTGGTGCTGACTCCCGTGAGATGAATTTCTGCAGCCCAAGCCTTCAGAGAGGTGACCAGAGAACCGTTCTGTGTGCCCCCAGCTCAATCCAGGCTCTCTGAAATGTTCCTGTATTCACTAGTTTCAAAAATACAGGCCAGTAGTAGAGAGTGTCCCCCATAGTAGCAGAAAAGTTCTGTGCTGTAACTGATAAAGACTCTGCAAAATCAGCCCCCTTGGTCTGCACAAAGCTCCTGGGATGTGAGGAACAATACAACTGTTACTTGCATAAGTTAGGAATTTGCCTGTGCTTGGGCACAACTGGGAACTGGGAACATATCCACAAGACCAGCTCCACCATTTTTGTGTTTGTCAGTACTTCCCTGTGTTGGGTTGTGTACATCATTAATAACTGTGTCATTGCCTTCCTGTGCAGCCAATACAAATTAGCATAATCAATTTTCACTTAACACAGTCCTCAAAAGACAAAGATTTCAGTAGTCATGTTTGTTATCCTCCCTTAGGCAAAATGCTAAAATCAAGCTTGAAATTGAAAAATTGAAAAATCACCTCCCGGAGCTTAACATGTTGGTTACAACACAAGGATTGATTGTAACCATGGATTGTGGGTCAACTCTTTGCACAGTGAAGGAGGATCTTCTGGTTTCTGGTAGTTGTCCCAGTTCGTTCAATGCATGTGGTTAGATCAGGCAAATGTTAGTTTTTCTCTAGGAGGATAGGAACAAATAACCTCAGGAACCAATCTCAAGCTGAGCCATGGGAAGTTTAGAGTGGATATTAGGAAAAACTTCTTCACCAAAATGGTTGTCAAGCATTGGAACTGTTTGCTCAAGGAAGTGGTGGAGTCACCATCCATGGAGGTATTTAAAAGGTGTGTAGATGTGTCAGTTAGGGACATGGTTAAGTGTTGGCCTGGGCAGTGCTGGATTAATGGTTGGACTTGATAACCTTAAAAATCTTTTCAAAATGAAATAATTCTATGATTCTATACCTAGCAATTTCTGTCCAGTTCACACACCCTATATTTCAACTGCTTCCTTTTGCTGCTCAAAATCATCCATTGAAATGTGGACTTAGTTAAATGATCTATGGTGTCAGATGGGATACCACCCCCTTATTAGCTGTTGATGAAAGCATGTCCTAAGTGGCATTGGACCACATCTCTGTAGCTCTATCTGATTCTGTCTTATGAATTAAGCCATCTGCTTGCATGATACCAGTTTTTTTAGGTCCTTGACTGCCTACTTCTGTACTCCTGAATTGCAGGCCCCTTTGTCTGTCCATCAGTAATTTTCCCTCTCTGCTGTTCTGTGCCAGCAAGTTATGAAGAAAATACAAAGCTTTCAGCAGTAACCCTGGGGTTAGAGGAAAATGTCCTGATAACAAATATTCCTGTTAGCTCCAGTAATCTTGGAATTAATAATATTAGTCTACCCCATTTGTAGCACAGTGTGTGGCTCCACAGCACGGAACAACAAAGACTTGCTGTGTAATCCTCCTGTCAGTACCCGTCCTGCAGCATGTGTAGTTATCCCTTTTGTACAACTGGGAGGAAGAATATGCAAGAAAGACATCAGAGAGGCCACAGGTCTTGCTCAAGAAGTCAGTGGCCTGTAGCAGGTCTGTGTGAGTTCCCATCTCCCTTTGCCTTTCCTTTTTATTCTGTCCCTAGGTGACATAAAGCAAGTTGCTTTCCGTAAGAAAATATGTGGGTTTGAATGGCTGCCTACCCCATGCCTACCTCAAACTTGTTTCTTTTAGATCTTGCCATTCACAAGCACTTCCCAAACTCTCCCACTGAGCATTTAATGCCTTTCGTTCACTAAGGATTATTCTTTTATTAGCAAAAGTAACCTGCAAATCCCACTGCAATAAGTCAGGGAAATCCAGCTGATTTAAAGAGCATTTTGTCAGGTGACAAAATGGGAATGACAGAAGATGAAGATCTGTTGCAGCAGGATTGGGAAACTCAGACTGCGGACTTCCCAAGAAATGTCTTCTGTTATGAGATGTGTCACAGGATTTCTTCTGTCTAGGACTCTCATTTTCTTGGGATAGTTTGAAGAACAAGGCTGCAGAGTGCTACAGAAAGAGCCTTTGTTTCTTTGTTCTTAAGCTATGGAAGGAAGCTCAGGACGCTGAACTGTTCTGATCCTTGGCCAGGAGCTGAACACAGCTGAGATTATTTTGCAATATTGATTGTGTGCTTGGCAATACTAAATCTTCTGCTTGCACATAAACCTTCTCACCCTTGTTTTGGTGTCTTCATCCAAACCCCTCACTCTGCTCTATGACTGCCAACCAATTGTTTTTTTAACAGGAAAGGTTATCTGACTCAGTGGGGTCCAAACAGTAATGGACTCTCACAACACTTTAAAAGCCAAAGCTTTATTGAGGCAGTAAGAAAGATGAGCAACAAGGTGCCCATACTGTGACTTATCCCATCACTGACAGCAAACACATGATCACAGCGATGCTGTGGTTTCTGTCCCTGCCAGGAGCACCCAGTGTCCAATTGTCTGGCAGCAACAGCCGATGCTGCACATGCCTTTTGGAAGAGGTGAGAGTTGTGCTGTCCCTTGGCTCCACAGGAGCAGTGGGAGGAGCAAAGCACACCTTACATTAACAGTGTTCTGCCCACACTGCTGCTGCCAAGCTGGGGACAGGCAGTCTGTCTATCGCACCACTGGCACTGGTCAGAGGCAGGGCATCAGCAGAATGCCTTTGTGCCAATAATGGCCATGTGGCAGGGTGTCAGTAGGCAGCGTTCATTGCTTGGTGACTACAAAGACATTGTGACGTGGCCTATTACTGTCTTTGGCACAGACATCTCTGAGTCCATCATTCTCAGCTCATCTGAAACAATCATCAGCAGTTATAATATCAACAGTAACAAATCATCTCTACTCTAGCCCATATCCTTCCCTTCCATCCCCTATGCAAACAGAGGAAGAATGGTCAAATGCTCTTTACTCTCGTGACCTGGCTGTCATTTACATTTACCCAGCACTTTACACTGCAGCATCTCAAAGCCCTTTGTGTCACTATAGTAAGCAGGTTTTTTTCCTCCACTGTGCAAATGAGGAGAACAGGAATGATGGGGACAGCCCTGGGCAGTAGTGGGACCAGAGAGCTGAACATGGTTCCTTTCTGATCTTGCAGGAAGGAAAAAAGCACCATCAGGTTCAAGTGGTCCAGTTAGCATCTGTGACATCCACCGTGCAACATGCCAGATGGAGGTGGGACTCCATTTCCATGTCTCCTCCGAAACCTCATCCAGCCCTTTCCCCTTTCCTAACTGGTGCTCCACAGTGCAATGCACTTCCATATTTTCGTCACTCAGTATTTGGGGTGTGTGTGGAATATGCCTTAAGGCAGCAAGTCAAGCATGATTTGTTGAGCACAATGTGTTCTTTGACATCACCAGTGTTGTGCCATGTGGCAGTAACCCCTTTCTCACAGTTGTAAGCATCCGCCCCATTAACAATATATGTGCTTAGTCAGGAACTTATTTTACTTCAGCTACTCCTCTGTCATGAGCAATATTCTTTTAATATTTACAGTGTTTTTCTGGTGCTAGCATTCATATTCCCTCAGAAGGAGAGCTGTCTTTACCAATGTACTGTACTAACATTCCTATCCTGAATCCTTCAAAAATATTGACTTTTCAGAATAAAGTGGAAGAAGTCCAGAATTACATGAATCAATGATGTAGGCATATTTACTGAAATTCTCTTGGGCAAGGGCTGACACATCTAAAGATTCACTTAAAAAAAATCTGGCACATTATGATCTTATTGCATAAACGTTAGTCTATCCAGGAATACAGTACAATCTTGTTAAGTATTTTCAGATCCAATGGGACAAAGGTGTTCTACAAAAGTGAGATGGTGTTTATTAGGACTGAGCTGGATTAAGATCATGGAGTATAAATAGCTCCCTAAATAGTTCATATATTAAAAAGAGAAATAACAACCACAGTGTATGCTCTACAATATCAAACAGTAACAGGAAATACTTGTGCTGGCTTGGTGTTACACTGAGAATAACCAGTCCTTCAGTGGAGACCAACTGTGCAGTGCACATGGCAAACATTAGGAATGATGCTTTGAAGGTTCAGGGCTGCAACTTTCAGGTGCTTTAGTCCTTCCATGATTTCAGAGAATTCTTTGCTTGTAGGTCAACACTGCTCTCAGCACATGCAAGGTGCCCTGCAGTGTTTTCCTATTCTGAAAATACCCAAAAAGTCTCCTATTTGTAAGCCTATGGACCCATTTGATGTGGGGGTTCAAAGGCATTTGGGAAATCCTGGAGACATCCCAAGAATGTGATGTAGCATGAGGATGAGGAAAAAGGGGGAAAGCAGTGACAAGAGTGGGGAGGATCAGGACTATTCAGTGCCTTGCCCATGGTCGAAGTTCAGATCCACCAAGGAAGAGGCTGCTGCTGACAGAGCACCATCCTTGCAGCTGGGGGGATTGTAGAAGTCCCAATCATATGTTAGTGCCTGTGAAGTTTTTAAGTGAAAAGATCAGAGAACATTTTTGTTCTCCTTTACATCCTGCTTGCATGCAGGCTGGTTCTGGATCCAGCTGCTGGTTCCCAAGGCTGTGGAAGGAGATGCCTGCATTCACTCCATCCCCTGCCTTAAGCACAGAAGTGTGCTCACAGTTGATGGGAGGGCATTTGCCTGACAGGGCAGCAGGTGTAGTTTGAACAGCCATTTTCTGTCTTCTCCACCCTATGTACAATTTATTTTATGAGCTTACAGCTAGATCATGTCGATGAATTAACATATATGAATAAACACAAAGGCATTTACTCCCTAAAAACAATGTAGTTCTCTCCTCACTTGAGGAAGACCTCAATGTTTCTTGATGCTCTTCCTGCCTTGTGCAGGTCTCTCTGAGCTAATATTCAGTCTCTACTTTCTTTTCATCCTTTAAAATCTTCATACTGCAATGTACTGTATTCCTGACTCAAAAGCAATATCCACTATGCAAATTATTGGCAGAAAGAGATCATTTTGTATCCAAGGTCAGCAGACATTTACACTGAATTCATTATACAGCAATTGGCTTGGAAAGGCTTTTGAATGCTAAGATTGTTTATACAGTTTTTATTTCTTTATCTTATGCAGAGCTGGACTTGCACCTAGAAAGATATTTTGATGTTTTAATGGAAATCTCTAGTCATTTTGCACAGAGAATTGTAAAGAAATAGGAGTGCTAAAAAGGACTCTCTGTCCCTTGTTATTGCTCTCTCTGAATCTGCAAACAAACCAAGAGCAGTTGGCTGCACACATAGCCCCGGCTTTTGCAGATGTACAGCAGGCAGGTGTAGAGGAAAGCCCGTGACTTTAGGTCAGACCCTCTCCACTAATGGCTGCCAGTCACATGCCCTGGCCACTGTGATTCATCCTGTCAGGCAGGATCTGTCATGGCAAATAATATGGGTGATGCTGGTTGACATATTGTGTCATCTGAGAAATCTAGCAAATTGTAACGTGATAAAATTCCTTCCTTTTTTATTAGTCTATCTTTTAAGGAGGTCTTCCTGATAGTCATGCCTCCGGAGAAGTTTCTTTCTTTTTTTTTTTCCTTTTTAGGGAAAGAATTTCCACCTTACCAAAATGAGGTATTTCAATAGCATCCCAGGGATATTAAAAAAAAAAAAAAAAAAACCAAAACATTCCTAAAAGCCATTCAGTTTGAAAGTAATCAGCAATTTGTGCCAGAAAATTCTTCCGCTGGAAATATTGTTTACTGACTGTACATGAAACTTAGCTGAGCAAAAAGTTCCTTCTGTCTGAGGAATTAGAAATCAGACTATGTAAGAAAAATGACTTCCTGGTCACACTTTTACACAATCATTTCATGGAGTTAGACTGCCCCATAACAGTCTATCTTTAGCAGGATCATTATGAGCTATTGGATACTGAATTAACAAAATGCCAGCTGTATTCTGGGGGTAGAAGGCTGTAAATCAATAGTAGCTGGAAATAAAGAGTGTTGTTCAATAGCTAGATGACGAAAATCAGAGCTCACATGTTTGTACGCTTCACTCAACCTGAGCTACTGATTCCTGTTGTGACCTTGGGCAATCTTTCGACCTCCTTGCATTTTGTACAGTTCTACTGCATAATTGAGAAGCAGCAAGGCTTTGCCAAGCCCAGATTTATGTATCAAAATCTTGTATATTTGGCAAAATTGATTTTCAGAAATATTTCCTACTTCTACAGTGGTCCTAAGCAAACAATTCTTTAGAGTGCTATCCAGTTTCTAAAATGGGAGTGGAGTGTAAAAGAAGGAAAATACCAAGAACAAAGATTAGAGAAGGTGAGCATGTAAATACCATAAGCTGCCATATAAAAAGAGCATTCCTCTCCTGGAAGGATGTCTCCTTGAATGGGTGCAGCCATGCAGAGTTGCATTAACTCCATCTGGTCTGGAATCTCCTTTATAAGTCAGTCATTTATTGCCCATATATTTTACATGAATCTCTGAGGGATAGAATATAATAATAGATGTGAGCAAAAGGGGCCTGACTTGCTTCTCCTGCATGCACAGGCATAGTCAGAGCAGCAGCTTAGCTTCTAGATGCTTCAGAGAAGTAACAACCCCTTTTGATATCCTGTTGCCTGGATGTTTCATGCAGCATGTTATAACTGAAAAACTGCTGGAGAAGAGTGAATGCAAACCAGAACATTTTCCACTGAAAAACAACAGGGCAGAGAGGGGGAAAGGAACTGAAATAAGATAGTCTTTGTCCTGGCTACAATCCACAGACATTATAAAAAAAGAGCACCAGGAAAACCTAGGATATATGGGTCTAAAAGTTGTGTTAATGCTTAAATTTTGTATTTCTAGTTTCTGGAAAAAAAAATCATTGGACAATACTGTATTACATGATCAATGGTTTTTTCATTAATTTCTTAGCTTCTTGTTAACTAAGAAGCGTGTTACAGCTAATCTGAAGCAGCTGTTTAGGGAAGGCCTGGGAAACACATGATATTTTCAATATTCAAATAAGATAGATATTGTCAGTCCATAGCATCAAAAGGAGCTCAGTTATCTAAAACTTGTTTTGAAAAACAAGCAGGGGACTTGAGTGCTCTTTCTGTGATTTACTTACTTCTCTGAATGTGGAAGATATCAGCCATGACAATAATTAGTGATTTATGTTAAAGTTGGATAATTTGCCCAAAAAATACCAGGTGCTCTTGTGCTGTGGTGCAGAGCAAGCAACACAAGCCTTCTTTTCCATACTGTAAAGTGGTGATTTGGGGTTTGTGTTATGGGTCCTGCTGGGTGTCTCTGACAAAAAAAAAGCTAAAATACTAATATGCTGTTTGAGGGTCTCAGGTATATTGCATGGGGCCCAAAGGAGACATGTGTCCTGCCGATGTGCAACCAGCGTGGAACTGAGACCTGGCTGGTGAGCTCCAGAGACTGAACTGTGGGCCTGCAATGGCTTTGCACTGCTGGCTCAGGGAGTCAGCAGCTATGGTGGAGGCTGCTAAAACAATGCAGTAAGTCCCAAATGTCCTTTGTGCCTTTAGTGCTGCTGACTGCCCCACATCCCACCTGGCCAGTCTGCATGGAGGCCTCAGAGCACGCTGCTCTGCCCAGGTGGCTGAAGCCTCCTGCAGGATCACTTTGTTTTAAGAGGGAAATGAGAATTTGAGGAGAGCTCCTCTCATTGGCATTGCTGTAGGTTTTTCACTTATTTGACTGAAGCAGAAAGATATTCCCTCAGTCTCCCTGTATTTTAGACATCTATGAAGTGAAAAAGTAAGACTTTCAAGGAGTTAAAGAGCAAGTTTGCCCCAACAATTTATTGTTATGGGAAAGCACAGGCAGTGATGTGAAAGAAAAGTGGAAAAAAAAGACCAAACCCTTGTATATTTAAGTGGTCCCAGTAGCCAGGGTAAGGATAGTGCCTCCAGACAGCAGAGGAGGAGAGGCTTTTGATGGAGCTCTGCAGAAAGAGGTTTCCCTAACTTGAATGTCTTATGACAAACAAGAACCATTCAACATCAAAAACACAAGCAAAGGACCTCTAGTTTCTCCATAGCTCAAACTGACTTGCAGGTGGCTACAGACCATGGCTATTCAAATGCTTCTTGATCCTGTAACACTTGGCAGTGGTGTCTGTTCAGGATAGCTGTGTATAGAAAAAATAGTTTAGAAATATTTTATGTTTATTACAGTCCAAATTCACTCTTGCCCCCAAAGTGCCATGAGAACAGTGAATAAAGGAAACTTACTACCTTGGGAATAATGTAGATTTCGTAGCTGGATGATGTTTCCAGGTTAAATTAATCTAGCCACATGTATTACTTTGAGCAGTGCTAAGAGGAGGGAGCGCTGAGATGGAAACTATGACAGCAGTGGAAGCAGTGAATAGGCTTTAAATCATCAGCATGTTGGCTGTGGAAGGAGAATATGGTTTCCGGTTCAATTTTCTGAAATAACTGTGTTTCTACCATCTGACTCTTTACCACTATTTTGTACAAATGGGAATTTGACTGTAGGAAAAGGGTCATGTGTCTTTCCTCTACTCTTGTCCCAGACTGTGACCTGCATAGCTGTGACTAATTTGACAATTCCTCTTTGTTAAAATAGGATCTCTTAAATTACTTTATGTAATTTTTAATTTTTGAAATTAGATTTCAAAGTTGCCTCTTTTTTTGTTACGTGATAGAGAAAAGAAAAATCTTATTTCAGTTTTCACCCACTTAATTCTTTTTCCTTTTGACAGGAAGGCAGATGTAAATAAGCAATGATGAGTGTTTGCCTAAGACGAACACTTCTTGATTATTTTTCTTTCCTTGTTCACCTCATTGAAAGAGAGAAGGTCATTGCTGTCTTATACAAAATCAAATTTAGACCATAACTTCTTTCTTTAGGAAGTAATGCTTATTCTTCTTCCCAACTTCTTTGTGCCTACCCAGTTTTTATTTCACTCTTTCAAAGGAGAGAATTTACTAAACAAAACTTGTGGGTATTTTTGGATGTGGTTTTAGTTCTTCATTCAGTAAAAGGATTTAATTTTCATTTTTTCTTCAATTAATTAAAGGTAAAAAATAGATCCACCTTCAATATCTAATTTACTTTTCCTCTCAAAAGTCTGCCCATGATTAATTTTTCTCTAATTCTATACAATCTTTTCAGACTGAAATTCCTTACTTAAAAAAAAATATGGTCCCGCACATTTACATTTACTTTGTGAGAATAAAATATATATCTGTGATACTAATGCTAAGATTTTCTAGTGGACCCCAGTGTGTGCTTCGAGAGATTGGCAGTGACTACTTGAACTCTAATGTAGGATATGTTGGCAAAAGGTGAGTGAGAATTGCCTTGGACAGAAGTTAAGCTCTCAATATATTACAGTGACAGTTCCCCTTCAGCTTCCCCTCTTGCACTGACTTTTGTACCCTTCTTCGGGTTACAAACCAAAAGCTGAGCAGAGCCAATTCCACCTGTTCTTTCTTGATCAGTTCTGTTTCTGCTACATCTTTTTTGAAAAGAGGTGACCCAATGTAATTTTCACGACGATTTTAGGGTTTTTTTCTTTTTCACCTTTTTGCTCTTTGTAGTTCACCTCTAACTGGAAATTTTCAAAGCACATTAATGGTGTTTCCCATAGTAGAACTTTTCGGTGACTTTTCTGCAGTGTAACCTCTTGGTAGATCACTACAAAGCTGTTTGATTCTCCATGTACTAATGTTCCACTCTATGACTTCGGGGATGATCTTTAACTCCTCTCTTCTTATTTTCTTCATCTGTGCAATGAGGATAGTGATTGCTTTTCACCTTTAATAGTGGTAATGTGAACCACTCCAGCTGGATTCAGCATTAGTACTTTGCCTATGACTTCATTTATCTGAGGTTTAGTTACTTTTACATTAATTTCTTAAGCTCCCTTAAGTCAGGCTCTGCAATTAGTTTTACTGATTGTTATCTCAGTAGTATCCTTGCACTCTTTTCCTCCACACTACTACTATTGCTGTGAAACTGCAAACACAACATGGCCATGATATATCAGATGTTCAGCTCTCCTGGTCTGAGCCTGCCAGCACTGCTCTCCATTCATTTCACCCAGGGATTTTCCCATTCAGCCCAAACATACAGAAAATGCAAAGAAATAGTTTGTAACCTACATAATAAATGGCTCAAGGAATAAAAACCATACAGAACTAGACATGTGAAAAAATGGGCACAGAAAGCTGAACCCTGGCTGAAGCACTGGAGGTTCAGTCCTGCTCTTACTGAAACAGTGACTATGATTCCCCTGGAGCTAACCATTGATAAACCAATATATATAGATTTTTTGCTATGTATGTGGATGTCTACCCACAAATGAACTGAGGCATCTATTCACACTGCTTCCCTTTCAGCAGCCAGAGCAGGCCTATATTTTTCCTTTGCTTTCTTGCTCTTATCTTTTTCTCTCTGGTCTTCTCTAGGCAGAAATTCTTCAGTTGTGAAGGACTGAAGCCCTTATCCAGTCTTCATTTCAGCCCTTTGCTCTTTACTTGATTTGTGAACAGAGAACCAAATTTATCTCCCCTTGTTATTATTTAATTCTGTGATTAGATTGCATTGGTTTGCAAGGCACTTGAGGTTGTAGATTTCAGGAGAGGTGGAATATGAAATAAATGTGTATTGACTTGGCAAGGCTGAGGATGTCTCATTGATTCCAGTGTTCTCTGTATTATTCTCTGTCTGCTCCATGCTCAATATCCTCTACCTTTTCATTCCTTTTTTTTGTTGTTGTTTAATTGCTGCTGCATGTTTAATACATGTCTTCATTGAGCTGTCCATAATAATGCCTGTATCCTTTTCCTTGGTGATAACTACTAATTCAGAGCACAAAAATGTTTACAAGTAGTTTTAAACTGTTTCCCACGAACCACATGTCTAGGCTGAGTTTCACCTAGTATGCTACTGCCCAATTACCTCGTTTGGATTAATTCATTTGAAGCTCCTCACAGTCTCATTTGTTAGCTGGGCTGAACTATTTTTTTTTTTTCATCAGCATGTTTTATTCCTTCCCTTTTCCTTTCTGCAGGTTAATGAATGTGTATTTTTATTACACTTTTGTGATGAGCTGCAGTGAGATATATGGCTGTTTCTTTGAAAGGGAAATGAGACAGCTGTCTATTGAGAATGACCCCAGTGTTGGGTTATAATCTCTGGACAATACTATTTGTTGATCTCCTGGGTATGGGTTTATTGACTTATTTTTATGGCACTTTAAATTGCAGTTATTTACAAGCATAAGAACCCGTGGTTTTTCTTGATCTGCATTTATCTGAAGATCAAACAGCCTCTTATTATTGTGAATATAGTCTGAAAAAGTCCCTGCATTACTGGAATAATTTTTTCCCCCATTTTATGGATAGAAATCAAAATCACTCAAGAAAAAAGATTACAAAAAATAACAGGAAAGATGTTTACCCATCCTAGGCTCTTAGGCATAGAACTGAAAAGCAATAATACCTTTATGATACTTTTCCAGCCTTCTGCAACTTGGGTTTCTCAGGGATTTTTGCAGGTAGGGCCAGTATTTGTTGTCTCTCCATGGCAAGCATTTAACCCAGGAAAAAGAAAACTCTGGTAAAAAATAGTGGATATTTTCTGAGTGGTTCCTGCCCCGGTGCTTGCTTTTGTTAGTGAGGTTCTCTGGGTAGTTTCTGTAGCAAAAGGAAAATTGTTTTCAGGTCCAGGCTTGGACCACAGGTCTCTACTGGAGAGAATATGCTATGAACACATCTGTGTATCTTCAACACAGCCATCATCATCATGCCCTTGGCTCCATGTCTCTGCATGGCAAACACTACCATGGCTGGATTGCTGATTATCTGCATTTTCACATCAGACAGGGAGAAAATAACATGGCTTTAACCACTGGGGAGAAATTTCCCTGAGGCTTCTCCAAATCTGCACAGCAAGCCAAGGACAGTACTTGTAGAAGCAGCTTTTCTGGCTTTAGTTGTAGGCTCTGCCCTTGCTCCTTTTTTCCTGTTCCTAATCTTGCCTTTAATTGGCATTGCTGCTATTTCACTTGCCAGAGACTGCCACTGGGTTTACCCTTTATCATGTCTAAGTTTTTCCATGATCCAGAAGGGTCTTCCATTGCTCCCTTCTCAGCTGGCTTGCTGTTGACCCCTACAGATCATAGGATTGCAGGATAATTGATGCTGAAAGGAACCTCAGGAGGTTTCTGGTCCAAACTCAGCTCAAAGAAAGGCCAGATCTGAGATCAGATTAAGTTGCTCAGGGCTTTATCTGGTTTAGTCTTGAAAAGTTCCCAGGAGGGAGACTGCACAAGTTGTTTGGGTAACCTGCTTCAATATCTGACTGTCCTCTTGGGGAGAAAGTTTTTTCTGATGCAGTGGTTAACCTTTCACATTCAAACTTACGCTCAGTGTCTCTCATCTCCCCAGCATCACTGTGAAGATCTTGGCACCTTCTTGATGGCCTCCTTGTTGGTGCTGGCAGGCTGCTATAATGTCCACCTGAAGCCACCTCTTCTCCAGGCTGAATAAATCTAGTGCTCCAGCTCCTAACATTCTTTCTTCTCCATGTTTCTAACATATTTCTTGTACTGAGGAGCTCAAAAGAATACAGTGTCAGATGTGGCCCAGCAGGAACTGAGCGGGAGGAGAGTCCCTTCTCACAAGCTCCTGGCAGTGCTCCCACCAGCACAGCCCAGGGTGCCATTGGCCACCTTTTCTGCCACGGCACACTCCTGATGCACAGGCCGTGCTCTGTCTGCCAGGAGTCCTCAGAGTCCATGCAGTAAAGCCAGTCAGCCCCAGCCTGTCTTGGATGGAGCACAACCCATTAATCACTCTCCTCTGAGCATAACCCTCCAACCCACACAGCTGGCTGCCCACCCATCCAGACCACAGTGTCCTCAGGTACAAATGTTGTTGGAGACACTGTCAAAAGCACTGCTAAAGCTGACATAAGTGTTATCCATTGATTATCCTTTGTACAGACACAGTTATTTGATCACAGAAAACAATAGATTCAATCAGAATTTTTTTATGTTTAATAAATCCAAGATTACTCGGTTATAAGGGAGTGCTGTGCACTTCCCAATGAATGGGATGGGACCTGTTGAGCCCCAAAGTCCCAGAAATGTTTTCAGAATCTAAATGCTTTATCTTTTTTTATACATTGACATTGAGCTCACTTTTTCAGTTTCATTTTTCTCATTCAGGAATGTGGATTTCTCTCTTTGACAACAGCTCATCCTCTTCCCTCATGAACAGTGAAAGAAATTAATTTAATTTTTCTTTAATGTTTACCTTTTTTGGCATCTGGTCTTGTGTCTCTGGGGGACACAAATGATTCCTTTATTGACCTCATCTTCTTTATATATTTGAAAAAAGTTTTATTATTTACCTTGAGTTCTTATGTAGTCTTCATCTCACCCTTTCATTAGCTTTTCCTGTTCATTTAGTGTAGATTTTTTTGTTACAGCCATCACTCCATATTACATGATTTCTCTGTCTTCCCTAGTACAGTACCTGCTGGCTTTAATGATTTATATTATTATCGTTGATTACCTTTTGTTAAGTCTGAATTTCCTGCAGTTCATCTAGCAGGAACAAAAAACGTTCAACTTTATTTTTTGTATCACTTTTTTCTTTTCTGAGTTATTTTCTAATATTGCTGTTGTCTACAATGCTGATTACTGGCAGTCCCACCCCTATATGAGGAAACTTCATATAGGCAAATACACAAGATTACATTTTATTTTTAATCCTGCTCCTCTCTCCTGTTTGGGGAATACAAGAGCAACCTGTGGGCCTCATATGGGAACCAGTGAGAACCTTGTCACAGTGCAGCACTGCAATCTATTTAACATACACATGACATCTCAGTTAGCAAAAGTCATGGCTGTGGTACTCTCTGTCCAATGCCTTCCTCCCAGGAAAGCCCTCTGAGGAGGAAAGCATCATTTCATTCACTCGGCAAGCATCTGAGAAAGACAAAACTGAATAGCAGATCCAGGTGTTGGGAGACCAGAATAGCAGATTTAATGCTCTGTCTCCTTTGGGGCTTGCACAGTGTCCTTGAATCCATGGGATTCATCCCATAACAAACCCTTAGGTAATATGAAATAAAGTACCCAAATGTACTTGCCAGAATGGAGCAAATGGTGAAACAAAGGCCTGGTGTCGTTGCCTGATTGTAGAAGTCCAGAAGGGCTGGTGGGCATTATTGAAAGGGTGGGAGCAGTCTTGTTTCTTTGAGTCGTATATGGGATTTACAAGCATATGGTACAATGTTCTTCCTAGGAAAGACTCAAAGACAGATTTGCCCTTGGGATTGTTTGTTGCTTGGTGGTTTTTTAAAGGTATCTCTGGTATGCTTTTCACTTCCTTAGCTCTTGCATTTGGGTTATTTAGTATCTCAGTTCTGTGTGATGCTTTTTTCAGTCAAGACTTTGAACTAGAAGTTCTGGTTACAGTGCAGAAGGTTTCTCCTTTGCTTCAGCACAGAACATTTCCTCAGCTGAGTATTTCAAAACATGATAAATCCTCCTGTAATTAAAAATGGAGTATTTTACTGAATACCTGTGAATTAGTAGGTCTTAAAAAAAGAAGAAAGGATAATTAGGTAAAGAGTCTTAAAAAGAAGTAACTAGTCATAAATTAGAGACACAGCTGTAGCTAGTTCTTTCTCCTGCTTTCATCAGAAATCCTACCTGCTGTTGGATCTCTAGTTTCAGTCTTGTTCTCTTTCAAGGAAGGACCGTTTTTGTCCCCTCAGTTTAGTTTTTGCCAGGAAAGAAGGGTGATTAAAAACAATACATAACAATTATAAGTATTCCCAACTGTTAGTCTGTTCTGCTTCTTTAAACTTTTTGCAAATAGGTGCATGATTCAATGCGTACAATATGTACATATAATATTTACAGAGATACAGTTTTCTAAAAGCAGGCTTATGACATTAACCTCAGCTCCATACCCCTGTAGACAATTACTTGGCATGATTTCTGGATGTGTCAAGTGTCAGTAGCTCCTTCTTCACTGCTTGGAAGAGCTTATTGCTTTTCTTAAGAATTGCAATTGGTGCCTTTATCCACATGGTCCATTCTAACTAGGGAAGAAAGTGAGGGTTCAAGTAACTGCTTGAGGCTCTCCTTGAAATCTCATAACAAAATAGGAGATGGCACCTCACCAGACCAGCATCCTCTGACCTAGCCATCTAATTTGTGTTTAAGGATTGCTCATACATGCCTTTCTCATTTCATAAAGGAAGGCATTAATAATTCCTGGCAGGAGACAAATATTTCCCTCTCCAGCTCTTTCACCACCCATGAAGATCACAGAATAAAGCCACAACTGAAGGACATTGTCTGGCATTCAAACAGTGGAGGTTTCTGTTTGTGGCTCTGCTGCAGTCAAGGGGTAACTGTGAGAAGACACTTCTCATGCCTGTCCCCAGTGGGACTCTGGCTGCCTCTCAGTGCATTGCTTGTTGTGCATCCTGGGTGGCCAAAGGAGGTGACAAAACAACCTCGTAGGTGCCAGCGTCCCCCCGAGGTCAAGGACAGCATGTGCTGGTGATCCTGCTGGGTCCAGCAGAGTGCCTGGTCCATGGACCACGCTCAGTCTCCCAGGCTGGGGGTCTCTCCAGCAGCATGGAGTAGGACAGGACAGGACAGATGGCCCCTCCTCACCCCAGCTGCAGGCAGTTGTGCTTCCAACCTCATGCTCATTGCAGATATGTGAGTAGCGCAAGCCGTGCCTCTAACCAGGGGTACTGGCTTAGGCTGGGATGGGGTCTCTGCTTTTGCACTGAACAATGCCAATGGATGTTGGTGGATTTCTGGGCAGGATTTACCCTGGCTCCCCCAGCCTACACTGGGCACAGGCATCCCCTGCACATACACAACATGCATGATCATACACAGATCAAAACTCCAAACTCACACTTGTCTTGCCACTACAAATGCTGCCCCAGCAGCCCTTTGTCCAAAGCCTTGGAGTGACTGGCCATGTCCTGTTGCTGCATTGTGTCTACCAAAAATGTCATTTCATCCGGTATTCCTTTATCTTATAACCCTGAATTCACTTATGGAGAATCATTGTGATTGCCAGCTCAGTAAATATTGCTTTAATTTCTGAAGCAGAAAAGAAAGAGTGAATAGTGAACTTGAAATGATTCACTGAAATTTCCAATGTGAAGGAAAAATCCCAGTTTGCCTATGTGGAAAGAAAAAGAAAATGTTTTGTTGTTCATGGATTTGAAATAGTGATACTGCCCACCCAAATAATAGGAAAATCACCAGACAATTCTTCTGAGTTTGTTTGGCAACCTTTCTAGCCTGTCAAAAGTTAGTGAAGACATTAAAAAAAAAAAATTACCAACTATTATAAGCTAAGAATTGGTATGAAAACCAAAAGACAGCATTGGCATGAATTTCTTGGTATGAGAAAAGAATTAAAATTAATTCAGCTCATATAATGTGATGCATGCACTTAGACTGACCTGACAGGGCAACACAGAACCCCACCAGTCACACTTTTTGTGTCTTGCAGGAGATGTTCCATACATACACATAGTGGCTACATCACTTCTTTTCCCTTGGTCTATTCTCTATTCATGAAATTATATGTGTCATTTTAGCTTACATAAAAATATTTTGTTGTAACCGAAACAGAAACCTGCTGGGTTGCCTGTGGTTCCCTCTGTGAAATTTTAGATCATTAGTTTCAGTGTTTTAGAGCTTCAGGCACTGCTTTGCAGTGATGGTCTAGCAAGCTGTGTTGCCCATTGCAATTAAAACATGTAACACTGCTTTAAAAATGTAGTATTTGTGAGAAATGAAGCAGCCATTCAAATCTGTTGGGAAAATTTTCTAACACAGCTACAGTATCTTCTCATCTGCTCTCTGCTTCCATTATTGATTGTAATGGAGAAGATGTATTCCATGGAAATTACTTACACTGGATGACTATAATTTCATAAGGTAAGGCCACAGAATAAATGAAAATTAGTTTTATATGAGTTTTCTTTGTAATTTGAGACTGATCTTCAACTGGTGTAGCATGGCAAGTTTTGCTGAGATCAAGAGTGGTAAAGAAATTTGCTTTGGCTAAGCAGCTCTGGAGTACAGAACTCAATCAGAAATCTAATACTTCTAAGTAAATTTCTGAGTGAAATTTGAAATTTTCTGTTGATCAGATTTATTCAGCTATCTTTAAAAATAATTTTTTTTCAAGATCAGTTAGGTTTTGTAGAAGAAATCCCTTCCTTACTGAAGTGGATGAAGAAAAAGTCATCTTGCTGTTTTCACTGGAGCATATGTAAAATTAGTGCCTTCAGATGCTGCTAGCAAAAATGAGGGGAATGGAGGGAGAAAACCAGGCAATGGCTACATTACAGTTCTCAAGACAGAAAACTGCTGTGCTGCACTAAGTATTTGCTCTTGCATAACATGGAGGTTGTCCTGATCTCATCCACACTCAACACTTCATGCCCACTGAATATAAAGGGGAGTTTAACAGTCTCAAAAGTCAGGGGCTTACACTGTGGCAGTACATCATGAAAGTACAGGTAAGAGCAAAGGATTACTGCTGCTGAGGATATGGAGTTTTTAAGAGAAGAACAGATAAGTAGTCTAAAAGATATGAAGGAATACTGCATCCAAGTGTGACTGCTGCATGCTTGGAGATGAGAATGAAAGGCTAAAAGCAATGGAGAGAAATTAATGAGTAAAGTCCATCCTCATTCAGCACCAGTGCATGCAGCCTTTGAAGGTCATGCAAGTGCTCATACAAAATACTGTTACACAAGCTCCTTGAGATGGGATGAATTTTAATATTTTAGAAGAGTCTATGCACTTTGGAAAAAATATTTTTTCCTAATATGTACTAAATTGCTTTTTGGTGTACTGATCTCTAGAATTGTACAATAATTTTTCTAGTATGGCCTTGCAGATGGACTTGACCATAAATCTATGCATGGGATGTGCAAGGATGTCATATAAACCTTTCAGCCTGGGAAGTTATGGTTATTCTACTGAGGGAATCTGCAGCTGCTGGTATCTGTGAGTCAAATAAACCTCTGCCTTATTATCGTATTGCTATTTAAAAATATGGAACAAATATCTGTCTTCAAATAATAATAGAAAAGTTGATTGTTCTGTGTCTTGGGGCATAAGTTTCTGAGGTCTGTAGGAACAGGAAAGAAAAAAGTATTGAAATAAAGTGAAAATGTTGAAAGTTTTGGGTATCTCTGAAAAATAATTGAGCTTCAGTTTAATTTCAGTGGGGCCTGGGGATCTGGAAGATATTATTGATCTATCAGACATTCGCAGAGTTAGTGTTCTTTAAAAAAAGAAATGTTTTCATATGATTTGTAATTATATTCTTTGCTAATGAATGGAGACAATTTTAGATGATTTGTGGCAGGAGATAGACAGAAATGTTGAAAAATCAGATGGGAACAATGTGCACTGATGACTTTCCTTGAGTCTCTGTCAGATGATTATTATTGCCTTTTACCAGACATAGAGAGGAAAGTGTATCAGTGAATTGGTAAAAGGTCATTCTACATTTCTTTCTCATTTCCCTAACAATACAAAGGTTAATCTTTATTTAAGTCCTTTCTCTTTGAAGTAGATCCATTAGCAAGTCAAGGATCAAGCTATCATGATAGACATCCTCAGAGCAGCCACAGAGTGATGTTTCCCTTCCCCTCCATCCATGGTCTGTAGACAGGTGATGGCATCCAGCACTGGCTCTTCTCCCACACATAAAGCCTTGTAGAGCCCAGGGCTAGTCCACATGGTCATTCCTATGTAGAGTCAGTTTCCCAGCTTTCCTTCCAGCACCTTGTATGACAAGTCTAACTGGTATTTGAGGTATTAATGTTTAACCTGGCTCTGTGTTTAAGTACAGGAGGCCATCAGATACATATGACAGCTGCTCTAGCCTCCAGCTCGGAGCAGGGCTATCTTACTCCAGGTTTCTCAGAGCCTAGTCCAGGCTGGTTTTGAATACTTCCAAAGATGTAGGCGGCAGTGTCTCTCCTGGGGCCTGATCCCTAAGGGAAATCTTCCTTTCTTATGCTAGTTTGCAGATTCCCTTGCAGGAACCTGTGGCCTTTGCTTTATCCTTTTGCTGTGACCCCGAGCAGAGAGGTACTGGGACCATCCTAGGGCTGCAGTCTGACAGGGCTGGCATAAGCACAGGAGGCAGTACACTGCACAGCTCTGACAATACATCTGGAACTGTCCCATCCTTTTCCTTTTAAATGAAGGTGGCAGAAGACCTCCATTGATGAGAGCTACTGTTTAGGAATCCTCCTCCTGCTACTCATTACAGATTGGCTCAAACAATGAGGCAAGTCTTCAAAGTAAGCATAAGAAAGACTACTACTCTTAAGAGTGAAAACTAGCAATTTTTACTTAAACCACCTTTAGCAGAGCAATATTCACATCCAGTTCTTTCACCTTCTCACATTCTCACCATTGGCAGTGCCCTGCAGCATCAAGGTTCACAGGATAGGTCCACTTGTCAGGGAAAGAATTTTCTCTTGTATTTGAATTGGTTCAGTGTTTCATTTCATTGTTATTCCCTTCTTACCACCTCCATTCTTGCCTCCATCTTGTGGCTTCCTGTCCTTTGAGACAGGAAAGGATAAATGACCCTTCTGCCTTCTCTAAGGTCTTCACAGCCCAGAAGGGAGCTATCCCTAGCATTCTGTCTCCAGCTACCCTGAATCAGGGGCTCAGTAGTAGCTCTACAACCATCTCTGATGGCAATGCTGCACAAATGGGATCTTCCAAGAGGGCAGAGCCAACATCTGGGGGCTAGAAACCATGTCAGCCATCCTAAGCTATCTGGTTCCTATTCCTGAACTGGGACTTTCAGGTAAATAACTCCAATCATTGCAATTTCTTCTCCTAGGAGAATGTTACCAAGACTTTTATTGTTTTTATTGACCTGTCTTGTTTTCCTGTAGCCCTGCAGCTCTGCAATATTCTCTCTGAAATAAGGGGACTCATAATTCACAGTGTTTATTTGACAGCCTTTGTGTGGTCAGGGAAAGGGAAAACAATGCTGGGGAGGCACATTTTCCCTGTCCCACTTGCTATGATCCCAGTATGTTTTGTCTCTTCTGCCTGAGCTAATGGGGTCATGCAGTAGACACAGACTGAAAATGTCCTGTGGTTGTAATGTTCAGCTCTTCAGAATGTTTGTTGAGCCTGACTCACAAACAAGTTTAACAATCAAGCCAGGGTGAATATTTTGTCAATGCAATATTTTTAGAAAAATAAATAGACCAGTAATTTATTTAAAAGATGCTCTCATTTCATAAATATTTCCATAAAAGCTTGAGGAAGCTTAATTATATGACAATCTTTCACCCCATTGTGGAGGAGCAGAATTAAAACTAGCTTCATTTTCCCTGCTCAGCAGCTCTGTGTTTTCTGATCATACCTCTAATAGTTCAGAAGCTCTGCTTTAAATGATTGGTAAATGATTCAGGAATCACATTTATGTGGAGCAATTGTTCCACTGATCTTCACAAAAACCCATGATGGGAAAAACATAATTCTTTTTATAAAGGAATGTTCTTAAATCTGTTGTATTTCCTCCTTTCACCAAATGTGCATCTTCTCTAATACAGCTTTGGGCCATTTTTAATTTTTCTCTATAGAAAACCATGCTAATTACAGCTTGATTAGATAAGTAGTTAGTGAACCAGCAAGTTGCCTGCATAGTCTAGCAAAGCTGTTAGAAAAGGTTTCAGCAACTGAGGCTCACGGGAATATACAGCTTAAATTTCTCAGAATGAGGGCAGGTATCCAATCAATATTTAAGCCTATTTCCCAGCCTTTTCTCCCTGTGATTTTAACTTGCTGCTCAGATACCCAAAAGCCTACGATATGACACTTTCTATTTTAGTATCTCTTTTTTTGGCAAAGATTGAGAGGGGAATTCTTAATACTGAAAATCATTAGAAGTATTTCACCTCACAATTTCTTTGTTAGACTACAAACAGAATTATAGATGGATTCAGGAATATGGAGTCTGAATACTTCATATTGACAAGAAGTCAGATTCCACTCTAAGGTATACCAATGCAAATCAGGAGAATTTCTTTTTCCCCAAATTCAGTGTAGTTACTTTAGGTTTAGCTGGTATAACTTTTAAGATAATTTTCAGAAAGGAAGGTCTCACAAAGAAAGAAGTGATATATATATATAAATTGCTATTCTTATCAATTTGCACTTTTTTCACTGAATAATCCTTTGTTGGTAAAGTTTAGGGACTCAGACAGACATTTGTTAGCTCCACAAAGGGGAAGTGTAAAATACAGTGAAGACTCCTTATGATTTTCTTTAATCTCAAGCCGAGTTACTACCAGCATGACCCTGAAAGTAGTATTACTTCCTGAATACACAGCCTTCATGAACGATAAATTTTTCTTTCATGACGGGTTTATTGTTTTGTTGAGGAATTGCTTGAGAGGTATTTCATTGTATATAGTGAAGGTGTAATTGGGCTACAGCAGCGTATTCCTTTAATATGTTAGGCAATAATTTCATGTCACTTTTTTGTACACAGGGATTTCATTCTGTTAAACTGATTGATTACTTTTTCAGGACCCATTTGCTAGCATTTGTATAAAGCAGTGTCTTAGTGAAGGGAGAAGTATAAAACTTCAGCCCTTTGCCAAGAGGGCAGGATCTGTGTGAGACAAGATGACAGCAAAGCTCTGTATGCTGCACGGGGAGGTCTGCGTGGCATTCAGACCAAGAAGTTGTCCAGTCTCTCTTTCCATCCAAGACAGGAAGGCAAATGGGGTTTAATTGTGTCTGTCAGACATTTATGTAAATTGCTCTTAACAGTCCTGGTCATCTCTGGTGGATATCTCTATCTGCAGATAGAGAAACTTCTCTCTATGCCTCTTTCTATTGCATTGAGGAAGCCCAAAGAGGCAAAGATGTACTTTTGAAAATTGTACCACATCATGATTGAGCAGTGCCTCACCATCCATGAAAAAGAAATTGTCCCTAAGTTCTGAAAAATATTTATCATTGGTTTCTCAAAAGTATCTGCTGCTGTTCTGACAATCATCTAAATTGGATTGTGCTGAGGAAAAGCTGACCTTCTCCTTTCTCCAGTGAGGTCTTCTATTGGAATTCGATAAATAAAATCAGTCAAAACCCCTTTAAATTTCCTCTTAGAATATTTCCCTCGACAGAAGCCAGAGTGAGGAATATTAGGCTAAATTCTCTCTTGACATAAATCCATTGAACCTAAATTAATCTACCTCTTGGAACAACCTGATTGTGGCATCAGGTGAAGTATCCTTTTAGCACAGCACCCAGGACCTAAACTAAGTTACATCAGCAGAGAATTTGTTTTGCTATTGCTGCAGTCAGAGAACTCTGATTTTAGTATCACACTGATAAATGTTCCTTGCAATGCTTCATGATGAGATTTCAGCAATAAAACTTACTTGTGTTTCCTTACAATTTTAATTTACAAAATTGATCCAGACAGAAAACAGGAAGATTTTCTTTCAGAACCAACAAGGATGTTCCTGTGAAGTTTTGAAGAAAATCTATTAAGCTATGTTTGAATCTCACTTCATTAAACATTTAGGCTGACTCGCTGTTTTGATAGTTGTTATAATGGCTTTTGTGTCTTGCTGAAAAACTTGTTGCACTGTTGCTCTCAGTCAGAATTTTCAGAGAGCTACAATGTTTTGGAAAGCAGGGTGCTATTTATGTGTGAAGAAGCAGTCATAAATGAAAACACCGAAGTAATTATATCTGCTTGAATATTTTTGCCTAATGTCATTTTGAGGAGCCCAAAGCATGGCCTGCAATAGTGAGGATTCCCAACCATTATCAAATCTAAATTCCCCTGGAGGAAGCAGGACAGACTCTTGCCTCTGTATTGTCTGTCCTGTCTATATTTCTCTGTATAAGGTCTTCCTATTGAGGTGCAGTTTTCATGCACATTAGTCACCCTGAGCAGTCTGCACAAAGTTGATCCTGACCTGCACTGTGCCATCTCTTGCCAGCAGGCTTCACTGTTAATCTACCATGAAGGATGCTTCATTTGCCGCCAGGTGGGTTGCACAGAGGAGCTGTGTTGTCCCACTTTTCTTGCTGCTGTCCAGAAAATTGCAATCACGCTTTAAAATGGACAAGTGGAAAAAGGCAGCCTCGCATGCCGTGCACACATTCTGCCTCATTTAGCACCTACATAAAAAAAAAAAAAAAAAAAAAAAAAAAAAAAAAAAAAATTAATAGAGCTGCCAAACCAATTACATTAGATTAAATTAGATTAGTGAGCCAAAAAATTAAGACATCATGGCAGACAGGTCTAGGAATGCTGTGGCAAAAGGGAGTATGGGATACGCAGCTCTAGAAAAAATTTACTCAGTAAGCTACCACTGTAATAAAAATATTTTAAAATGTCAAATGGAGCTAAAACATTTTACACATGTGGTGCATGAGCCAAAATTTTAAAGATTTACCTTGAGCTCCATAAATGTAAAACTAATGGAATGTGTTTAGCAGGCAATACAGATTATCTGCGATGAACTGCACATGTTCATTGTAATGCAGGCCAGTTATAAATGCAATACAGACCAAATCTCTCTAATCTCATCTAATGATGGCATCTATGCTTTTCTCTTACTTTGAAAAGTGTTTGTCATTTCTATCTTGGGGTAATGTTTCTGTTGACTGAAAATATGAATATTGAACATTAGTGATCAACGTTCCCCCAACACCCAAACCAATCAATGCTTTGATTACTCTAATTAGGGTACTGGACTGGGTGTCAGAAGGAACATTCACTACACTGACTCTCAATAATCTTTGAAAATCACTGCTATTCTCTGGGTTTAGGTCCTGCACCAGATTGCAGAGACAAAGCAGAAGAAGCCGCCTCTATCAATCCCTGTCTGGTTTATACAGATGAACTGGGAGTTGTAGGGCTCTTGGACGCTTCTGACAATGACTGTAGAAAACATGCACACAGTGGGTGTTCTGAGGTAAGATAGACAGCCCTCCCAGAATGTGCAGCACCTCCAGGGATTTCAGAAATATCCTTCAATTGTCTGAATAAGAAACAATGAGAGAGAAAACAGAGCTCCCTATTGTTATAAATAAATCCGTGAAGAAGAGTCAACCTTTTATGTAGTACCAGAGTTACAATCTTTCTAAAAACTGTATTGTTTAAAAAGTGCCAACCCAATAAATTTTCTGGACTTTGAAAGTAGATGTCTTAATAACCCTTACTTTTATTGATCAGGAAAGTTTCTCAGCAAAGCAACTGGGGGCTTTACAAATTGTATATGCTTGAGATGATATTTTGGGCAGGATAGGATTCTCCTATTATTGAAACTTTCAGGCACACAGGTCTATTAGGTGGAAAAGGACGGGGTTGGTAAGTTAAAGAGGAAAAATTGTGACTGCTGTGATACCAGTTGGAAAGGGAGGGAACTGGCTGCAGAGGGGGGAGAGGGTCTGAGTTCACCTGTGGTTAAATAGTGTTTGCAGTATATCAAAATTATCTGTGGGTGCTGCAGTAACAGTTGAGGAAGGCTATTGAGAAAAGCATGGTAGTAATTGATGGTCAGGGTCAGAAATACTGTAAGCCTTGTTTTAGAATCAGGCAGCATCAGAAAGCTGGTGACACTGTATGGCAGTGATGGATTAACCCTTTGTTTGACTGGTGACTGAATATAATTCTTCAATCTGTTTGCCCAGAAACAAGTACAGATCTTGTCACATTGACATAGGTATGCTGAGGGTACAAGCTCTGAGCAGGCACAGCACAGCCCCAGCTCAGATGGAGCTGCTGATAGGTTTGGGACCCTTTGTGCCTGTTCCAGCACAGCTGTACTCCTCTTTCTCCTCCTCCTCTTCCTCGTTCTCCCTCTCCTCCTCCTTCTCTCTGCTTGCCTCTAGAGTTTAAATACAGGTGCTTTTCTCTATTTGTCAGAACTGCCAGAGGGAAGTTTTGGATTTTGTTGCCAGTTTCCCTTTATCTTCTGGGCTTGCTAGGAAAGATCAGAGGAGGAACTTTTCCTTCCCATTTATCCCACACCATAACTCTCAACGCCATATGGGGGACCTGCCTGCTCCAAAGAGCATATGCAGGTACACTGTTCTGGCACACACACGAGCTTCATGTGAGATGGCTTGATTCAACATGACTTCCAAACCAGAGGAGCACGCAGCACGCTCCAGACAAGTTAAATGTGGCTGGCAGCCGTTCTGGTAGGCTGTGCTCTGCAGCTGCACTGCCAGGCGTGTCGTGGCCGGGGACCTGCGGGCTCGCTGGCCAGCAGGGATGGCAGCTCCGCCTGCCTGGGGCAGTGGCACAGCCTGGCAGCCAGCCGGCCTCTCCCGCAGCTCCTGCGGCTGTCAGCGCCGGCTGAGCCACAGCTGGACCTCTCCCTGGGGCGCTTGGAGAGACGCCTTCCTCCAGATGCCCACGGAGGGGATGGCAGGGCCGGGGCGGGAGGTGGAGGCCAAGCCCAGCGAGCTCCTGGCTGCTGGGCATCTGGCTTGTTCCAGCTGCCAGAACCATGCCCAAAGCAATTACTCACCTGCCTGAAGCAGAGGAACGCCATATGTAACGGGATGGTCTGGCCTCTGGTTCGTTCAGCAGGTTTCCATCTCACACTAAGAGGTGTTCAACGGTATCAAAACTGACATTTTTCTACATTTGTATGTAGTTCAGACAAGGACAACCCAAAAAGTAAGTGTAAAAGCAAGCTGACAGTTACTGGCTCAGGTTACCTTTAAGAGAGCTGGAGGGAAATGGTAGGGATATGGGTGGTGGAGGCAAATGGGAATCTCCATAGTCAGTTTGTCAGATTAAACTGTTGTCTTCCTCTCTAAGTCAAGTATCCCGAGGAGCTGAGCCTGGGCTTGCTTCTTCAGGTGAGTTCTGTGAGTCATGACAACTCTGGACACATAGGACACATTGGGTAGCACATTGAGAGGGGGTGACCAGCTGAGGAAAGGCACTAGCAATGGTCACATATAATACTAAAGGACAGCTCATACTCTTAGGAACTTTTTTTTTCAGTCTTTTCTCCCCTGCTTCTCCTTCTCATGTAATTTTTCAGGCATTTGGACCAAAGCAGACATGGAAAATGCCCAAACAACATGCAAGAGGTTTGACTGTGCAGGAAGAGGCTAATACCCAGAGGAACTTAGTAGCCCTGCTTACCACAATTTTAAATTTAATTTTTTACCATGATATTAAATTGCCAGTTTGGATTTCTTCTGTCTCTAATCAGTAATTTATATCCTGAGTTTGCAAAGCAGGTGCAAAGGGGCATAAATGTTGCTTGCTGATAAGGGCATGGCACAAGACTAGTGGCACAAAAGGACAATAAACTGCCGAGTTTATGTGGCAATTGAACCTCCTGCACAGATAAATATTTACCTCTTGAGCATAAATCTCTCTAGTGAATTTCAGAATCTCCCTGACATAGGAATACTGAGCCTACAGCATCTTAATACAGAGCTTCTGTAAAATGTATTTCTGTATGAATTGGACTTGTTATTCCAGATGATTATAGTTTCTTTTCCAAAGAGCACAACTGCACTAGAGAAACCCATATAATTTAGAAAGACACCACTAGAAGCCAGTTCTGTGAAAGGAATGAGTTTTATGTGACAATACTAAATTTGGGTGTGACAGATATACTGAAGGAAAACTGCTTTAAAATAACACATGTGTCTCAGAAGTTGTGGCTATCTGCCCATCCTTTCCTGCTTGCACTAACTTACCCAGATGTATGTCTGCCTCCTCACTTGGAAAATACTTTCTAACTCTCCTGCCTTTACGACCGACTGGCCCAAGTCCAAAGTCTAGGTAGTATCATATTTCTGTCTGCAAGCCTCGCTGCTCACAGCAAAAGTAATCATGGCAACTAGTGTTGGGTAAGTACCTTGGTGTCTGGATGGATGGATGGAATGACACTGCAGGAGATCAATTTCTCTGTGTTAACACTAAAATAAGAAGGTGGGGTCAAATCATCCTTACTTCTTACTATGATGCTATGCTAATGGACATTATGTCTCATACAGAGAAGCGGCAGGGGCTGATTTTAACCATATTCTGGTCAAGTTGTGTGCAGAGCAGCTAGTATCTGATACTGGGTAACAGGGCAGATGGCACTTACTATACCCAATAGCTGCTGTCCAACAAACACATTTTTCCATTGAATTTGGAGGAGCAGCATCTTTTTTGTGAACATGGACCTTGTTTTAATGGCGTTTTTATTGCCTCACAACTGTGAGGCAACTATGTCTCAGGTTGTTCCTTGGTCTTACCTTTGAGCTGTTTCAGAAGTTGAAGCAAGCCCATGCTGCAGAGCACCACTTGCTGTGGCTGTTACACTTGCAGCATGGACAAAACACGCACTGCTTGCCCAGGAACTTGTAGATTGACCTCTGTAAAGGGTTTAAGTTTGCAACCGAGCGGAAACACCAAAAAATGTAGTGGTTTCACATTCGCCAAATTTGTTTTGTGAAATGTAGTGTGGGGATCTATCTTCATGCTATGGAATAGGATTAGAAGAAAGGCAAAACAGGCTCAACTTAAAAATAGAAACAGTTAGATTTATTAACACACACTAAAGGGCAAACAAAACAAAAAAAACAACCACAAAACCTTTTTAAAGACACTCCTCTCCTCCTTAGCAACAATCTACTTTTCTACGAAACAATGTCAAGAGACACAACATCAGGACTCTTAAGTCAGTAGCACTTATAAAATAGTCTTTCATTCAGTCTTTTGAGAGAGACAAGCCCCTCCTGATTCTTCTGGTAACTTTCCACAAGAGACACAGTCTGTTCATGGCTTCCAGTTCCCACAAAAGCAGCCTGCCTGACACTGCATTTGTGAGTTTCCCAAATGTAGTCTTTCATATGGCTGCATATAGGCCATGGACTTACACATGGGGTTTCACCTTTTAAAGATGCACAGCTCCACAACAAAGGACATCTCATTCTTCACTGGTGACGAGGCTTCAAAACATCTCATAGGATCACTGCATCAATTTCTAATTCAACATCCATCAGTAGAATTCAAATATTATAGTTTCTAATTCAAATCTCCACTCAGTAAAAATCAGACACCTTTGCTTGAATCCAGAAAATCATCTCCCCATTTTTAATCCACGATCTTAAAGGAAAATTACAGTCTGTTACCATGAATTAAGGAGATTTAAAGCCCAAAATGAAGGCAACTTGTCATCTTTCCCACTTAAGAGGTCACCCTTTCTTTACTGACTTTGATATCTTCATATTATCCCTTTGCATACCTCCAATTTAGCCTTTCTTCTCTCTTTGAGAAGGGGTAGAGTTTAAAAAAGTCCCAGTCGGTGTTAGGAAAGAGTTAATATTCTCCTGCCTGGGCCGGCAGACGGCCACGTGGTCTCAGCAGCGGCATCTCTGAAAGCCTCAAATCCACGAGGTGTAGAAAAGCTCAGAAACGGCAGCCTGGATCTTCTCTCCCCCTCCACCCCTCGGTCTTATGGGGTAGGTTTGGCCCAGCCTGGGGTCGGTGCTGCTCTCCAGGGACCCGGGGGTTGGGGGGCCGGGGCCATCTCCCTCGGCCCGGCCCACGGCGTGGAGCAGGCCATAGGATCAGCTGCATGTTCGCAGCCGTGGCTCTGCCAGTGTCTGCTGGGCTCAGAGGGATCTGACTCAGCTCAGCTCTGGCCCCAGCCCAGCCCCGGTACAGCTGCCCCGGCCTGGCCCCAGGGGCAGCGGGCCCTGAGCTGGGCCCTGCTGCTCCCTGCCCCCAAATTACCTCATGGCCAGGCCTGCAGCAAGAAAGAGGGAATTCCCAAGGTTCCATCTGTATTTAAGCCGTGTGTCCCAGGGGTGTACACCTGTACCTGATTGGCCAACGTGGCTGTCAGTTCTAAAGCAGATCACCAATTGTTTTTTTTACCATTCATGCCAAACCAATACAACCTCAAAAGCTGAGATGACAGTATCAGAGAGATGGCTTTTCTTCTTGAAACACAGTTGCTGGTTTTTTCTAATTTGTAACCAGAAACATAGGGGTTTAGGGTTTTTCACTTGTTGACTGCCATAAGCAGCTCCCAGGACAAGAGTAAATTTATAAATTAATTTCTCTAATCTAACATGAGAAAATCTGTGGCCCTCACTAGGCTCTGGGGTTGTTGTGGATGCATACCATTTTTATTTCTTTCTGTTCAGATTTTAAAGTGTGCAGTGGTACAGTAGCAGCTCTGGCTCATTATATAATAGTGCATCTTCAAACAGGTTCACCTTCCACCTTATCAGGATTCCTTGATCCTATTTCTTCTTTAAAAACAGAGAACATTTTTGGAGGGTAACAAATCAGGAAATATATATTTTGCTGGTATCTTTAATGGGAAGATAGTGTGTGATGGTAAAACAGCTAGATTAGGCCAAAATGTGAAAATTGAAATAAACAAGATAAATGAACCCAGATCAGAGAGAGATGAAGTCTAGCAGTGATCACTTTGAAAATAGTGGTCTTACATCCATGAAGGTAAAGGTGTCTCTGTTCTCACAACAGAAAAGCCAAGATGAAAGGGCCTGCCTGTATTTTCAGGGATGGTGCTGGATTTCTGCACCAAAAACTAAAAAAAAACCCAAACTAAAAACTAAAAAAAAAGAAAAAAAAGCACACCACTAAAAAAAAAATCTGTTACTTGTTATGATAGGAATGACACTATGACAAGAAAAACTAGGATAGGAATGGTACTGCTATAGTAGAAAGTGCAGTTAATAAAGAGCACACTATACCTGTAAAACAGATACTTCTCCTCATAAGAGAAATGCTTTTTAGAGAAGTCCCCTCTTCAGAAGGCGTGGGGATTTTGAGGCACTCTGACTACATAAGAAAAATAATTTATTGAGATGCATCACAGTATCTTATTTATATCATAGTACAGCACTGTATTTCTTGCTTGGATCTTTGGAACTTTTGACACATCAGCCTTGATACGCATAAGTTTATTGCTTCTTTTGTTATGTCAGTGGTCATGAATTCCTAACTCCTTTGAACTAGGATTTTTAAAAGAGTGAGTGGAAAAAAGTGTTCTCAGTAAACATCTGTTAAGCTTGTGAGACACAAGAAAGGAAACTTTGCTGTCACAGTAGCCTTCTTTGTTCAGCGTAATCTAACTAGTCATCTCCTGTACTTGGAGCTATCTTGTCAGTTAGGTATTGTTTCTCTTCTGCTGAGCAAAATCAGACTGACTTTTGTGTTACTAATTCCCTGAAGAAACTATAACTGTTACACTTCTGAACCATTTCTCAAAGTATTACCATCTTATATCACATTCTGTGCCAGATTGGGGATTTCCATTTCTTATCTGGCTTCTCAGTGTACAACCCCTGCATGCCCTTTGTACCTCCCTCCACATGATGAGGACACTATAAAGATTTTCTCTCCATGCACAATATATAAAACAAAGGCTTTTTTTTCCTCAGTGGCCTGTCCCCAGCTCCCAACCAGCATTTGCCTGGAGGAAAGCCAGCTGTGTCTGAAATCAGTGAGAGAAGAACAGTGCTATCAGAAGACTGCCAAATAATGCAAGAGGGAGCTGAAATAGATGCTCTGAGATAATATTTCAAGTCAATCCAAGTTTTCAGCTACATTTTCTTTTGGATCAGCCTGCAAACCAGGGAAGGTTCAATCAGATTTCAGGACACAGAACCATATTTTGGAGGTTTTTTTCCTCCCCACCTTATTATACTGTAGTCTTCAGGTGGCCCTTCTTGACTGGTCAAGATAGGACTTACCGAGGTCAGCATTGAGTGCTCTGCAGGTTGCTTCAGAAGTGAGGCAGATTGCTCATAGTCTCCTTAACCAGTCTTTTCTGGTAAAACTGTTAATGCTCCTCATAAGCAAACTGTGGCAGTGCGTGAACTATTAACCTTAATCCATTTGACATTCTCCCTTCCATGTTTTAATTATGTTTACAGCTTTCAAGGAGGTTCTTGGCCTTTCTCTTTCTATCCTGGCTTTTCTCAGTGGATCCCAGCTTTACTTCACCTTCTCCTGTATGCACTTAGTAACGTGCACAATTTACCTTTCATGTGGCCACAAGGTTTGGCTTGTATGAAGTGAAATATTGGAAACACTATAAGCATATTTCTATATTCTTATTTCCCAGGCATTTATTTGCTAGAGATTTTCTGAACCCTTTGCATGAAATCACAGTAAGTCAGATAAAAAAGGGAAAAAAGTCTAATTGATGCTGAAGGCTGTCCAATAGAAAAGGCTCTTTCACAGTTGGCAACTTAACATTGATTCTCCCTTGGTTTCTGGAACCTGCTCCTTGCAGCATGGCTTCATCTGGTGGTTGCTGTAGTCCCAAGTAGAGCCATGTATATTGTATATTGGTGTATATTGTATATTTTTTCACAAAAGTGCTGGGCTCAATATAAAAGAAATCTGGTTTAGACTGTAGAAAAGTAGCTCACAGCACAGTTTTGAAAAGAAAAGATCAGCAGCTCCATGGAGTTGATGGTCTTTGTTGGCAGGCAGTGATTCACAGCTATAAGAGCAGCTCTCTTCTGTCACTGCAGAGGAAAAAGTCCCATCCATACCAGTGTGGCAGGCCCCAGCTGTCCTTCTGGTTCTCAGAGATCAAGATCCAAATAGCTCAATCCAACTTGAGTCATTCAGTGGCTGTAACAGAGTGCAGTTGGTTGTGCCACTGCAGGTGCTTTTGGTACCTCTTTCTCTGCAACTGACCCTGTGAAAGTGATGGGCCCCTGGAAACTCAGAGCCCCATATGGCAACTTCATGTGGTTGTTCTGGGTTCTCAAAAGCATCATGAAAGATAGTATATGGCTTTTTGCCATAATTAGCTCTTTCACAGAACCCAAATCAGACCATGCCTGTATTCCCACAACACATTTTTTTCCTGCCCTTTCTGTTACTATAGGGTGTCTACTGTCTGTCATTACTGAAAAGTCTAGACACCTATCAGTCCATTACATAATGTCACTGATGTAGGGAAGCAGAGGGAATTTCATTTAATGAGGAGGGATGAAGAAAACTGAAAAAAGTGACTCAAACTAATTTCCAACCAAATTTCCAACTTTGTTTCTTACTCTGATAATGAGCTGTTGTTGGTGATTAATGAAAGATGCTGAAGTGCTCAATAGCTGGATAAAAGGACAAATGGTCAGACCAAATGCTTATGCAATTTGGTACCCTTGTGTGTGTATGGAAGAGTGAAAATGTTTATATATTGAAGGCTAAGAACGAGATAAACATATGTGGTACTGGGAGCAGCTTTCATTCATTTTCAGCTCAGAGGCCTTCTATACCAGAAATGATTATTGCTTCCTTTCCCATTAACATGTTGGGTTTTCTGTGAAACCATGCAACAAAATTTCATGCACAAACCCCTTTGGCAAAGAACAATCCCTTATCAGCTGATCTCCCTTACTCACCTCTTTGGCAGCTCCTTCAAAGGCCTATCACAGATTTCTAAGGCAGGATTTATACTTATAATAGCTGCACTGACTTCCAAAAATACATCATACGTATTCAAGCATCCCCTGCTCCTATTTTTACTACAATTCCTAATTTGTGTCAGTAGTTCCTAATTAGTTGTGTCAGTTTTAGACATCAGTATCTCCCTTGATCTCCTGTACAGAAAGGGACATTGCAGTTTTTCAGTTCCAAAATGGTTGTGCTGGTTTAGCATGGATGGTAAAAACTAATTAGTGACTGATTTTTAAAATTGATGGCCAGATTGGCCAGTTAAATGCAGGTATACACCTCTGGGTCACACAGCTTTAAAAAGTGATGCCGGGAAGCCTGGGGAGCCCTTTTCCCTGCGGCTTCCAGCAGGTAACAACCGAGCCAGGGCAGCCCTGGAGCGGCCCGGGCCGGCCAGGCCCCGCCGCGGCCCGTTAGCGGGGAGCGCCCGAGGCCTGCCCGGGCTGCGGCAGGACCGGGCGGGAAGGGGAGGCTGCGCCTTAACACCAGCTCGTTTTACAGCCTGTCCCGGAACCGGGAGTGCTCTGCGCCGGGCCCCTGAACACAGCAATGGGCCTGGCGGGGCTGGACCCGCCCCGATTGTCACCAAGGAGAGGGAAAGGAAGCGNATATGAAGAAAGCTGCTAATAGGTCAGATTTCACAGTTTGCAGGGGTTTCTTTTGAGCAGCTACAGATTCGTGACATGGGAGCCACCAGAGCACTGTTTCTCTTGTAGCAATGTCTCCCTGAGACTCTGAGAAAGACTCCTCTCCCAAAGAACTAATAAAAGATTATTTTTAAAATAAAACAAACTAAAAATCACAGGTTTTGTCTCTTTATGCTGTTTGCAGGAAAGTGAACACTTGTAGGGGGAGGAAAAGTATTTTAAAAGTTTCATTCTTGATTTTCTCATTCTTTTCTTTGTGTATGTGTTAATAAAACTATCTGTTTATATCTTTAAGCCTGTTTTACCTTTTTCTCCTAATCCTATCATACAGCAAAAAAAAGACATTTAAACCACTACACTAAATTTAGCCAAACAGAGTCAAGCAAACTTGAAACTACTACAGTGGTTTTAAGGGAGAAGTTATGGTTTCACAGCAGATTATTCAAGAAATTCAGATTTTTAATTTGCATAAGTTCATCTTGATAGTATTTGAATGCCTTGCACTGATGCCTTAAGTGACTGTGATTAGTATCTATCATGTGATGGTTACTTGTAGTGGTTTCACATTCGCCAAATTTGTTTTGTTAAATTTAATGTAGTGGTCTGTTTTTCCACAATGGAATAGGATTAGAAGAAAGGCAAAACAGGCTTAACTTAAAGATAGAAACAGTTAGATTTATTAACACACACTAAATGGAGAACAAAAAAACCCCATGAAACCTTTTTAAAAGCAGTCCCCTCCCCCTTACGTTTCCACAAAACAGTGTAAAGAG
>WBMY01013031.1:1371-45153 GCA_013397315.1 Donacobius atricapilla
GGCAGGGCCGGCACGCCAGGACGGGGCCATGCCCGGGCACCGGCACCAGCGGCACCACCGGCACCACGAGAGCCGGGGGCGCTGGCCCAAGGCCGGGCGCCGGCTGCTGCCCCCGGGTTGGGGCAGTGCCTGCAGCCCCGAGCCTTGTAGGTCAGAAGAGACCACCCCCCCCAGCACCAGGAACCAGCAGGTGAAATCACCCCTGCCATGGCAGGGACACCTTCCCCTGGCCCAGGCTGCTCCAAGCCCCGTCCAAGCTGCCCATGGACACTTCCAGGGATCCAGGGCATCCAGAGCTGCTCTGGGCAACCCGGGGGCTCACAGTCCAGGAGCTTCCACACAATCAGCTCTTCCATGCAATCCATACGTTCCAAAACAGACCTGCCCACTCCTTTCAGGCATCAGTAGGATGTGCCAAGACTTGATGATCTTGATGAGTCACTTAATGGACTGGGAAGTGTCACTGCTGCAGGATGTTCTCAAAGAAGATGAATAAAGATGAAGATGAATAAAGACTGGGGTTTGGTATGAACGTTCCCAACTCCTCAGGAGCGTGTTGGAGCTGCTCAGCAAATTCCAGCAGCAGTGGCACTAGGGAGGCATCCTATGCCTTCCAGAGTTCTGCTCAGCACTGAGCTTCACGCAGCCAGCACAGCAGAGCCCTTCAATCTCTGGAAAAGAAGTTTCTGAGCAGAACTCCACCACAGCTTCTCCGCAAGTCCAGGAGCACTGGGGCTGTCCAGAGTTTTCGCTGCTGCTGTGGCAGCTGAAGACCCCAGCTGAACCCCGCTGGGCAAGGATGGGCAAGTGAAGGAATATTTCCCCTCAAGAGGTCTCCCAAGGTCCCCAGTTCACCTCCCAGTCCCTGAGCTCCTGCTCGGTGCCCTCTGAGAAGGACGAGCCCCCCCGAGCTGCTCTGGCTTAAGGCTGTGCCGAGCAGCCGCGGTTTTGTGTTTCTTCCTGAGGGGCTTTAGAGCATTAGTTGAACTTCCCAGGAACATCCACTTGTTTACGTGGCTCTGCCCTCAGCAGCAGGGCCCAAGGTCACTCCCTGCAGGCACATTCCCAGTTGGGAGCTCGGAGGTGACACCCAGCCAAGCCCCCCTGCCCCAGACATGGACACGGAGAGAGGGTTCCTGTCTCCTTCCAGATGCAGAGAAAATAAATCAATCTTTCTTTGGGAGTATTTCCAAGCTGTAAGACAAAGCTCCACGAGGCTGTGTGGAACCAGCTGTGGACTGGAGCCACAGAGCAGTGGATCTGTGCCAGGGGAACATGCCCAGTGTGGCTCCATCAGCTGAGGGCTCCCCAGGGGCTCGCTCTCCTCATGGACACCAGTGCTCCCATCTCCCTGTGGAGCCTTTCCAGCAACACTCATGGGCAGGATGAGCCCCTGAAGGCTGTAATGGACTCGTAGGCAAGAGATGGGGCTGCAGGCCTGGGGATGCACTGCACAGATTCCCAAACCCGGCTGGCTGCACATCTCCAGGGCAGCCTGACATCCTCGGGGTCCTGGTGCTGGCACAGGGCCCCCACCATGCCCCGTGACTGCCCAGGACAGGTACCTGGGATCACACTCCGCGTTCAGAGGAGTCACTGCAAAGGCAGCCATGAGCTCACAGGGCAGCCTAGTTAAGGTTTATCCTCCCAAACTTCACTGAAACCTCACAGAAAATCGTTCCAGCCCCAGGCCATCCTGCTCTGTTATTTACTGAATCTGCCCTTAAAATATTCCATTACCAGAGCACCCCACGGGTTTGTCATCACCAGGGTAAAGGCTCTTTCCTGTCCCAAGAGATCTCCACGTCCAGAGGGTCTCTTGGAGCACGTTCTCCCATCAGTAGCTTTACTGGAACCACTGCAGTGATTCCTGGGAGCAGAGACCCCATTCCTGAGGTTGCAGGATTTGATCCATATGCCAACAGCCCAGGTAGTCCTATTTAATACTTCAAAATGATGCATTTTTTTCCCTTTCCAAGCAACAGCCTTCGATTCAGGCACTGCTTCCCCACACAGCTCCAAGAATTCAAGAGGGGATGTGTAAATCCTCTGCTCCCACTGTTCCAACATGCTTTTTCCCCATCAAAAACCAAAGGTAAAACAACCTTGGATGACAAATTCCACATGAGCTGGATTGCACGGCAGGAGGCGGGACCAGATGAACTCCAAGGCCCTTTGAACCAAAAGCATTCCCTGGTTCTGTGACTGTGAGAGAACACACAGATCTTTACACACAGCCTGGCCCATGAGTCCCTGCAGGAGCAGCCAGGCCCCATCGCAGCTCCAGAGGCTGCCGGCAGCTTGGCCAGGTCCTGAGGAAGGGGCTGACTCTGGTGTGAGGCACCACGACAGCACAGCTAAAGCCAAGCATTTCCTGAAATCTAGAGCAATAAGGACCGCGCAGGGAGAACTGAGGGCGCCAGCGGGATGGGCAATGGGAACCTACCTCTCCTGTAGGTCATGGAGAGACTGCTCAGCCCTGTGGAGACCCTCCAGGTCCTTCATCATCTTCTTCATGTGCTCCTTGGAGTAGCGGTTCTGGATGTAGGCGAACCAGCAGCCGCCCACGCCGATGACGATGGACACCACCAGCATGAAGTCCTTGAGGTGGTTGTGACGAGTCACTGCAAGGGGCAGAGACACTGCTGGGGTCAAAGGGTCACTGAGATAAACCCCAGAGGGCTTGGCCTGCACCAGAGTGGGACAGCAGGACACAGACAAGGAATTGTGGCACAGGATTCACCACGGGAAAAGGTGAGCTGTGTCAACAGTTAGGGGAAAACCAGAACCTTGGCAACATTTATTCAATTTGGAGACACAACAACAACAACAAAAACAGATGAAATTCCAAATCTTCCAGCTCCAATTTGCCTGGCAATAAGCGGTGCAGGGGAAACTGCACACAGGAGCCCCTCCAGAATGGCTGTGATCTCACAGGGCAGCACAGGTAACTGAGAACAAAATAATTACTTGAAGAAAACACTGAGATCACAGAGCTGGGGCAGCTCAAGTGTCCAACTGTCAAGGTGCCAAACTTTCCATCAGAATCACAACTCAGTGTGGAAGCTCCCTTTTTCAACAGTTAATGCAAAAAAGGTGTTGATGCATGTGAGAGGATCAAAGTAATTGAGTGGGGGCTCAAGTGCTAAACAAAGCCCCAAAAGATGAGTCAAGCAGATTTTTTTCCTGTAACTCAACCAAGTGTGTGCTGGAAAAGCCACAAATGAAAGAGCAGCTCAGTCCAGTGAGCTGGGACTTAATGATCAGTATCCACTGGATTTGAACCGAACAACAAGCAATTCATGCCGGATAGGAGGAAAAAATATCTATACTGAGGGGGGCAGGGCCTGGCACAGGGTGCCCAGAGCAGCTGTGGCTGCCCCTGGATCCCTGGCAGTGCCCAAGGCCAGGTTGGACACTGGGGCTGGGAGCAGCCTGGGTCAGTGGGAGGTGTCCCTGCCATGACAGAGGGGGATTAGACAGGAACTGCAGCCTCTCCCAAGCCAAGCTGCCCTCTGATCACAGCTAAACCACATCTGTCACACTGGCAGAGCTGGGGGGACACTGGAGACCCGAACTGGAAAGGGAGCACAGCAGGTCCTGACCTGGCTCGAGGGCTGCCCAGCAGCCCCACACCAGTCGGACACATGGGGGACAGTGCTGCTGCTCCCCTGCCCACAATGCTGAGGCTTTCCCTGCGGAGGGAGAGGGACAGAACCCCTCCCCAAAGGCCCAGGCGACACCCAAACACCATCTCCCCCACCACATGTGATACATCACTCCCTGAAAGCACCCGGTGTAAATTCAGCACTCAGAATTAAACAAGGTGAGTGCTGGCCTCGCTCCCCCTCCGGATGGATTATCACAACATCCTCTTCCGAGGGAGCAGATCCTGGCAAGTGCCTGCATTTCCCTCAGCCTGAAACTTTCAGTTCCCACCTGGAGAGCAGCGGGGCTGACGTGTTCAGGTGCTCTGTGTTCCACCCTGCCACAGCCACCACAGCTCTGCTCTGCCCTGCTGGGGCCATTCCCTGCCTGCAGCCCAGGGCTCAGCGTGTCCAGGAGCTGCCCGGAGCAATCCCTGCCAGCCCCACCCAACCTGATCCCTCTCCTGCCCCTGTGCCAGCCGTGCTCAGCTCCAGCACAGCAGCACTAGCACACATCCTCCCTCTTCACCAGCACTGGCCAAATACACGTGGATGAGGAAACTCCAAGGAAAACTCAGCTTGGATGTAAATGTAGAAGCATGGAACCCCAGAATGGTTTGGGGTGGAGGGATTTAAATCCCACCCAGTGCCACCTCTGCCATGGCAGGGACACCTTCCCCTGTCCCAGGCTGAACCCAGCCCCAGTGTCCAACCTGGCCTTGGGCACTGCCAGGGATCCAGGGGCAGCCACAGCTGCTCTGGGCACCCTGTGCCAGGGCCTCAACACCCTGCCAGGGAACAATTCCTGCCCGAGATCCCAGCCAGCCCTGCCCTCGGGCACTGGGAAGCCATTCCCCATTGGCCTGGCACCCCACAGCAGAGGGGCTCCAGCCCTGGGAGCATCTCCATTTTCTCGCCTTCATTGTAGATACATTTCTCTGTTATCTAATCTCAATCAACTCTCCTGCAGTTCCAGATCTTCCCCCTTACTCCATAATTTCACCTCCTTTCAAACACAAAGCCCAGGCAGAGCTGCAAACCCAGCAGGACATGAAGTCCTGCAGTTGAGTGGAACAATGAGGCTGTGATAAAACTGTGCCTGCTCTCCCTCCCTTCCCCAAAAAAAGGAAATGAGAAAGGCAGAGAAGTATGCTTTCTGTGGTGTGCGTGGCTTTTCCTGCAGCCTTCGCAGATGTAAGGTGTGCTCAGGTCTACCTGGAACTAAGAGCAGCCACGGCCACACGGATGCAGAACAGGCTGTGCCTGCCCTGCTGCGGGCCAGGGACAAATCCAGAGGGATTTAAATCACAATAAACTGCACAGGAACAATCGGAGGCTCCTGTGGCACCCTTGCTCTCTGGCCCAGGGCAGAAGAGCAGCAGGAAAAGAGCTGAAATTACACAAAGTTCTCTCCCAGGTTCAAAAGCAACAAATGTGCACCTGCACAGCCTCCAGCCCTGGGACACCAACAGCAGGAGGACCTGGAGCTGCTGGAGAGATCCAGAGGAGCCACGGAGCTGCTGCAGGGCTGGAGCCCCCCTGGAGCCAGGCTGGGAGAGCTGGGGGTGCTCCCCTGGAGAGGAGAAGCTCCAGGGAGAGCTCAGAGCCCCTGCCAGGGCCTGAAGGGGCTCCAGGAGAGCTGCAGAGGGACTGGGGACAAGGCCTGCAGGGACAGGAGCCAGGGAATGGCTTCCAATGCCAGAGGGCAGGGCTGGCTGGGATCTTGGGCAGGAATTGTTCCCTGGCAGGGTGTTGAGGCCCTGGCACAGGGTGCCCAGAGCAGCTGTGGCTGCCCCTGGATCCCTGGCAGTGCCCAAGGCCAGGCTGGACACTGGGGCTGGGAGCAGCCTGGGACAGTGGGAGGTGTCCCTGCCATGGCAAGGGTGGCACCGGGTGGGCTTTGAGGTCCCTCCCAACACAAATCAGTGTGGAATTCCATGTTTCACCTGAGGTTTTGCTATTCTGAGCCAGATAAATTCCTGAGCCGCAGGAACAGGACCCCAAAGGGACAGACACAGAAGAAGCAATCACCTCCCATTGCTTAGATTATAATTGCACCATGCTCCCTTGCACTTGGATTAATTACAGAGCTGAAGTGGCCAGACCTGTTTGCTGTAGGAAATGGCAGGGCTGGAGTCTGGCAGCAGAAACCAGACCTGGAGGGACAGCAGGAGCCTGCAGATTTACATGGAAACTGGCTGAGACCAGACATGCACCCCTGGAGCCCTGGGTTGGGAAAAGCATCACCCAGCAGCAGGAACAGCACTGTGTCCACCTGCTGTGATCCCCACAGGCAGGAGGGTGCCTCTGGATTCAGGAGCCTGCAGGAGGACCTGGGCTCCAATCGAGGCTGCTTTTATTCAATGCTTTTACACCTGTGGTGAACAGAGCTTCAAGAGATGAGACAAACCCTTGAAACTCTACCTGGGCACTACATCCCACTGCCAGCAGCTCAGAGACCTTCAGAGCCGTGCTCCCCTTCAGAGCCACCTCCCCTGGCCATGGGAAAGGAGCTGCAAAGCAGACTCTGCAGCTTAAAAGGTCACCGAGCACTTCCCAAAGCTGCCAGTTGCTGGTGGCTCCAGAAAGGTGTTTTGCAATCCATTCCTGAAGGAACTGGTTTAGATAAACAACCTCTCCCCATGACTGGAGAGAAAGCCATTCAGATGACCAGAAACCAGCAAATTTTACCTCCTGAAAAGGGATAAATCTCTCCTTCAGTTGCAGATTTAAAGTGTATTTCCTTTCCTCACATACCCTGCATATACAAAGAACCAGGAATTGTTTGGGTTGGGAGGGACTTTAAAGTTCATCCCATTCCACCTCCTGCTGTGAGCAGGGAGACCTTCCACCAGCCCAGGCTGCTCCCAGGAGGAAAGGAGAGGTGTGTAAGCAGCCCTGGACGGGAGCAGTCGGGGCGCTGCGGTTCCCCGCACACTTTGATCTCCCTGGCCCCAGCAGGGTCAGATTGCAGGGCCAAGGGAGCTGCAGGGCAGAACGAACAGCTCCAGCGTGGGGAACAGACATTAACTGCAGCCAGTACAAGCCATTCACTTTGCCATTTACACAGCACACAACAACTCCGGAAAAATTCCGCCCCCAGCGCAGGAGTCGCTGGGCTGGAGCCAGGGCTGGAGGAGCTCACCCAGGATGGCTCCAGCACCCCTGGCCAGGCCACCAACTCACCAAAAAGCTTCACATTTCACATAGGCAATAAATAAAAACCAAATCGTGCTGTAGAAAAGGAGGACTTTCAATAACTGTGAGCGAAAATGGCTGATTGTACAACCCAGTCTTGTGATTCCCTTCCTATGGCTCCACCAAGCTTCCCACTGTGGTTCACACTGTGCAGGCAGTTTTCCCAGGATTGGGTGGGAATGGCTGGAGAGCAGCCCTGAGGAGAAGGGTTTGGGGGTGTTGCTGGAGTGGGAGAGGCCAGACATGCCCCATCCATGAGCACTGGGACCCCAAAATTCCCGTGGTGATCATCCAGCATGGGCAGCAGGAAACAGGGATTCCACCCCACTGCACCCAAAGCCCAGGGGAAAGCCATGCCAGAGGAGAGAGACAAAAGCACCTTTAATAGGGAGCAGATATGAGATAGAGGGAACAAAGGGATGAAAAGGGAGCGCCTGGAGCGTGGAGACACATCAGAGAGCTTGAGATCCTGATAAAGCATCAAAGGAGCCCAGGGTCTCATACCAGCCATCCTAAACTCCTTCCCATCCAGCCTGCTGCTCCTTCCCTCCCCTCCAGAGGTGGGTAATCCACAGCCTGAGTCACCAGCAGAGCCTCAGGAAAGTCCAGGACAGGATGACAGAGCTCCAGGACATGGCAGCAGCTTCCCTGGGAGCAGGCAGGATCGCTGCTCCCAGCACCTCGCCCCTCACCATCAGCACCACAGAAGGGCAGCACGTTTCACCCGGCGCACAAGGAGATGCCAGCAGGACAGTGGGAGACCCCAGCTGATCTGGGAGCAGCCCAGAGACGGCAATGCCAGCCCAGGACGCCCCCCAGGCTACAGAGGTGCTCCCATAAATGCAGAAACAGCCTGGTCCTGCTCCAGGGGAATGTGCTGGGATGAGTTCCCTGCCTGAGGCCGCTCGGGGCAGCTGGGGTCGCCCAGGCCTGGCTCTGGAACCCAATCTGAGCAGACACAGATGCTCACATCCAAGGATTTGGTGGCCTTGGGGGTCTTTCCCAACCCTGGTGTGGGAAATCAAGGCACAGAGGATTCTCAGAACCTCGTGCATGCAGGCCCAAACACAGAACTGAGTACAGGGTTCAACCTGAGACCTTGGAAAAGGCTTCATAATTTAGAGACCAAAAGCAAAAATGTGGGTTTGTAGTTTAGACAAAAACATATTAAGCTAGGTAGTGGAAAGTTTTACGGTTTTCAAGTTTGGATATAAAAGTAGTTACAGAAATAGTAAAAGTTTTAAGGTGTAGCAAGTAAGTTTTGTCTGTCACTACAGGACTGGAGAAGAAAGCCTGCACTGCAGCAGGATGTGTGATACAGTTTAATTAGCCATTGGTGTGAAAGTTAAAACAATCTGTGTGGCAGTAGTTTATTGGCTAATTAACCTTTAAAACCCTCTGTAACCTGTGGTCTTGTGATCACTGACTATGGACTGCTGGACTATGCAGTGAAGACTTCTCCCCCTTCACGAGACTGAGGCAATAAATCACATTTTAAACATCTCCCAGTGGCCCTGTCTTTCTCAACATCCCAATGAGACAAAAGTTTGAAAATTCTAGCTAATCTTTAGAGTAAACTTAAGAGCATACACTGTATTTTAGAATGTATTTTAAACAGTGCTTTAAAATGTTTTTTAAACTACATTTAAAAAAGCATTTAGTCAATATCAGGGGCTGTATCTGTTACCCTTTACATATTTTAAAGAACTACAAGCATCTGAGACCCCTCAGTAATAAAAAGAAAGAGTAACCTAAACACAACAAAATAACAAAACTAAAAATGCAGATGAAGAAAAACACACAGACTCTTAACCAGCAGAAACTAACTTCTTGCCTTTAAAAAGTGCCAAAAAAGCCAAAGCGTGCACACACCAAAAAAAGTAAAAAGTTGGCTGAGGAACACTCCATTTCCATCAGCTTCTAAAGACCCTCAGAGAGCACCACAACGAACTGAGCAGGCCCAGAAGGGCGTGGAGGTAATTACCATACAAAGTGAAGACTAGCAAGGCCAAAGAATAAAGGCATATGAAGCAGGTACAATACCATGCATATGTAAAACCTCAAAGAATAACAGGGCAAGCTCTCTAGTGTCATGGTAGGACAGGAAATAGAATGACTCTATATAGTTGTTAGAAGAGAAAGGAGGCTTTATTTACAATCCCAACAGGTTCTTTTAGAACAGGCTGTGTAAAAAGGTCTATTATTGGTCTATGGCACTGACCCTGCTCTCCATTGGGTCAGGAATAGGAAACAACCCCTGGGGACAGTTGTTCTGGCAAAGGGAACACTGTTTGCTGAACCTGTGCTGAGAAACGCAGAGAGATGTTTTGAAAAGAGAAAACTGTTGGCAGCTTTCCCTTGGGAAAGGAGCCGGCAATGGTTAGCAAGCTGAAATTCAGGCTCAGAAATGTCAAGCCCAGACTCTAGTATTCATGAGTATCTTCAGTGAAACCATTTCCCACGCATCTCAACATCAATTAAAACTACACAGCGCCCTAACAAACTCCTACAGTTATAAAACCCTTACTCTGCCCGTGTCGGGGATCCCCTGGCAGCTGGGTTTGGGTACTCACACAGAGGGGGCCCGAAGAGCACCGTGTCCAGGGCCTTGAGCTGCAGCTTCTGCCGGTGGCTGCGGTCGGTCATTTTGAGCACTGTGCCCATCATCGTGGCGTTGTTCACTGCCAGCCTGCACAAACAGGAGGGAAAAACGAGCTGTGGGCACATCCAGTAGCATCAGGAACAAACCAGGGGTCAGGGAGCAGGGCCTGGGAGCTCCCTGCTACCAGAACAGATCCCACGCTGTTGCTGTCTCTGAACCAGGGTGTCTCTGGCACTTTGCAGCAGCATTTTTAGTGAGAGAGTGGGAAAAAACAGGGCCATGCCTAATTAATTAACCTGACAGCATGAGGGGCTGATTTCCCATCAAAACCCATCTTTTGGTGTCCTACCAATCACAACTTTTTTTAACCAAATCTCCATTGCCTTTACATCGTGTGTCACAGACCATAAACCACAGTTCTCCTTTGGAAGGAACGTGACACACATTGTGCTGCCTCTAAAACATCCTCGTTTTACCCCCAGGTAATCCCTCCTTCCCAGTCAGTTGAAAAGTCCCCTTTTCAGCAACAAGAACCTTTATCCAAAAAAGCTGCACTGAGGTTTTTCGAACCTGCTATAAGTTTAGGCTGACTCCCCACCAGTGTTTCTTAACATGGAATCATGAAATGGTTTAGGTTGGGAGGGATTTAAATCCCACCCAGTGCCACTCCTGCCATGGCAGGGACACCTTCCCCTGTCCCAGGCTGCTCCCAGCCCCAGTGTCCAACCTGGCCTTGGGCACTGCCAGGGATCCAGGGGCAGCCACAGCTGCTCTGGGCACCCTGTGCCAGGGCCTCAACACCCTGCCAGGGAACAAGTCCTTCCCTAAATCTAACCTCAATTTCCCCTCTTTTCACTCACAACTGGAGCAGAAGAGGAATCAGGCTGGGCAGTGCACATGCCAAGGAACTTCAGGTGATGAGAGAAGCCAACTCTTGCCAGGCTCTGGTTCTTTCCCAGCACACATCCCACGGGGACACTGTGGGCACTGACCTGGGCATGGCATTGACCCAGACATGGCACTGACCCAGGCACGGCACTGACCTGGGCATGGCACTGACCTGGGCATGGCATGGCCGCTCAGTTGCAGTTTCCGGAAGGTCTCCTCGTACTGGGGCAGCTCCACATAGGAAATGAGCCACTGAACCACCTCTTCCACCGTCCAGTTGTACACTGCAGAGAGCAAAAATGGCCAACAGCTCATTGTGGGTACATGAAATATCGGTGATGCACAGGTTTGGGTTGGGAGGGACCTCAGAGCCCATCCCATCCCACCCCTGCCATGGCAGGGACACCTTCCCCTGTCCCAGGCTGCTCCCAGCCCCAGTGTCCACCCTGGCCTTGGGCACTGCCAGGGATCCAGGGGCAGCCACAGCTGCTCTGGGCACCCTGTGCCAGGGCCTCAACACCCTCACAGGGAACAATTCCTGCCCAAGATCCCATCTAGCCCTGGCAGCAGGACACTCCAGGCAGTCCTGCAGGACCTCAGACTCCTCCTCACGGGTCTATCTTTGCCCAGACTCCAGGAACACCGCAGCACCTGAGCCCTCACAGGCCACACCTGGCGTGGGAAGAGCTGCCAGGAGCTTTCCCTATGACAACACACCTTTCCCAGGGTTGGTTTTCCCCTCTGCTCCCAGCTCTCCAAATTAAAACATGCAACGAGGCCATCAGATAGAGGAGCAGCAGCAGCTCCACCTCCTGCCACAACACCAGCCCAGCCTGGCACCCCGGCAGGGCCCACATCCAAGGCACTGGCAGGGGACAGCTGGGATCACTGGGATTGCCATCAGCCAGGTGATCCTGCTGCCACCAAACCCCCAAAAGGGGGTGTGCATCCTCAGCACATGCACAAAGCCCTGGAATTCTGAGGTCAGCTCTAAAAACCTCACCCCCTGCTCCACATCCATGGACTGGTTGCCCAGAGCAGCTGTGGCTGCCCCTGGATCCCTGGCAGTGCCCAAGGCCAGGTTGGACACTGGGGCTGGGAGCAGCCTGGCACAGGGGAAGGTGTCCCTGCCATGGCAGGGGTGGCACTGGGTGGGATTTAAGGTCCCTCCAACCCAGGTTTCAGTGTGGGATTCCAGGATTCCCTCTGAGCTTTGATCAAGAAAAGCACGTATGGAGTGATGCCAGAAAAAAGGATTGGAAGCAGCTTGAGAAAGCATCTGTGGGAGGAGGTGGAGCAGGTGCTGCAGCCCAGGTGAACCAGGTGAACTTTGCTCCTTAACCTCCTCCCCTGGGCATCTGTGGATTCTTTCTGGAGCTGTCATCCAGCTCCAGAGCCATAAGCAAGGAAACCTGAGGAAACCAAGCTCCGGCCTTTGCCACTTTGTTGTGTTGTACTTACAGCAATGCTCTGAAGGCGAAGACCATCCCAGAATGCCACATTAGTTTGGACTGGGAGGAACCCTAAAGTTCATGCAGTGTCACCCCTGCCATGGGCAGGGACACCTTCCACTGTCGCAGGCTGCTCCAAGCCCCATCCAACCTGGCCTGGGACACAGCAAATGTTTTTACTGGGCAGAGGGGGTTTTGTTACACTTTAATTTATCATCCTCCATCCTTGTCCATGGCAGGGCTGCAGTATCAACACTGACTGGGCCCACGAGCATGAGAAACATCTCCCCAAACTCCAGGGAGCCCAAGGCCTCCCACAGGGAGCTGAGGGATGAGGGAGAGGAGGGATGAGTGAGCTGGGAGAGACGAGGGAGCTGGGGGACATGGGAGAGCTGAGAGATGATGGAGCTCAGCTGTCTGAGCTGATGGAGCAGAGGAAGATGAGGGAGTTCACCGAGCTGAGGGAATTGGAGCTCAGGGAAATGAGATGAGGGAGATGAAGGGTCTGTGGAGATAAGAGGGCTCAGAGATGGGGCTCAGAGAGCTAACTGAGGGAGCTGATGAAGCTGAGGGAGCAGAGGCAGAGCCCCGTGCTGAGCGAGGACAGCAAGGCTCCAAAGGAAGGTGCCATCCCCATGGATGCAGGGTGGCACAGACGAGGCCACAGACCCGCCCCGGCTGCAGGGAGCTCCCTGCAGCTCCTGGTCCCTGTCCCACACACTGGGGGACAGCTGTGGCTGTGGGCAGGATGTCACCGATGGAAGGAGTGGGAGATGCCACAGGCCCTGCAGGATGACATCACCAGTGCCCTGCCACGGGGCGTGAGGCCACATCCCAGCCAGCAGCACGGCCAGCCCTGGGCTCCTCCGTTGTCCCTGGCTTCCCTCACTTCCACATCCAGGTGTTTATTGTGGGAAGAAGTCCCTGAGAAGGAAGCACCAAGATGAGCAGGGCCCTGCATTGCCTCCTCATCCCCAGGGGTTGATCTGGCATCACTTCCATGGCTTTGACAGAGCCAGGCTCCCCCAGGGTGCCATCCATCAGACTCAGCACCTCATAAGAGCATCACAATCTTTATCTTCTGTGATAATTGAGGGGCAGAAATATCCTTTTACTTTCCACACGTGGCCAGGAACAGCAGTAATAGACAGGAGGAAAAGCAATGGCTTGAAAACAGATGCAACAGGCCCAGGCACCCCAACCCTGTGGGATGTCAGGGCCCTTCACAGCTGCTTCTCACATCCACAGCAAGGAGCAGACCTTTCCTACAAGCCTGACTCCAGTTCCATGACTTCAGTTCAAACTCCCAAATTAGGCTTCAAATTTCCCTGGAAGTTTCCCAGGCCAGGTTGGACACTGGTGCTTGGAGCAGCCTGGGACAGTGGAAGGTTCCCTGCTTTGCAGGGGTAGCACTGGATGGGCTTTGAGGTCCCTCCCAGCCCAAACTCTCTGTGATTCCATGACATCAGACCACCCTTCAGAAGAAAGCAGGCACTTACTCTATCAGCCAGATCTACGAGATGATGAAAGGGAAAACAAGAGCAGGAACTAAATCCAACCCTGGGACACCCACTGTGCCACGGCAGCTCTGCCAGAGACGTGGCAGGTCCCGTGTGTGCCAGAGGCAGGGACAGAGCCAAGGCAGCTCAGTAATTAAGGGGCCTGGCAAGTATCAAGGGATATTCTCCTCCATCCCTTAACGATTTCTACCCTTTCCCAGCTGACAGCAAAACACACTCCAGGCAAAGCCATCTGTAAACAGCCCCGTAATGGGATAAATATTTCTTACACGAGGCACTCCTTGGACACAGGAGACTCGCAGTCATGGAATCACAGGATCCTTGAGGCTGGAAAATCCCTCTGAGCCCACAGAGTCCAACCATCCCCAGCACAGCCAAGGCTACCACTGTGTCCCCAAGTGCCATGCAACCCCCTAGGATGTGATTCCACCCCTGTCCTGTGAACTGTGCCGCTCCTAAGTGATGTGGGCAAGAATTTTCCACACATCCCTGCCCAGCTTCATGGGACAGTCTGATCTGGGATACACAGCTCTGGAATCACCACACTGATATTACAGACTGCTTTGGATTGGGGGAGACCTTAAATCCCACCCAGTGCCACCCCTGCCATGGCAGGGACACCTTCCTCTGTCCCAGGCTGCTCCCAGCCCCAGTGTCCAACCTGGCCTTGGGCACTGCCAGGGATCCAGGGGCAGCCACAGCTGCTCTGGGCACCCTGTGCCAGGGCCTCAACACCCTCACAGGGAACAATTCCTGCCCAAGATCCCAGCCAGCCCTGCCCTCTGGCACTGGAAGCCATTCCCTGACTCCTGTCCCTGCAGGCCTTGTCCCCAGTCCCTCTGCAGCTCTCCTGGAGCCCCTTCAGGCCCTGGCAGGGGCTCTGAGCTCTCCCTGGAGCTTCTCCTCTCATGCACAGCCCCACTGTGCTTTCAATCCACGCTGCAAATGCTGCACCTCAGTGTCCATTGCATGCTCCTGGGAATGGGAGGGACTGCTGCACTCCCCACAGCTGCATCCACAGCTCTGGAAACACCAAGTACATCCCACCCAGAGGAATTTAAGGGCTAACACAGAAAAGTGAAATATAAACAGGACACAAATGAGAAACTGAAATTTCTATGGCTGATGAACTGATTAGAAGACTAAAATCTAGTATTTCAAGGAATGGACATAGATAGAACTCCTCTTTTAGAGACGAGGAGCACTGAAAAATACTGGATTAATAATATCAGTGGAATTCTGTGTTAAAGCACTAGGGAAGCACTTCCCAATCTTAAAAGTTTGTTCCAAGATTCCCAGGTTTCAGGAAGTTTCTCACCAGAGGCTGAACTCCCATCACCTCCCTGGGTGCTGTGATGAATAACAGCATTGTGGAACAGATAAAAGTTTTCTACATAGACTGTACTTATGACAGTTCCTAGATTTTATTCTCCTTTATTTTCCACTGTGAAGGAGAAAACACAACCTGCAGGGAAGCTCACAGGCAGCTCTATTGGATATTTAGGATGTTATCATGCCATTAAAACTCCATCTAAAACTGGGTGTTTGAAGGAGAACCTGGAACTGGAGAGCATTTGGCTCTATTCAACACACATTTCTAGGGCAGAAGAACAAAATGCTAACTGATACTTTGGGGGCCAGGCTCAGGTGCAGCATTAACAGTCTGGAAGCCCAAGGAAATCCTGGGAATCCACACCTCAAAACGGGAGCTGGAAGAGTACAAGGCCTGGTACAAGGGAGGAAAAGCAGCACATTCCTCCTGAGAGCTGCACACCCTGCCCAGGGCATCTGAAATCCAAACTCTTTGGCACTCTTGGGAAAGGATTTCTTGGCTTTTTGCCCTTTTTTTACCTTCAGATGTTTTCCAGGCCTTCCAGAGATCTTCCACACTGATGAGCTTGTCTTCTCCATGGAAAGTGCTGTGCTTTACTGCTGGGTCATGGTAATTCAAGTCTTCCCTCAAGAACTAGGAGAGGAATTAACAGCAAGATTAGGCCTTTGGTTCATCTTTTAGGGAGATGAGGAACATAAAAAAATTTTTGAATAGTAATAATTTTGATGGGAAATCAAAATAAATCTGAATAAATAATTTTTAAAATGGATATATTATATGTATAAGATATAGACATCTATCCTTTATACAGATATATTTCCTGCAGTACCCATGAATATTTCTGTTCCTAGGAAGAAAATATTCAGGAAATATTCAGTAAGTAAATATTTTAAATTCATTTTAACACAGAGAAAGGATAATTAATCAGAACCTTGTATCTTGGGATTCCAGACTCTTTTTCGAATTATAGTATCACCAAAAATTCACCTAAGTGGCACAATGGAACCAACTTTATGTCAATGGAGTAAGAACCCAAAAATTATTACTGGATTCATCTGCAGCTTCAAATCCAAGCTGGAACAAATGCCATGAGCAGGAGGAGAGGCAGTTCCACTGAAAAATATAGATAAATATATGTATCCTAGCTCAGTGGGTGCCCAGAGCAGCTGTGGCTGCCCCTGGATCCCTGGCAGTGCCCAAGGCCAGGTTGGACACTGGGGCTGGGAGCAGCCTGGGACAGGGGAAGGTGTCCCTGCCATGGCAGGGCTGGCACCGGGTGGGATTTAAGGTCCCTCCCAACCCAACCCAGTCTGTGAAATCTGCCAGTGGTGAGAACCACTCACAATGCAGTGTTCAAGAGATGGAACCAAGTTAAAGGAGAAGTTAAATTCTGCATTCCTGCCCCTCAGGACACAATCCCCACACAGGCAGCCTCATCTCTGGGCTCTTCCATGTGTAACAGGATTATATCCACACCCAGTAAACATCCTTAGATCTGGAGATGTTTTAACATCCAACAGGGCATGGAAAAGATCTGGGCAGCTTTGAATTCCAGGCTTCCTGCAAATCTCCCCTGCAGGTGCTGCCGAGGCCACCGAGGGTCCCGGGAGCTCTGGCCTGGCGCTCCCCGCTCTGCCCCCAAAGCTGCCACGGCCCTTCCTGCCTGGCAGAACACACGGACAGTGGGAGAATTTGGGAAAATATGTGGCTCCCGCAGGGGCTGGGCCTCGGGGCTCCAGCTGTGCCAATCCCTGGCCGACAGGCGCCGCGAGGCCCTGACCGCAGCAATGTCACCGACGTCACCAGCCCCGCTCCAGCTCCCACTGGCAGCAGGATCAGCTGCTGCTCTGTATATTTAGCTCGGGGAGCACAGAAGGGAAAAGTGATCCCTCAGCTTCCCTTGGGCTCGCGATGGCCCAAGCAAATCCCAAGGACTAGGTGCAGGGGCCTGAGGGGGGATGTCCCGGTGAATGAGCAAGGAGGGGCTGGAGGAGCTGGGCTGAGCCCACCAGAGCCCAAAGAGACCTTAAAGCACATTTTCCACCAGTACCTTCTGAGGAAAAGACAAAATCATGGAATCCCAGACCGGTTTGAGTTGGGATGGACCTTGAAGTCTACCCAGTGCCACCCCTGCCACGGACAGGGACACCTTCCACTATCCCAAATCTTCCAAACCCCAGGAACAAGAACCACTGTGCAGAGTACTGACCTACTTGCAAACCACTAAAAACCATTTCCAAGTCTTAAAGATCCCACTGATCCCAAACCTGGAGACATCCAGAGCTCCAAATCCTGAACAGAGGGTGGACCACACCATTCCCAAGGTCCCACATGGACCATCTCCAAGATCCTGTCCAGACCCCCCCAGCCTCAGCCAGGCTGTGAATCCACATGGACAGAAGGAAACTGAGTCAATCCCGAGTCTCCCTACCAAGTTCAGGGAACGACAAACCATGGTCAAACCAGCCAAAAGCAATGGGACCAGAAGCACCGCTACAAACACAGGATGAGCTGGGATCACAGTGGGAAGACTCAGCCTGGGAATGCCGATCTTGGTGCTTTGGGGCCTAAAACTGCAGCAGGACATGGAGCTGCTGTAGAGATTCCAGAGGAGCCCTGGAGCTGCTGCAGGGCTGGAGCNCCATGAGGCTGCTGCAGGGCTGGAGCCCCCCTGGAGCCAGGCTGGGAGAGCTGGGGTGCTCCCCTGGAGAGGAGAAGCTCCAGGGAGAGCCCAGAGCCCCTGCCAGGGCCTGAAGGGGCTCCAGGAGAGCTGCAGAGGGACTGGGGATGAACTTACTGGCTGAAGGCACACTCAGAAATGAGCAGATCCGCAAAATGGGATTTTCTGGAGGGTTTTTCTCCACAGAATCACAGAATCTCCTGAGTTGGAAGGGACCCAAGGATCATCAAGTCCAAGTCCTAGCTCTGCACAGCCCCAACAATCCCACCCTGCGCCTGAGAGCGTTGTCCAAACTCTCCTTGAACTCTGTTTTCTGGGTTTTTTTATCTGCAGAAACTGCAGCTACTGAAGCGATTTTTCAAACCTTCCCATGCCTCCCACATCCCTGGATCTGTGCCACGCTCCCTCCCGAGCTCCGGCTCCCGCTGCGCCGCAGCCAAGGGCCAGCCCCGCCACGTGCCGGGACCTCGCTGTGCTCCCCAACTTCCAGAGCTTTTCTGAGCTGCCAATTCCATCACAATTACACACAGCTCCTGTCTCCAAGGCCTCCTCCCACTCAGTGACCCCAGGCAGCAGGAGCGGGGCCTGGGAGGAGCCAGAGAAAGGCTGAGCAGCAACACAAACCTTGTTTCCTGAGGAAACCAGGCTGGCAGCGTCCGAGAGCACATCCCAAACAGCCGGAGCTGCCTTTGCTGGCAGTGTGGAGACAGGAATAGATCCCTAATTAGAAGATTTCCCCACGAGGGACAGCTCTTTCACTTTAATCGAGGCCACTGATGTCATCTGAAACTTCAATGAAAATTCGCTTCCCAGCAGGAAAACTGCAAGGATGACTTAGGGACAGCATGAAGCTGTGGGACAAAACTCCACCCATAATTTATTTTAAAAATACCATTGTCTGTGTGTTCCCTTCTGCCCAGGCAGGGGTTTCAGTCCAACTAAAATACTCCCATCACTTACCCCCAAAGGGTAGGGGCCAAAATAATAAATGAAAATATAAAGTTCTCAACCAACCAGGAAAATGCCCATCCCTGGAAGTGTTCCAATCCAGGCTGGACTGGGCTTAGAGCAACCTGGGATAATGGGAGGTGTCTCTGCCCATGGCAGGTGGTGGAACTGGATGAGGTCTAAAGTCCCTCCCAACTCAGACCATCCTGGAAGTCCATGAACCCCATAACAGGTTTAAATTTGAGCCTCCCGCATTCTTCTCAATAATCCCCCCGCAGCTGTCCCACCACAGCCCGGAGTTAAACCTGACTGCAAGGTCCCTGTGGGGGAGAGCCATAACCTTGACAGGGAGAACCCAGCAGGAGCTGGCTCAGAGAGGAAAATTCCTGCAATATCTCATTCAGTGGCTCCAGAGCCTATGACAGGTGAATTTAAGGCAACTTCAATAAAAGCTTAGCTGAGGTAAAGCAGCACGCATGGAATCCCAGGGACAGGGAATCACTAAGGTTGGAAAAGACTTAAAAAATCATCCAGTCCAACTGCAAATGCAACAACTCAAGCCAGGTGCCTCTGTCTGTGCAGCCCCAGCACAAACACAGCCTGGGGAGAAGGACCTGGAGGCTGCTGTCCCTGTTCCCCGGGAGCAGCAGCCACAAGTGCTGGGACCTGAAATCCCTGTGGCCTGGGCTGATCCCTCAGTGTGGGCAGCAGGAAAAGGATTGGGATTCTGCCTCTCTGCCCCACTCAGGCTGGACAGCCCTTTCCAGGGGGAATCTTCCCAATATCCAACCTGAAATTCTCCTGGTTCAGTTAAGGCCGTTCCCTCTCCTCCTGTCCCTGTTCCCCGGGAGCAGAGCCCGACCCCCCCAGCTGTCCCCTCCTGGCAGGGACTTGTGCAGAGCCACAAGGTCCCCCCTGAGCCTCCTTTTCTCCAGGCTCAGCCCTTTCCCAGCTCCCTCAGCCTCTCCTGTGCTCCAGACCCTTTTCCAGCCCTGCTGCCCTCCTAAAAGCAGAGAAGAGGTGCTGGGAGCAGGAGCAGCCCTGCCAGGGCTCAGCACTGCTCAGATCCAGCTCAGAGGCGTTTGAGGAGTGGCTCTAAGAGCACCAAGGCAGTGATTCTGCAGCCTCTTAGAAACACCCACTGAATTCCTCCCAGCCTGGCAGCGTCAAGGCTCTGAGCACACATCCCCAGCAGTGTTTTATACCGGGGGCTCCCAATGACTCCAGTGGGAGTGGGGACAAGATTTGCTCAGAGACATAAAACTGCCAGTTCTGCCCAACCCTAAGGATACGAGGCTTATTGCTAGTTTAATGCCAAGGAGCAGCACACATGGGCTGAAACGGGCTACCCTAGGCTGCCCCAGTCCTTGGGAGAGGCTGAGCTGCAGCTCCAGCCACTCAGTGCAGGGAACTGCCTCCAGGGAAACACCTCATGCGGTGGAGGAAATGCAATTGAGAGCTTTTCAATTGTTTTCATTACTCACTCAAGTGGGGTTGAGGCAGAGGGAACAGCCCTCCAAGCTGGGAACAGCTACCCAAAACCAGCAGCTCCTGGCACCAGGGGCCTGGGCCGTGTCCCTGGGGACTGTCACTGCTCCAGAGGGACGCTGTGATGGCTGCATTTGCAAGAGCAGCTGTGGCTGCCCCTGGATCCCTGGCAGTGCCCAAGGCCAGGTTGGACACTGGGGCTGGGAGCAGCCTGGGACAGGGGAAGGTGTCCCTGCCATGGCAGGGGGGGCACTGGGTGGATTTAAGGTCTCTTCCAGCCCAAACCAGTCCGGGATTCGGTAACCTGGGAGTGCAGAGCTACCTGTGAGTGGCAACAGATCCCTGCACCCTCGCGCTTCCTCTCCGCTACCAACACTCTGACTTTCCTGTTTAGCTGGCAGTTCTCCCTCGAAGACAGAATTCCTCACCTCCAATGAGCACCCACCACAACGGAGGCAACACTACAAAGAGCTTTCCCTTTTCCAGCTGACTCTTCTTTCCATCGGTGCTTGTGTAAACAAAGAACAACTTTCTTTCTCTTCAATCCTTTATCAGCTAAAATGTCCAAGGCTGACACAAAAAAAAGCTGCTCCTTTTTTTGCAGCGAGCACACACAGACTGAAACTGTTTTAGTTGGCTGCTGGAAGACTGCAGTAAACATAAAATCATGGAATGATTTGCCTTGGGAGGACATTAAAACTCATTTAACTTCACCCCCTGCCGTGGGAAGGGACACCTTCCACTGTCCCAGGTTGCTCCAAGCCTCTTCCAACCTGGCCTGGGACACTTCCAGGGATCCAGAGGCAGCCACAGCTTCTCTGCACAACAAAGAAGTGGCTACAAACCCCCAGCAGCGAGGAGAAGCCCCAACCTGCAGCAATGAAGTGCCGAGACACCACTTGGATCATCTCAGTGTGGCTTTCCCTGTGACGAGGAGCAGGCACCAGGCCCAGCTGCAGGCCCTGCCCGTGAGAGCAGCCCGTGGCAGTGCCCGGCCCCAGACTGACCTCGTCGCTCTCCTCCACGTCCACGTTGCCGTTGGCGTCGTCGTCCATCTGCTTGTGGATGTTGCGCACGGCCTCGAAGCTGAGCTGCTCGTCCTCGTCGTGGCACAGCGCCTTGTCGATGCGGCAGAACTCTGCTGGGGCAAACAGCGGAGGTCAGGGGGCAGCAGAGACCCTGCAGCCTGTCCTGGGAGCTCCTGGGGCAAATAGCAGAGGTCAGGGGGCAGCAGAGACCGTGCAGCCTGTCCTGGGAGCTCCTGGGCAAACAGCAGAGGTCAGGGGGCAGCAGAGACCCTGCAGCCTGTCCTGGGAGCTCCTGGGCAAACAGCAGAGGTCAGGGAGCTGCACAGCCCCTGCAGCCTGTCCTGGGAGCTCCTGGGCACAGCCTCCAGCCCCTGCCCAGGCAGGGCAGGGCTACCCCTCTCTCCCCCACCCCTCCACACCCCACCAGGGCAGCTCTCCCAGCAGGGGCTGGCTCCTGCCCACGGCCCGAGCTCCACGTCTCCCCTGGAGGCTGTTGGTGCTGGCATCGCCTGCAGCCAGGGTGTTTGGGGAGGAAGAGAGGTGTGTTTATAAAACGCGTCAATTAAAGCCCTTCCCTCCTTCCTGATTATGGAAGGGGCTCTTCTGGCTGCCTTTCACATAAATTTCTACTTTCCAAGACCAACACTTCACATTTTGCTGCAGGGGCTGGGAGAGCTGGGGGTGTTCACCTGGGGAAGAGATACCTGAGAGCCCCTTCCAGGGCCTACAGGGGCTCCAGGAGAGCTGGAGAGGGACTGGGGACAAGGGAATGGCTTCCCACTGACCAGATGACCTGGACAATGCTGAAGCCTCCTGCAGAGGCAGGGCTGGTGTCCTGCTGCTTCCCAAACCTCGGGGAGTTTATTCCATGCTAACTCCTGTCTCTCATGTTGCCTGGGGAGTCCAGCAGTGCTGGGAACTGGTGACCAAACCAGTGAGTGAACTGGGAACCTTCTCCAGGGCTCTCTGCTCCCCCAGGCCACCCGGGGCCAGCTGCTGACGGGTGCTGGCAGTGATAATGGGCACCCGGAATCACATGGACCTCGGAAGAACGTGGGGTGCCCTGAGGCTGAGTTGGAAAGATTTGGGGCTCCTCTCCTACCCTACAAGAACGTTCTGGTGTCTCAGAACTCTGGGCTGGCCCTTTCTGTGCTGGCTCCTCCCGTTATCTCCGAGGCAGCGAGCAGGGACACGAGATGGTCTCTGTGTTTATGCTGTCCTTGGACCCGACCCCAGAAGGAAAAATGAAGCCAGGCTAAAAGATATCTCCCAAAATATTACATGGTTGTCTTGTTCCAAGCCTGTGCTTGTTGTTGCAGGGGAGAACGTGGCAACGCTGCAGCAAAGTTTGGATTATAGGAAGGGAAGGTTGTGTTATTGTAAAAATGGAATTATTCAGATTAACCCCCTCCTGACCACAGAACTCCAGAGCCCTGGCTCACATCTGTCAAAGGGGTTCAAGCAGGGAAGGAGCCCTGAAGGGACGAATATGGAAGGGAAAAAGGACTGGGGGAGTCAAGGACTGAGGGGATCCTGCCCAGATTTCCTGCCACCCTAAGGACAGCCCCTGGGTATTTCCAGCACAAATGCCAGGAATGCAGATTGACCGATAGCAGTAGCAAGAGCAATAAAACAAGGGTTCCAAGTGCTGCCAGGTGCTGATAACCAACTACACCATCAACAGCAATCAAACCAAACCCAGGGAGGAATTTGCTTTCATCAAGACCAGAAAGAGCCCCATGGCCAAGTGATTTGATCAGCAGATAACCCTGAACTGATAACAGAATGGCCCCAGAATTTCAGCAGCCAGGATGGGCTATTCATTCTCCTCCCTGTTATCTGAATACCCAAATGAAGGAACAAAGACCAGCAGCAGCCACTTTGCCTAAGACTGATGGAAGATTAAGCCTAAAGATTACAGCAGAGAATCATCCTTTCGGTGGGAAGGGACCATAAAGCTCATCCACACCTCCCACTGTCCCAAGCCCTGCCCAAGCAGGCCTGGAATACTGCAATCAGGCAGTACAACACACCTTCACCGAACAAAGCCTCAAAATGAGGGCCAAATGGGCTTTGTTTAAGTAACTCTCCCTCTCCAGAACGTCCAGCCCCGATTTTTGCTCCAGCAGCTCCACAAGAGCCGCTTGCTGCCCAGTCCTCCCCAGGGCTGTGACTCCTGGAGCCCTGAGGAACAACACGAGCACCTTCACTCCCACCCCACCTCTCTGAGTCATCGGCAACCTTCTGTCTCCATCCCGCTGTTTGGTGGCCCCGCGCCTGCTCGTTATCTCCCCACTATCAACTGTGGCTGCATCTGCCCCTGCAGAACAAAGAGTCTCTTATCCCTGCCAAGCTGCGTCCTCGATGGGCCATTAACCTGGGCACATCAACATGGGCGGGCCTCTCATCCCTCCTGCCTTCCCTCCCATCCCTCCTGCCTTCCCTCCCATCCCTCCTGCCTCCCCTCCGGGCTCCCTGTCCCCACCAAAGGCACTTTGCAGCCTCTGCTCAGGGGTCCTACCGCCCCAGGGTGCCACCACCCAGATCATCAAAGACACTGTGGCCTAATTGCTGAAGTAGTGCTGGAATTTCACTGAGACACTGAGGCTGGAAAAGCCCTTGGACACCCATCGAGTCCAACTGCTCCCCAGCACTGCTAAGGCCACCACTAACCATGTCCCCAGATTCCACATCCAGGGCTGTGAAATCTATCCAGGGGTGTGACTCCCCCTGTGCCAGGGCTGGACAACATTGTCCATTAAGGAATTCTTCCCAATATCCAAGTTGAACGTCCCCAGCACAATTTGAAGCCATTTTCACGTGCCATGGAAGGCAGTTTGGGGTGGCTTTATAACAGATGACAAAGATGTGTCTTATGGTGGTCCCAGCTGGCACAAGTTGCCCAGAGAAGCTGCGGAGGCTCCAGCCATGGGGACACCCAGAACTCAATGGGACATGGCCCTGCACCAGCAGCTCAGGGCAGCTCTGCCTGAGCAGGGCCGGAGAGGACGATCCCCAGAGCTCCCCTGTAACATCATTTCATTCGGACCTTCCCTTTCTCACGGGAGATTCTCTCTAACGAGGACTTTGTTTAATTTCCCTTGATATCCTTCAACAGGTGCCATTATCTTCAATAACGCCCCAGGATCATTAAGGGTGGCGCTGGGTCCCTGCAGCCCCCAGTTCTGCAGCAGCTGTGGGGACAGCACCAAACAGCAGCTTAATTATTACAATTGTCATTTACATAACTAGCTTTTATAAACACCGGGAGGGCAGCCAAGGAAAAAAGCCCTATATTTGGGGAAAAAGAACTGTTTGCATATTTCACCCGTGTAAACAAGGGCTCGGCTGAACTTCCGTGCTCAGGGTTCCTCCCCTGGAACTCTGGGCTGCAATTAAAACATGCCAAGGACGACTTCAGGAATTTTAACGAAGGCATTCAACTGTGAGGGATGTATCCAGAGATTTCCATTCCCTCTGGAGGGGTAAGGAATAGCAAGGGGAACCCTGATATCTTGCAAGGCTGCGGAGCAGCAGCACAAAGAGCAAGGGTAAAAGGGCACAGTAACAATCTTGGGTTTCCAGCTCTGATTTCCAAACATCAGAGCCTGATGGAGCTATGAGAGTATCCAGCCATTCCCACTGTCAGGAAAGCACTCAGAGTGTTTTTATACTTCAAGCTGACACTGTACAGCTTGTTTACTACAGAGAGAACTGTCAGACTCCAGGTCTAACCCACCACAAGCAATGTGAAAGTCACATGCAAACCCTTTTCCTCACAAAATTACATGGATTTATCAATCAGAATTGGGATTTTAGCACATGCTCGTTTTCCTATTCCTTTTCACCTACCTTCCCTGGCAAACTCCTTCCCTGGGAGGTGCAGAGCCAGGGCACCAAGCCTTGCTCCGGGCAGGATGGCATCTTGGGCAGGAATTGTTCCCTGTGAGGGTGTTGAGGCCCTGGCACAGGGTGCCCAGAGCAGCTGTGGCTGCCCCTGGATCCCTGGCAGTGCCCAAGGCCAGGTTGGACACTGGGGCTGGGAGCAGCCTGGCACAGGGGAAGGTGTCCCTGCCAGGGCAGGGGTGGCACTGGGTGGGCTCTGAGGTCCCTCCCAACCCAAATCAGACGGTGATTCCATGACCAACACGGACCTCACCCCTGTTCCCACCTCCCTTACAGTGTGGAAACTCCAACAGCGATTCTCCCAGCAGGTTTGGGATGTAGCACCTGGCAGCTGAAGGGAGTTTGCTCAGGGCAGACAAAAGAGAGCATTTAAGTTCTGAGCATTCAGGCACTCTGCTCAACAGGGAATTACTCCCATGCTCTTGCTCCTGTGTTCCCATCACCCTTGGGACAGCAGGGTCTGGAGCAGTTCAACAGGGATTCACTGCACTCAGCCAGTTTTCCACTCCATGGAATGCCACTGGTTTGGGTTGGGAGGGACCTTAAAGCCCATCCAGTGCCACCCCCAGGCTGCTCCAACCTTCAATGACTACAGAAGTCTTAGCAGGAGTTCAAAGAGATTTTCTTCCTCTAAGAGAGCACCTTGCACGATGCAAAAAAACCAAATCCTTGTACCCAAGTCAGATTAAACAGTCTAGAAAAAATGTAAATCCAAGCAGAGGTTGGACCGTTTGATCTCTGAGAGACTTTTAAAGTAGCACCAACGCCCTCGGGTGTCTCTGCTGGAAGGTCCAACCTTAAATGTTCACAAACCATTTAATAACAGTGCCCAGGGAAACAGGCTGTAGCCAGTTCCTGGGGCCAAACCTGGCTCCTCTGCTCTGGAAGTCCCCCGGTGTCTCAGCATCAGCATGACAAAGCCACACAGGGTCACACAGATGCAGAAGGAAGCCCTGTGTGATCCACGGAGCCTCCCAGCACCTCCGCAACCGAGCACAGCCACGGGAAGGAATTAAGCAGCCAAGTGAGGTTATTGCACAGTCATGAACTTGCACTCAATTAAAACCTTAAAATCCCTTCCCCAAATGGGCTCCTTTCCTTGGCACACGCTCAGCATTTATTTACTACCATCAACGCTCTCATCACCGAGTGCAATCAGCCCTTTTCATCCTCTCCATGCACCAATTTACTGCTTTAATGTCAGCCCATTGCTTCCAGACATCCCCTTCCCTGCAGCAGCCCTTTCATCCCTGGCTTCCACCAAGTATCCCCCCCCCAGAACTTTGTCACCCTACTTTTCTTCAACAACACACACCCCCAAATCACACAGAATCCCCAAAAAACAAGCCAGCTTTCTGGTTGAGTGGGACCACATGCCACTATGCCATGCCATGCTCTGCTTGTCCTGGCAGTGCCCACCCCTCCTCCCGCCCATGCTGTCCCAACACACGCTCCACTCTGTCTGTGAACAGCCACCCCACGTCCAGCAGAGTTTTTGGGGATGCCTCCACCCTCCCTGCGGCTCCCAGACCCCCCCAGAGCAGATCTGGGCACCCTGGCTTGGGTGCTCTGGCCTCCAAGCGCCAACTTCACCCATTTCCTTCCTCAAGATCTGTTTGCTTTCCTCAGGCCCAAGGCCTGTGGGACACTTCTCCTAGGCTGAACAAATAAGATAACAGAGGTTGTTTTGGTACCACCCTGCCAGGCACAGCGGCTCTGCCCACGGGCAGCTCCAAATACCACATCAGGGCCTTCTCCAGAGGAGCGGCAGGAGCCAAAATATCCCGTGGGCAGGGAAGCTCTTAAGAGCTGAAATAACTGGAGATTGGGTTACTTCAGAACCATAAACCAAGCAATCTGACTGCTGACACATTCCTGCCCCACTGTGTGCAACAAAACCGAATCATTAAAACTGCAGCCACAGCCAGGGCCATCCAAAACTGATGGGAGAGGGGCAGACAGTAACAGGATATGGGGAAATGGTTTTGAATTAAGAGAGGGGAGTTAGACTGGAGACTGCGGGAAGTTTTTTTTCCCTGTGAGGGTGGTGAGGCCTTGGCTCAGAGCAGCGGTGGCTGCCCCTGGATCCCTGGAAGTGTCCAAGGATGGGATTTGGAACAACCTGGGACGGTGGAAGGCGTCTCAGCCCATGGCAGGGGTGGCATCAGATGAGCTCTGTGGTTCCTCCCAGCTCAAACCACTAGGATTCTGTGATTCCATGTGTCAGGAATGCTCTGCACAGCCGTGGCAGTACTGTGCACCAGAGGAATCCATGGCACTGAGCAATCCTGTGGCACCTGATCCAGAGACCCAGGATCAACATTCCCGCTCTGCAAAGACACAGGATTATCCCACGGCCCACACCAGCCTTCCAGTGATTTTCACAGAGTCCCAAAATGGTTTGAGTTGGGAAGAAGCTCAAAGATCATCGAGTCTCACCCCCTGCCATGGCAGGGACACCTCCCACTGTCGCAGGCTGCTCCCAGCCCCCGTGTCGAACCTGGCCTGGGGCACTGCCAGGGATCCAGGGGCAGCCACAGCTTCTGTTCTGGGTACTTGAAAGCCTCCCAGTGAGGGGTGGGAAGGAATCCAAGCCCCTCAGCCCCGTGCCAGCCGTGAGTCACCACTCCAGCAGCCCCAGCCCACGGCGCGCGCCGGCTGCTGCACACCGGGATCCAAACTCATCATGACTGAGTGAAAGAGAAATTGCTGAAAGTAAGGAAACCACATAATGGATGAGTGAGTCATCCCTGCCTGAAAAATTGAAGACAGCAAAGAAAGCTTAGAAGTCAAAGAAAAACCCACAACAGTGCTGCAGTTCCATCCTGCCACCCCGGAGCCAGGAGATCCATTCCTGCAGCACCGCCTGCCCAAAGCCAGGGATTCCCAGGGCCAGCTCTGGGCACCAGCTGGGTGATACCCTTGGCAAAGAACACCTGGAGCAGGAAGAGCTCCAGATACTGAAGGAAAAATTGTGGTGGCTCTGACCAGCTAACAGAAGTACAGAAATCCTCTCGTACTGTCAGAATTTATGAGAAATCATAGAATGGCAGAAAGGCTCATGTTGGGAGGGACCTTAAAGCCCATTCAATGCCACCCCTGCCATGGACAGGGACACCTTCCACTGTCCCAGGCTGCTCCAAGCCCTGTCCAAGCTGTTCTTGGCACTGGGAAGCCATTCCCTGGCTCCTGTCCCTCCAGGCCTCGTCCCCAGTCCCTCTGCAGCTCTCCTGGAGATCCTTCAGGCCCTGCCAGGGGCTCTGAGCTCTCCCTGGAGCCTTCTCTCCTCCAGCTTTTCCAGCCTGGCTCCAGCTCTTGCAGCATCCCCGTGGCCTCCTCTGGACTCACTCCCACAGCTCCATGTCCATTCCAAGCTGGAGGCCTGGGATGGAGAGCTCAGAGCTGACCCAAAATCCGCACTCACAGCCGGCTTCCATCTCACCTTCACAGCCTCACAGGATGGCTGAGGGAGCCCAGTGCTCCAGGAGCAACGTGCACCTTCCAAAGGGCATTTCCTGGCCTCTTCCCCCTCCTCCCCAGCATCCCAGGCTCCAAGGACTCCCCTGCTCCCTTCCCAGACATGCTGCTGCATTATTAATCCAAGGGAAGCAGCACCATTCCCATGCTGCCATACAAGGACAGCTTCTCCCAATTCTCGCCTTATTTATCCCTCACGTGTCTCACCAAGAACTGGTGGTTTCCATGTCCAGAGGGACCCTGGAGAGCAGGAAACAGGGTGGCAACAGCCTCTGCCTTGGCCATGGCCCACGCTGCACAATCTGCCTTTCCTACAGCCAGAGGGAACGGGCTGCTCCCAAAGCACCCTGTGGGACGTGGCCCTGCTGCAGGGCTCCTGGCTGTCCCTGCACAGTCTCCACCTTCCACTGAACAGGACTCCAAGAGGGCAAGGCCCTGCCAAGGCCAGGCACTGCCCATCGCCTACAGCTGACCCCACAGGAAAACCCTAACCTCAATTATCCAACCTCAGCAACAGCCTGCAACCATCACCTTGACTTCCTTGGGAATAAAACCCTTCCCAGTGATCCCGTTATCCTCCCCCAAACTCAAGCAAAGCCACTCTCCTGTATAATTCCCTTCCCATAAGGATCAGGACAGCAGCAAAGGGGGACCCAAGGCAGATGTGGATCCTGGCACAGGGAGGAGAAAGACAAAGGCATGGGAAGAAGGGGGAGGAAAGGAGCAGGAGGAGGCAGGAGCTCGTGAATAACACAAGTCCACAAAAAAGCCAAGGTTTGTTATTTTTGGTGCTCACAGACATGTTTGGTTCCAGGCACCAAACAGCCACAGTGGGGAATCCCAGAAGAAGAACAGGACCCTGGATGTGCCAGGCACTGCCTGTGCCGTGCTCAGCAATGGAACGCTACCAGATCCCACATGGGACAAGTCCAGTGACGTGACAGGACAAGGGTTCGAGGTCCATAAGAAAGAGACACCTCTCTGCAGTACAGTGGTCACACTGCTCCCAAGGGGGAATCCCAACCTCCACTCAACAGGGGGAGGAAAAAGACTCTTCCCAGAAAACCCCACACATCCTCTTTCCACTGAGTGTCACTATGAAAGACCGCCCCAAGCCCCAGGTACTGCCTTTCCCCACACCCAGTCACTGCCAAGGGACACCACGCAGCACACGGGGCAGCAGGGCGGGAAAAGCAGCAATTTAGGGGCAGCACCCATGGCACAAATGAAAATAAATCCCTGTTCTGGCAGGCAAAAATCATTCACATTAGCAAAACTGCAGTTTTAAATTATTTCCCCTTCCTTGCCAGCCACACATGAGCACTTTGAGTTACATCAGGGTCAGCAGAATGAGAGAATCACAGAATATCCTGAGGTGAAGGAACCCCCAGGGACCATCCAGTCCCACCCTGTCCCTGCCCAGAGCCCCAACAATCCCAGCCTGGCACCCCTGGCAGCGCTGCCCAAAGGCTCCTGCAGCTCTGGCAGCCTCGGGGCCGTGCCCATTCCCTGGGGAGCCTGGGCAGTGCCAGCACCCTCTGCGGGAAGAACCTTGCCCTAAAATCCACCCTCCATCCCTGCTGGCCCAGCTGCAGCCGCTCCCTCAGGTAGAAAAAATCATCCATGGATGGGCAAACAGCAATGATCCCAAACGTGCTGGTACACGGCAGGTGTTCCTGAATTCTAAACCTTCTGCCCCGAAGTGAGAGCTGCTGTTTCCCAATCCAGTGGGAAAATGAGGAGCACCCCCAGCTCTGAGAGGCACCATGCCAGCAGTGAAGGAGCCCTGCCTGCCTGGAGCTGCCTCACTGAAAAGGTTGTTACTAAAAAAACAATTTGAAAAGAAAATCTTGAAATGAGTCACTGTAGAACCAGGATTAAATTGAGAATTTTATGCTTTGCTACACTGGAAGATGGAAATGCTACTTTTGGAGGTGATGGTGGGGAGATTCACCCCTCTGACAAAAGACACTTCCTAAAGTAGCTGTTTTCTGAGGGTGATCAGGGAAAGAGGAACTTTCTAGAACAGACACAGACCAAGAACAGCACTGGAACCCTGAGGCTCCTCATCCCAGCAGGGTCCCAGCAGTGCTGGGGCACCAAAAGGTGACACAAAACACAAGGTGTCATCTCTAGGCCACAAAACCTGGGAGTGAGAGCAGGAGCTGCCAAAATCAGAAGGGAATCCCCAAATCCCTGGGGCTGGAAAAGCCCTCCCAGCCCAGGCAGTGCCAGCGGTGCCCGGTGCCCACCGTGTCCCCAGCCCAGAGCTCTGAGTGCCACCTCCAGGGGACACCTGCAGGGAGGGGCACTGCAAACCTCCCTGGGCAGCCCCTGCCAAGGCCTGAGCTCCCTTTCCATGGGGAAATTCCTGCTGCTGCCCAAGCTGAGCCTGCTCTGGCCCAGCCTGAGGCCGTGTCCTCTTGCGCTATCAAGGGGGAAGGAGAGAAGGGAGTAGGGAAGGAGAGAATGCTTTCCAGTGACAACAGCTGGTGATTCCATCAGCTCAGCAGCTCCTGAAACCTCTCCCATGGCCTGAAAAGTCCACATGGTGAGGCAGCTCCCACACTTGGCTTCTCTGAGGACCAGGAGACACACGGCCACTTGTGCTTTAGGAACAGCAGGGATTTCAGAGTGATCCCAAACCTCAGATCCTTTTTCCCTGAACACGGACTTTCCAAAATCCACCAGGCTCTTTGCAGTAATAAAGAGGCTTTAAAAGACAAGCTGGAAACTCCTTGGACAACATACTCTTCACCCTCAGCACACAGGGAAGAGCTCTGGCGTGATGCAAGCCCTGTTGCAGTTGAGCACTTGAAACTAATGTTGTGTAAGCAAAAACCCAAGAAAGAAACCTCCAAACCTTTCCTGAGCCCAGCTCTGGTGCCACCCCACAGCTGCTGCTCCACTGCCTGTGCTAAACCCAGCTTAACCCTCCCTGAGTCTGCCCAGAGTCACCTGGGACAGTGTGCAATGTCCAGAAAATCCTCATATTTGAGCACATCTGGGGTTCTCCTCTAGAAGGGCAGTTCACCTTTTCCCCATCATTCCTAAACCATGATTTGGCTTTCCACAGGCAGCTGGAGAGTCACTTCAGGGTTTGGAATGTGCCCTAGTTCTGAGCCCTGTGTGAAGAGGAGTCAGTTTTAGGGGAAGCTGGGGCAGGAAAGGGGCAATTTTCCAAACCCCAGTCACTGGGAGTCAAGACTATGACAGCCCAGCCATGGAATCCCAGAGTGATTTGGGTTGGAGGGACCTCAGAGCCCACCCATTCCCATCCCTGCCATGGCAGGGACACCTTCCCCTGTCCCAGGCTGCTCCCAGCCCCAGTGTCCAACCTGGCCTTGGGCACTGCCAGGGATCCAGGGGCAGCCACAGCTGCTCTGGGCACCCTGTGCCAGGGCCTCAACACCCTCACAGGGAACAATTCCTGCCCAAGAATTCCTAATCTATCCCTGCCCTCTGTCCCTTGTACTGTGCACCTGCAGCTTTTACTGCCCCAAGTGCCCCTCAGGCCCAGGGCTGTGGGATGGGGGCTCCAGGTGCTACTTGCACCTGGCCCAGGGCTCGCTGCGTGCCCAATCCCACCCTGAGAACTCTGCAACCACGTCCCCCGTGATCCCCAGCCCCAGGAGGGACCAAACCATGCTGAGCACCCCGGGCACGCAGCCAGGGGAGCGGGGCTGGCCCCAACCCCGTCCTCACTGGGGCTGAACAAACAGATCCTTCCCACAGCCTGGCATTCGGTAAGAAAATGCCCCATGGAGTTTCACAGAGGGGGATAAATCACTGGAGCAGGGAATGGCTGACATGAGGGCCCGAGCTGTGGGCCCAACGCCGGCGGCCGCAGCAGGAGTCCATGGCACAGGCAGTGCTTGGAGCAGCATTGCAAGGGCAAACAAATAAATTCCTCAGGCACCTTCCTGAGTGCTCCATAAATCCTCCAGGCACACGCGGCAGAAGGTGGGAGCGCTGTGCGCAGCGGAGCCCCAAGAAGGGCTCCATGGCCACTCACGGAGCCATTCCCAGCACAGGAATCGCGGTCCTGGCTTTGGGATTACAATGGCTCTCCCTCCCCTCACGGCCCTGGCAGAGCTCTGGACCACAGAGCACAACGGGAAGAGCTCTGTGTGCCCAGAGAGGGGCTCAGTGCCATGGAGAGGGGCTCTCCCTCCTTGTTCATCTCCTGAGGGCTGGGCACGCTGCACTGGGAATATTCCCGATGGGAGCAGCGCCCTTGGAGTAACAGCTCTCTCACGAGGAGCTCTCTTGGAACGTGTAACCCCCTGAGCAAAGCACTCAGAGTGTGGAATACACACAACAGAAAGCTCAAGCTGGATCAAACAGCAGCTTGGAAGAGTTTGGGACCAACCCAGGAATCCAGCGCAGTGTCCGTGGCTGCCACAGAACACTTCGTTTACCAGAGGTTAATTAGAGACCAGCACAGCTTCCAGCCAGCTGAGGCTGCCTTAGAGATGTGCTTCCAATCAGAAAACGTGGCCTTGACTTATTTAAACAGATTCTTATTCCCAAACACATGTGGGAAGGACCAAGACTTTCTGCATGACATCAACCACCAAACTTGAGAAAACAGCAGCTCTCCACGTGTGAATTAAAACCAAAATATTTTCATTACACAAGAAAAAAAAAGAGACTTACTAGAACATTATTATCATCATGAACAGTTTAAAAGTTAAATTCTAAAAAAAACTGCACCTCGTCTCTTCTTGAAAGGGACACTGAAATCCATCCAGTGCACCCCTGCCATGGCAGGGACACCTTCCCCTGTGCCAGGCTGCTCCCAGCCCCAGTGTCCAACCTGGCCTTGGGCTCTGCCAGGGATCCAGGGGCAGCCACAGCTGCTCTGGGCACCCTGTGCCAGGGCCTCAACACCCTCACAGGGAACAATTCCTGCCCAAGATCCCAGTCAGCCCTGCCCTCTGGCACTGGAAGCGATTCCCTGGCTCCTGTCCCTGCAGGCCTTGTCCCCAGTCCCTCTGCAGCTCTCCTGGAGCCCCTTCAGGCCCTGGCAGGGGCTCTGAGCTCTCCCTGGAGCTTCTCCTCTCCAGGGGAGCACCCCCAGCTCTCCCAGCCTGGCTCCAGAGCAGAGGGGCTCCAGCTCCGTGGCTCCTCTGGGCTCCCTCCAGCAGCTCCAGGTCCTTGTTGCGCAGGACCCCCAAGCCAGAGCAACTCTGCTGTGGGGTCAGCCCAGGGAAGGGGGCTTTGGGGCTGGAGGTGCTGTTTCTGCTGGAGGAGAGCAGAGCCCATCCCAATCCCACTCCCCAGATCACCTGGATGGAACCCTTCTTTCCTGTGGATGTGGCACTTGTCACTTGGAGGGAAAAAAGCATTGGTAGTAAAAATGAATGTTATTTTTTCAGTCTTGTATTTCAGGCTACATCAGCCGACATGAAAAAAATCCCCAAAACCCAAAAAAGGAAGTTGAGTTTTTCTCTATCAACTCTCCTGAGCAGCACCAGCACGGGACACAGCCACTGGCTGTACTGGTGGTATTTCTTGTGTCACCTCTGCAGCACTTCCCCCCCGCAGCCAGAACACACAGGACTAAGTTTAGCCATCGTTAGGCCACAGATAAATCCCTCCTAACCCCTGTCCACTCCCAGAGCCAAGCCAGCAAACCAAACCATCTACAAAGAGCTCTGCATTCACCCAAAGATGACTCCTTAAACTCATTATTCAGGGCTAATTCCTTGCAGTTCTTCCAGGACCAGAGGAGCAGCAGCTCCAGGGTCTGAGCAGCAACACTTGGGCACACTGGGCTGCAAAAATCCTGTCAGAGTGTGAAGTTCTGGGTTATCGCTGTTGGGCTGGGCTGACTCAGCGTTCAGCACCAGCCACAGCCACGCTTAAGGACTGTGTTTACCAAAGGGATCACTCTGGCTACCAGGGAAGCTCCCTGCCAAATCCTAACAAAAACACACAGGTGACTCAGGAAGACAAGCCCAGACTCTTCTGGATCTTTTTTAATACCTCATTAATCAAGAAAAGAAACATTCTATACCCGCCAGGCAGAAAATATTCTTCCCAGCAGCAGCATAATGGGAAAAAAAGGAGCCACGAGCTTTCCTCCCTCCTCTGCTGCATACAAGGAACTTCCCTGCAGCTTCCCTGAAAATTCGTGTCCAAAGCAATTACAAGTGGCCCAGGCTGCCAGGGCAGGGATGGAATCACATCCCTGGAGGGATTTAACAGCCCTGTGGATGTGGCACTTGGGGACATGACTTAGTTGAACTTTGCAGGGGCTTTTCCAACTTAAATAATTCCACGAGCCTCTCCAGTAAACCCAGCCCTTTCTCACCTTATGCACCAAAGCCTTCGCGAGTATTTCTACCAATGCTCACACAAAGACTCTACTGATCAATCAAGCCTTTTTGCTCTTTCTTTCCAACACAAACTCCCTTTCTTAAGGACAGAAGGTGCTCGATTTACTGCCAGAGCCAGGACAGGTGCCTGTGAACCCCCAGCTTTCCCAGGAATGCTGGATGTGCCACAGGCTGGGCCATCACACTGCCCTTGGAGAGGGTCTCGAATCCCTGCTCTGCCAGGTGACTTCCTGCACAGCACTGAGATCTCAGCACTTCAATCCTGCCTGGGGAACAGGAGGCCTGGTGCTCCCACATCCCACAGCACCACGAGGTTAAACATGCAGCACCCCGAGGAACTCTGAGGAGCTGGGAGCCACATTCCCAGCACAGGTGTTTGGCAGATGCTGAAGAAGCCACCTGAGTTTGAGCCACAGAGCAAGACTGGGTCTGGTTTAACAGCCCCTGCTCCCTGAGTGAACAGCAGTTGGGGCTTCTCCCAATGCCAAAGGAATCACAAGAATGAACCCAGTACACCTTTCCAGTGGGAATAAGGATGAGGTGGGGTGAGATGTCCCCCTTTTCCTACATCTCAGGCAACCTCCCCCCCAGTTCCACTGCTCCTGGCAGGACCCAAGGGCAGCACATCCCACATCCCTGTGGGCACAGCAGGCCTGTGCTGATCCGTGGTGCTCCTGCTGCTTCTCCCACGTGGAGCTCGGCTTTGTCCTGGATCCTACCCATGTTCCCAACCTCAGCAGGGCACCAGGGCCATCACAATGCAGGGGTGTGGGGCTCAGTGTGCTCAGGGTGCCTGTGCAGAGCCCAAATGGCTCTTCCAAAACCCTGAGTGGTGCCAACACAGTAAAGAGACACAAGCACTGCAGAGATCCAGGCTGAGACGAGCTGTGACAGTGGGACAGCAGGATAGTGGGATAGCAGGACACCTCCTCCCAGCAGAGTCCAAAGGAGCAGGAAAGCATCTCAGCCATTTCACCTTGTTAGGCTGAGCAGCTGAAAATAGCCCTGGGATGAAAAACAAACCAGCTGGACAAGTTCTCCAAAGCGGGAGGCTCTGGCCAACAGGGAGTGGAGCTCTGTCCTGTCCAGCGCTCTGTCCCTGCCCCCTAGCCCAAGCTCTGTCCTGTCCACAGGGTGCTCCAGGGGGTCAGTGCCAAAGGAGCATCCCCCAGGCCAGCCCGGGGGAAGGGAGGGGTGTCAGGGAGGGCACTGCCCCATCCAGCCAACCTTTGAAGATATCCATCTCACAGGATGGCACAGGAATGCCAGACATTCTCATGAAGGCTCCTGCTCTGACATGACAAACTCCAAGGGTTGAGCCTCACCCTTTGAAGCATGAATTTTTTTTTGTCTCCTTTCCCAAGAGGAAAGATAAAAGATGGGAGAAAAAAATAACCAGCAACCCCACTCCTCACACCAACTGCTGTCAGGAAAACTTCTGTAGGAATCATTCTGCAGTGTGGGAGAACAGCACTGAATGCCCCCAAATATCCCTTTCCATCCCCTTTTTTTGTTAATGACACAGCAAATGAAATGAACAGGAAAACCTGTGTACCTCCAAAACCCGGAGTGCAAATCTCCAGGAAACAGGGTGGTCCATGAGAAACCTCTGAGAGCAGCAGGACAGGGGCCAGGAGGGCAGGGCTTGGGGTGGGACAGGGATGGCACCCATGGTGGGGTGAGAAGAGCCTTGGGATGAGATGGGACGAGGACAGCCCCCATCACTGCCCCACCACGAGATCCCTCTGCCAGGTGTGCTGCCATCACCATTCCCACAAAACCACCAGCATCTCCAACCTGGTGTCCACACTCCCCAGTTTCACAGTTTTGGAGTGTCCTCTTTCAGGACACAGCTTAATTAACCGACTCCCACCTCAGCAGACCAGGCTGCAGGAGTGCCAGTCCCTGATGAAGCAGAGGAACCTCTTCACCTTTCCAGCACTGCAGCAGAGGGTCCCTCACACCTCCTGGGACACCCACAGCCAGGGCCAGCCTGGGCTCCTGGAAGGAGCTGGGAAGCCAAAAAAGTCTGAGACTCTGGGTATCAGGACAAAGCAGAGATGGAAGGGGTTGCTCTGGCAGAGCCTGGCACAATCCACCCCCTAAGCCCAGGGAGCATCAGCAGCTGTGCTGTGTTTGTGCCCTAGTCCAGGCTGGGGACAGACCCCCCTGAGCCCCCAGCAGAGCCACCTGGATCCACACTCCCCACAGATCAAGGCATGGCACGGACAAGAACTTCCCTCCTGATCCTTTCCACGGGTTTGAAAAGAAAACAGGATCTGCTCAAGTTTGCAGTTTAGAGGCCAGAGCCACTGTGAGATCCCGGGAACATCAAACTGCTGTCGCCTTCCCAAAACACCCTGAGATGCTCAGACCTTTCGTCAGCATTTCCCCACCAACACTTCGGGCCTGGACTCGGATCCAGCTCCAGAAATGCCAGCCAGAGGAAGCTGGAAAGCTCCAGGGGGATCTGCCCTGCCTGATGTGGGATCACTTCCCCCAGCAGCAACCACCCATCACACACAGGAGAAGAGGGAATAACCCTTCCACAGCCTGCCTGGCCTGGGGGGCTCCTCACCTCTCCTGCAGTCCTGGAGCTGCTCTGTGACAAGCACCAGCCCTTCAGGCCAGCACGAGGTGCCAAACGTGGATTTTCCCTTCCAGCTGCCAAGTGCCGGAACAAACCCACCCAGGCACCCTCAACAACAGCAGCTGTTAATTTACAGAATTATTTCTGTCCCCCACAAAAATTAGTTTCTACCCTCCATCCATCTCTAGCCAGTTAAAAAAACCCCTTTTTCTCCCTTTGGCTTACTCACTCATTAATTATGTCCTGGCACTCTCACAGATCTAAACACATGCATTGCTTAGCAGCTTTAATCCTGAATTTTTCCTCCCTTTCCTGCAATCCAAAGCCTCCCTTGCCTAGGAAGGGGCAGGCTGTTCCAACCAGCAAGCTGTTCCTTTGCAACTCGGAGAGGAACATTCCTCAAGTTCTCCTGTTTATTGTATTTTTATTCTCCCAGAGCAGCCGAATTTACGGCAGAGCTCTAAACCTGTGGAGAAGGATTAAACTGACCTTAAAACTCTGTCCTTCGGGGAAAAACAAACACTGGGCTACAAAAATAGTGCCTTTTCCTGCAAAACGTGTGTGTGTGTGTTACCAAACATCCTCGTTTCCAACTGCAATGCTGCTGCTTCCACTTTCTGAGAGCTGCTGGGATCAGCAATTTCCAAATCCCGGAGGAGGCAAAGGGATGGTGGAACTGAGAGCATGCAGAGCTCCTTGGTGGGATAAAGTGCACTTCCAAGGAAGTGTCTTTGTGGATCCTACAGATGTCTTCTATAGCACATCTCAGCAAGATGCAGATAAAAATATATATATACAAAAAAAAAAAAAATCTATGTGCCAGAGGCAACCACTGAGACTGCTGAGAGACTTCCGAGGAGCACTTGGTGGTTCCCAAAGTCAAACTCCACAGATGCCCGTGATACACAGTGATATAATGCATTTTCCAAAGTGGAAAAAATGGGTTACTTAAAAATAGGTCCCTAATCCAAACAAACAAGCATCCCGGTACTGTTTCATGGAGGAAAACAAGCAGACAGGGACAATCCGGGGACAGAACCATGCGTGGCTCCCTAATGACTTCCTCATGCTCCTCTGAAGGTTTTCCATCGACTGCAGAACCAGGGATTTCAGCGAGGACTGCCAGGAAAACTCCTGGGCACAGTCTTGCCATCACTGCTGATCATGAACTGTATTCTTAGGATTATTGCAGAGAGCTCAGAGCCCCTGCCAGGGCCTGAAGGGGCTCCAGGAGAGCTGCAGAAGGACTGGGGACAAGGGAGGGAGGGACAGGAGCCAGGGAATGGCTTCTCACTGCCAGAGGGCACAGTCAGAGGGACTGTGGGGAAGAAATTATTCCTTGTGAGTGGCGAGGCCCTGGCCCAGCGTGAGGCAGGAGCTCCTTAAGGCTCCCATGTGCTGCAAGAGTGACAGAGCAACGGCTTTAATTAAAGAGTCCTTCATCCCTGCCAGCACCAGCTCCTAAAACTGAACCACAGCTCTGGAGGTGCCAGAAAATTAATCAGGCACGGCTGCAGGGGCTGGGGAAACAAGGGGGATAGAAAATTAAAGTGTTCCAGAGAGCCCAGCTTGGATTAGCCATGGGAACAGAGCAGCAGACAGCCCTGCCTCCACAGGAAACATCCCCAAATTCCACAGCAAAGAGAGTCTGGAGGGAGAAGCAGCAGGTCCCAGGGCTGCACCTGGTAACAGGGAGAAGGCAGAAAAGAGGCCCAAATCCCCATTATTCACAGCATCCCATGCTGGTTTGGGCTTGAAGGCACCTTAAAGTCCATCCATCCCACCCCAGCCATGGCAGGGACACCTTCCCCTGTCCCAGGCTGCTCCCAGCCCCAGTGTCCAACCTGGCCTTGGGCACTGCCAGGGATCCAGGGGCAGCCACAGCTGCTCTGGGCACCCTGTGCCAGGGCCTGCCCACCCTGACAGGGAAGGATTTGTCCCCAGTAGCACTTGACTGACACAAGGAGGGGTGATGGAATCTCCTTCTCCAGCTGGGGAGCACGGGGGGTCCCCAGACCTTCACCCAATAGCAGTAAAGGACTCATCTCCTGTTTCCAGCACGTTCCTGCCCCTCCAGTGCTCCACAGCAGGGCTCCACACAGCTGGGCCAGCCGGGAACACGAACCAGCCTGGTCCCAAAGGGCCTTTCCAGTGGGAGAGCTGTAACTCTCCACCTCGCTCAGGAGTTCATTTCTCCCCCTCTGGATTTAAAGCAAAGCTAATTGATGAAGGAAAACAGCTTTCTTCACGCTAGTAAGTTTGTGCAGTGAGGGCTCTGGGGAGCAGAATGCCAGGCTGGGCACAGTCCAGCACTGAAGGGTGTCCAGGCCTGGCACTGACCCTGGGCTTGGAACCACCAGGGACACGAGCCACTGCCAGTGCCTTTCCCACCAGCACAGCCTCCAAGTGGGACAAGCTGCAGGAGAGGGATAACCTCAGGGAGAAGTGCTGCTTTTCAGCCACCTGCTCGCAGAAAGGGGTTTTTTACTAACAAATCACAGAATCCCCAAATGCCTGGGGCTGGAAAAGTCCTCCCAGCCCAGGCAGTCCCAGCGGTGCCTGATGCCCACCTTGTCCCCAGCCCAGAGCTCTGAGTGCCACCTCCAGGGATGGGCACTGCAAACATCCCTGGGTAGCCCCTAAATACCAGGATGGCCTTTTAGCTCCCTTCCCTCCCCAAATCCCAGGAAGATCATGAACTACACCTCAGTAGAAGGTACCTCAGCCCCCCTGGGCTATCCTGGACACTCACTCATCCCTCCTGACCAGAAGAGGAGACAGCTCTCACAGGGAATTGTGATGTACCAACATGCCCAGGCAGCCCACGAGCCAAACACCAGCTGAGCAGGCCAGAGAAACAGTGTGTGCTCTTCCTTCTCCCTCCTCTTGGGATAAGGCTCCACTCCAGGACCACCAAGGCATCCCAGACCCTGCAGTGCACCACAAGGGATGTCAGGAGGCTCCTTCCTCACACATTTACTGCTCCATCCCCTCCTGAGAGCAAAGGATGGAAAGGACAGCAGGACTGCTGCCTGGGACTTCCCAGGTGGATGTGTGTGTCCCTGCCCCAACTGTGGGAAGGGCCAACCCCAAAAGCCTGGTCTGGAGCAGGAGACGCAGCTCCCTGCAGCCTCAGCAGAGCAGGCAGTGTCCCAGCAGCTCCCCCTGCACTGCCCCTGAGGGAGGGGACCACCCGAGGGGCACAGGAGGCACGGACACAGCTGCTCTCCAAGGGAGTAAATACATAAATCTAACAAGAAATTAAATTAAGATCTTCTCTGTGATCCAGCTGAGCATTACTCCGAGTTTCTGGGCCAAGCAGGGAAGGGAATGAGCTGGAGGGAGCCAGGAGCTCCCCAGCAGCCCCAGGGCTGCCCAGCCGGCCCTGCTCCTCCTCTTTCTCCACATGAGGCCAGTTTGCTGCCAAAACACAATTTTTCCACCTCTCACAATGGCAATTCCTCGAGATGAGTTTCATTCCCGGAGGAAGCCAAGGCTGTGCAATCCAGCGGGGCTTCCAGCTGAGCTGGAGAAGAACATGGACTATTTCCTGCAGAGTTCTCCAAGTATTCTCACAACTGCTTCATCTCCCTTGGCCAACCCAAAGCTGCTACTCGCAGGTGCAACTTCTACTCGTGAACGTGCACCCCTGGAAGGAATTAATGTACCAGCAAACACTCCTTTAAAAGGCATTTTATCGAAGCAAGGAGGGCACAGCAGGTGGCTGTGTCCCCTGCACTCCACCAGGTCCGTGGAAGGACGGAGACCCAGCCTGGTCTGAGCCTGCAGCACGAGCCACCACTGAGCTCCCAAAGGCTCCGGGGAGGCCACGTCGTGCTCAGGTGCCAAAAGCTTGCACTGCAAGTTTCAATCCCAAACCCATCATGTCCCAAGGCAGACGTTCTGCAGTGAAAGATTCCCTTCCAATGAACCCCCGGGCCTTGGGATGGCAAGGACAGACAGGGCTTGGGCACAGCCTCCTCACCCAGAAATCCACCTTCTGCCCCTCTGGAATCAGTGACAGCAGCCTGTGGCTGCAGCCCCCCTTCCTCACGCTGGCTTTGTCCCACGGGATGTTCCCTGGGTTTAAGGGCAGCCAAGGTGCTCCAGGCAAACACAGAACTAGCCCTGGGCACAGCCCTCCAGCTCTGGACAACACTATCAGGGTGTTCTTTTAAGAGCAAAGATGACTCAAGAAATGTGATCAAGGAATCAAAACAGGGAAGGAGAAGGAGAAAGGAAGAGAGAGGAGCTGCTGTGGAAAGAGGAAAAGCTACCAAACCTGTGCCAGCCCTGCACCAGAGTCCAGCCCTCGCCACCCCCTGACACAGGAGTTCCACATCACCCAAAAATGCCTCAACCCCAGCACACAATTCAGAGCCCATCTCCCAACTGCTGCAGGAAAAACGGGAAAACCCGTGCCAGGATCCCTGACTTGCCTCAAGGATGCCAGAACAGGGACCCACACGGGGCCCCACATCCCTGAGGATGCCAGACCACAGCAGGGAATTCCATGTACAATGAAATAAGGCTCAGGGCAATGCACACTTGCAGCACTTCCATATTACTGCAGGCAGATGGGGCAGGTCTGGATCTGCAGGTGGAAGTTATCACCATTACGGAAACCAGGGATGAAGCCCAGTCATCCAAATCCCTACCTCTCCACAGTCAGTTTTCCTTGGATCTCCTACAAACACACCTGGAAGTGCCCACCTGTGCTGGGCTGCAGAGAGGGCAAACAATTAAAATAAAAATAACCCTAAATCCCACAGACTGGTTCCAGGTGATGCGATTTAAGGAGGAAGAGCCAACTGAGCAACATCAGTATTTTAAACGAGATGAATTTCAATACTTTTGACCCAAACAAGGGGTCACATTTTTGATGGTAAAACTCGTGTAAAGCATTGGCCACAACCCCTGAGGGTGTTCTGATAAGGACCAGAAAAAGGACCCAAACCTGGCTGATTCGTGCAACAGCCAGATTACAGCAAATGAGCAGAAAGAGGAGGGGAGGGGAAATCCCTGAAAGTCCCGTTAGCCCCCTTTTAGGGGGTGTGAAAAGGTCCCGGGGCCGGGCTGCAGCCTGACAAATTCGGGCTAAAAATAACCAGGGCGGGTGCAAACAATGCCGTGGGGCCGGTCACACATCCTGTGACAGCAGCAGGATCCCCAACTGGGCTCGGGGCAAGGCCAGGGGGCTGCCAGAGGCCCCTTCTGCCTGGCCCGGGCTCCAAAGCCCCACACCTTGTGAAATGGCTCCTGTGCCGCCGAGCGGAACCAAACTTCAACCTGATCCCGGCAGGAAAAGATTAGAGATCAAAGATTAAGGCCTCAATTCGCCTCCGAGTGAGTCAAAGCCAGGATAAAATCTGGTTTTCCTCGGGGTTCAGTCACCAACTCTGTGTTTCCTGCATGGATAAACCCATCTGTTTAAAACTCTTGCTTAAAAATACATCCCAGGAATCGGGATCATTCACTAATCCTCTATAAAACCTGCTGATGCATCCCCTGAGTGGCAGGGGAATCTCAGCAGTCCAAGGAGTGCTGCAGCTCAGGCTCCTGCTCTCTGCAAACACTTCCCTGCATCGCCTGAAAAACTTCCCCGGTGCTGACAGCTTATCATTAAAATTATGCCATCCTAATTAAAGAATTTAAAAAAAGGAATAAAAGCAGTTTTGCACGATGGAAAATGTGTCAAACCCGAGCACTTTCACTTTCAAAACGACATCCAACACTCACCTCTGCCTCACAGCGAGCAGCCAACACCTCCTGCTTCCAGGGAAAACACCAGGAAAGTGTCTGTGTGCCGGCTGAGGACATTCCCTGCTGTGAACTGGGAGCAACAGCTCAAAGAGCTCGAACCAAAGGGCCGAGAGACCTCAGAGGGCACACGGAGCTGCGGCAGGAGAGGGCAAGGAGCCCTCCCGACCTGCTCAGGGACACCAATCCCTCCCTGACCACATTATTGCACCTTTGGGGCTCCAACCTGTAGCCAGTCATTAATCGCTCGCAGGCTGGGGAAGCCAGCAGTAACCAAAACACGGCCCAGAGTGACCCAAAGCACTCGTCCAGCAGGAACAGCCGTTCCGGGGGGGAATTTCTGGGAGCCCAGGCCCTGGGGCTGCCTCCGCTCACCGCCAAGAGCAGAGCCAGCAGCTGAATCACCCAGGCTGCCACACTTCTGCAGGGCCTCCAAAAATAACCGCAATGGAAATTCCTTGGAGGCACAAACCTTGCTTCGGAAGGACTGCGGAGATCCAGTTTCCTGAGCGGAGCAGAGGGGATGCGAACCGGCCCCAGGGTTTCGGGGGCCGGGGATGAGGAGCCCCTCGCCCCGCAGACAGCAGCGGCGAGGCACGGAGCCCGCTCCCGGCCGCACACAGCGAGCGGCCCCNGCGCACCGCCGATGGCCGGCACAGCCCCGGGCCGGCTGCTGGCCCCCATCCCCACATGCACAGAGCCGAACCCTTCCCCGGACGCCGCTGCGGCGCCTTTCACTCAAACAAACCCCATCCCCTGTTCCAAACAACCCCCCGAGCTGCGGCCCACAGCTCCGGGGAAACCCGGCGGGTCCCGGGAGCGGCGCTGGGCTCGCTCGGTGCCCGCAGCCGCTCCCGCTCCGGGGGTCCCGGCCCGCCGCCGGCCTCACAGCGGCACCGACGGCCGGGTCCCGCTGACCTCG
>WBMY01013031.1:51478-72043 GCA_013397315.1 Donacobius atricapilla
GCGCCGGCGCTGCGGGTATCCCCTCCCTGCCCGCGGAGGCCGGGCTGCGGCGGGGAAACTGAGGCACGGCGCTGGGGGGCTTCCCTGGCAGCCCCCCGGCCTGTGCCGGGGCTCGGGGCGCAGCCGGGCAGGGCGGGGGTCACGGCACAGCCCCGGCCGCAGGAAGCCGCGTGTCAGGGCGGGAAGAGGAAGAGCGACTTCCCCATCCGAGGGGGCAGGGACAGCCTGGGGCTGCGGCGGGGGGCTCGGTCCCTTCCCCCTTCCCCAGCCCTGCGCACTCAGGGGGCTCTGGGAACGCGGACCCCCAGCCCCGGACTCCGGGGCGTTGCGGCTTCTCTGCCCCGCCACCTCTGCTCCCTGCCTGTCACTGCCATGAGTGGGGGCTCCCATCCTGCCGGGGTGAGCCCGTGGGTGGGCACAGGGATCGCGGCGGGAAAGGGGCTGCCGGCCCCAGGGTGGGCACCTCCCCACCCCAGCACCGCCTCGGCTGGACGGGGCTTGGCAGCGCCTGGCTCCGGCCAGCAGCAGGAAGGGGAGCAGGATGTGGCCCTTAATGGGAACTGCAGAGGGAACCTGAGGAAGGAAAACGCGCCGGGACTGGGGGTAAACACAGCTGCAGGAGCGGACGTGTGCTCCAGGGGCCATGCCGGCGGCTGCACTGCAGCCACAGCGCCCGCCCGGCCTCTGCCCACCGGGACCAGCACTGGCCCCGCTTGGTGTGGGCACGGTCGGGCTGGCACATATGGTGATGGCCCAGGGGCTGCCACAGCCCGGATATGCCCCTGCTCCCTGCCCCGCTGCCCTCTGTCCCATTCCAGGCTGGAGGCACAGCATGGGGGGGCACAGCATCCACAGCCTGGCTGCCAGGGCTGCAGCACCTGGGGACGATGTGGTCCCCGTGCACACTGGCCGTGGTGGCACTCGCCTGTCCCTGGGTCATGGCGGGCAGATCCCCACGGGGGGTCTCAGTCGGGGGATGTGCCTGCCTGGGAGGCTCAGCTGGGCACTGGGTTGGTGGGTGAACCCAGGGGGTGTGACCCCCCCAGCAGCGTCCAGCCTCGGGGTGTCAGAACGGGGGAACCAGGGTGACCCAGCCCCGGAGCTTCCCCTCTCTGAGCCTCTTCTCCTCCCACAGGCTGCTGAAGGGGACACCAGGAGCGCCGGAATGCAGAGCATCAAGTGCGTGGTGGTGGGTGACGGGGCGGTGGGCAAGACCTGCCTGCTCATCTGCTACACCACCAATGCCTTCCCCAAGGAGTACATCCCCACCGTGTTCGACAACTACAGCGCCCAGAACACGGTGGATGGCAGGACTATTAACTTAAACCTGTGGGACACGGCCGGCCAGGAGGAGTACGACCGCCTGCGCACGCTCTCCTACCCCCAGACCAACGTCTTCATCATCTGCTTCTCCATCGCCAGCCCGCCCTCCTACGAGAACGTCAAGCACAAGTGGTACCCCGAGGTGTGCCACCACTGCCCCAGCGTGCCCATCCTCCTCGTCGGCACCAAGAAGGATCTGAGGAACAACCCCGAGACCATGAAGCGGCTCAAGGAGCAGAACCAGGCGCCCATCACCACCCAGCAGGGCATCAGCCTCTCCAAGCAGATCCGTGCCGTCAAGTACCTGGAGTGCTCGGCGCTCAACCAGGAGGGCATCAAGGATGTGTTCACCGAGGCCGTGAGGGCCGTGCTCAACCCCGTCCCGGCCAAGCCCAAGAGGCCCTGTGTGCTCTTGTGACGGGGCTGGCGAGAGACGATCCTGCCCCTGTGCCAGCGCCCCCCACATGCCTCCTGCCCCCCACCCACCCCAGTGCCTCCCTGAGCCTCGGTGGGGCCCGAAGCCTCCAGCTTTAATAATACAGACCTTGTTTGCACTAACTGTGCGCCCGCCCCGGGGCTCCCCCGCCCCGCCCCGGCTGCCAGCGCTCTCTTGGGTGACGCCGCTGCGGTCCTGGCACAGCAACGCTTCCTGAGAAAGGGGATGCCCGGGCTGGGCCAACCCCACTCCAGCCCTGAGCACCCCACAGGGACCTGCCACCCCGAGTCCTCCACGGGCACCTGCCGCCTCCACCCTCTACTCCAGCTGGGGCACAGGCAGTCCCCAGCCCCTCTGTGCCAGCCCTGGCACTCGCCCGGCCCGGAGCGTCTCGCTGGCACTGCCCCATCCTGACCATTGGCTCCTGGGGGGTGTCTGGGGTGAGCCCCACGCCAGGGACCTCCAGCCCTGCTGAGAGCAGAGCCAGCGTGGCCAGAGTAGAGAGTTCCTGCTCTGGCTGGCGCTGGAGCTCCGCAGCACAGGACTCACCTGTAACCAGCTGCCCCCAGAGTTGCTTCTCCTTAAATAAAAACCTGCCCAGGCCCCCCCGTGTCCTGTGCTCTCCCACACACACCCACCTTTCCTGGGCATGGGGACGCTCCCTGGAGAGACACGGGTGTCACCGGCCCGAGCTGGGCTGGGACCCCTCACCGGGCCAGGGCTGAGCTGAGGGTGCTCATGGTGCCTGCCAGGGCGCTCTTCCAGGGGGAAGTGCCAGGGGAAGCTTGGCATGTCCCTGCCGTGGCCAGTCCTGACCCCACCATCTCTGTGCCCAGCTGAGCTCCCACCTGCGAGCCTGGGGACACTGTAAGGGACAGGAACGGGGACAGGGCAGGAGGTGGCCATGGGGCCATTGCACTGTGTGGGAATGGGGACATTGCAGGAATTGGCACACGAGTGGGGTCCAGCTGGGCGGCCCCCAGCCACCCTAGCCCCAGTACTGCCTCTGCAGTGGCAGGTGGAGGGCAGAGCCCTGTGTTCCCCTGCCCAGGGGTGTCCTGGGGGTCCCCGTTTCCTGTGGCAGGCGATGGCAGCAGCGAGGGAGCGGTGGCATCCCCAGCCGCTCTCACCACCCCCTCGCCACCCCCCCCGGCACGTGCTGGCGGGTGGCCAGACCCGGACACGGGCCTCTTGTCCAGCCCCGGGGCCTTCCTGCAGGAAGGGCAGAAACCCAGTGCCCGCCACAAGCCGCCTTTGTTCCCCGCTGCCGCTTCCAGCCAGAGCGGGGGCAGGCGTGGGCAGCGGGGCCGGGGGGCTCCGGCCACGGCCCAGCCCCAGCCCTCCCACGGCCACGCCTCCCGGAGCCTCCCGGGGCTGCTGCAAAGCCTGGCCCCTCCAGACCCCCAGCCGGGAGGGGACACGGCCCCAGGGCACGGCACAGCCACGGGCTGGTGGGTCCTGGCTGCACCAAACCCTGCCCCACCGTGGGCATCCAACAGCCCTGTCCTGGTCTGTCCAGAGGGGATCCCCACAGCCCTGTCCTGATCTGTCTGGGGGGAGAACCCCACAGCCATGTCCTGTTCCCACTCTGGGGATCCCCATGGCCATGTCCTGTTCCCACTGTGGGGATCTCCACGGCCATATCCTGCTCCCATTGTGGGGATCCCCACAGCCAAGTCCTGCTCCACTCAGGGGATCCCCACAGCCATGTCCTGCTCCCATTGTGGGGATTTCCACGGCCATATCCTGCTCCCACTCTGGAGATCCCCACAGCCATGTCCTGCTCCCTCTGTGGGGATATCTACGGCCATGTCTATGGGTTTTGGTGTAGAAGTGGGTGCTGGGATGGGGAGGGGACCCTGTGATGCCATGAGCAGGACACAGCCCTGCCCTGGCCCGGCACAGCAGGATAAGCTCATGGCTCTTCCCCTCCCAGCTGCTCCCAGGGCGGCTGCAGCAAGGGCAGGGCCCCACCATGGCCCAGGACAGGGGGAACCAAGCCCCCGGCAGCTCCCCTGCCCCTGCCCAGCCCCAGCAGTGCCAGCCCCAGCCCTCCTGGCTCCAGGCTCTGTCCCTGGGTCTGTGCTGGCCCCCGGCCCCGCAGTAAGAGCTGCAGGATCTACAGCCAAGTCAGCAGTCCCTGGAGCTGGGTGGGGAGCGGGGCCGCCAGCTGCAGGGTGGGCTCAGTCCCACGCCTCCAGCCCAGCTCCTGGCTAGTTCCCAGCCTCCCTGAACCTTCCTGGGCTTCAGCCGGCACCCAGGGACCACATCCCACATCACAGCCCCAACAGCCAGGATCCAGAGCCCACAACCAGCGATCCACATCCTGCAACCCAGTGATCCACACCCCAGTGATCCACATCCACACTGCAGCACCCAGGCTTCACATCCCACACCCCAGTGATCCACATCCACACCCCGGTGATCCACATCCTGCAGGGATCTGCATCCTGAGCCCAGGCTCCAGGGATCCACACCCCACACCTCAGAGGTGACATCTTGCACCCCAGATCCAACACCCAGGATCCACGCCCCACGCTCCAGCTCCAGTGCCCGGAGTCCGTGTCCTGCGCCCCGTTCCAGCCCCCACCCTGCCCATGGGGCTGGCCTGTACCTGCTGGCTGTGCCAGGGCCATGCCAGCCTGGGCCAGGTGGAAATGCTGTGGAGTTTGTCGAGAGCTCACAAAAATACTTAGTGCTTTATTTCCACCTCAAAGCCAAGGCGCTGCGGGGGCAGCGCGGCACACGCATGCAGGGACACGGATGGAGCCCATGGATGGGGACAGTGACGATGGACACGTGCAGCAGGACCTGCCCAAAGCCAGCCCAGCCCCAGCTCTGCCGGGGCCCCGCAGCTCCCACTGGAGGAGACTCTGCCCAGCCCTGGGATGAGCACTGGGACATGCCAGGGGACTCTCGGTGGTGGCTGTGCTCAGGTGAAAGGCAGGGAGGGACCCACGCGGGTCCTTCCTGGCCAAGCCTGGGGTGGGATGAGCCCTGGCAAGTGCAGACCTCCCCAAAATCAAGACAGCTCCAGGTGCCCCTTCCAGCAGCATTGCAGGAGGAGCCTGGGGACACTGTAGCCCCCATCTGCCATCCAGCCACGTCCCCTGTGCCCTGGCAGCCAGAGCTGCACACTGGGGGCACTGCCAAACCCCAGCTCCAGCCCCATGGCACAGGGGAATCCATGGGGACACTGGGGCAAAAACCTCCAGCACCAGCACACTCACCCTTCCTCCTCAAACTGGGTTGGAACAGACACAGCACCCCTGGAGCTGCTGGGCTGCTTCTGGGAAAGGCAGGGGTGAGACGTGGATGCTCCCAGCACCTGCTCTGTCCTGTGTGCTCCCACCCTGCTCCGGGCAGTCCCTGCACAGCCCAGCACCCTCCTGCTCCCCTCCCGGGAACTCAGGCACAGATGGGCCAGGACCCTGCCCCGGCCCAGGGGGAGACCAGTGCCTGAAGCCAGCCCAAAAGGCCACCAGCCCTTTCTGAGGACTTGCCCCAAGACCCCCAGCCTGATGGAGGAACTGTGAGACCCCCCAGGCCGAGAAAGGACAGGGCAGGGCTGGACCCCCGTGTCCCAATAGCTGGAGCAGCATCCCGCTCTCCCTGGCGCATCCTCCAAAGCAACAGGCAGCAGGTCCCTGTTCCTCCTCTGTCCTCCCTCCTGGAGCGGGCAGGGAGCCAGGACAGGGGGGCCTGGGAAGAGCCCACAGCTCCCCTGGCCGGGAGCTGCAGGTGCAGGGAGGGACAGACGCTCCTGGGCTCTGGGGATGATCCCTGCAGCAGCTCCACAGCAAACAGCCCGGCCCCAGCAGGACAGGGAAGGGGAGCCCCCAGCAGAGGGGCTGCCTAGAAGTGCTTGTCCTCCAGCAGCGAGCTCACCACCAGCTCCTTGTTGCCGAAGTCCCAGAAGGCAGTCATGTGGAAGGCCATGTTGGAGAGGACAACCAGGTACTCCAGGAAGGCGAAGACAGTGTACACTGCGGGAGGAAACACAGCAGGTGAGGGCGACCCACGGCTGCATTTGCCCTGGGAGCATCTCTGGGCAACCTGTTTGGGGCTGCAGAGCAGGGGCTGGGGGGGCTGACCCCCACCAGGGAAGAAGCAGTCCAGCAGCGTTGGCTGGGTACCTGGGGCTTCCCTGGGCTGGGATTTGGAAGGCAAGGCGCCACGTTAGGAGGATGTCAGACATCAGGATGAATTTTTGGACATCAAAAGGAATTTTTTCATAGAAGGGTGGTCAGGCCATGGCAGGGGCGGCCCAGGGAGGTTTGGAGTGCCCATCCCTGGAGGTGTCCAAGGAAGGCCTGGAGGTGGCACTCAGTGCTCTGGGCTGGGGACAAGGTGGGCATTGGGCACCACTGGGACTTGCTAATCCCAGGGATCTCTTCCAACCTTAACAATCCTGTGATTCAGTGATCGCCCAGCCCCCTCCCCACACGCCCCCCAGGCAGCCCCCTCACCTCCAGGGCCGCAGTACCAGTTGTGGTGGAAGTAAACGCACACGGCAAATGCAAACGTGATGAAGGTGAAGAAGAAGAGCAGCTGCTTCCACTTGTACGACTTGCGCTCCTGGAAGAGGCCAAGGGCTGGGCGATGCCGCAGCAGCCATCCCCATCCCATTCTATCCCCATCCCATCCCATTCCATTCCATCCCATCCCCATCCCATCCCAGAGAAGCTCTGCCCTGGCCCTGCATGGCCCCGGGGGTCTCTGCACCCTGGTTCCTTGTGCAGAGCCCCTCAGGCCAGGCCCAGGGGCGGCTTTGGCAGGGCTGTGCCCAGGGGCACAGGGGGCTCACACCTACATGGAGATACAGGGAGTGAGGGAGCCACGGGGTCCCAGCAAATATGGGCCCCCTGGCACTGTGGTGCTCAGGGGACACCTCAAGGATGGGCCAAGGCTCTACCAGAGGCAGCTCCCCCAGCCCAGGTGGCTGCAGGTGGCCCCAAGGCACAGGGAATTCACCGGGTGCTGCACCCCCTCACCCACAACAGCAGCAGGGAGGAGGAAACCACATGAAGGGGCGGCAGCCGGGGCGGATGCGGCGCTGGAGACCTCGCCCAGCATGCCCTGGCACTGGAGGGGCCCCATCCTGCCCCCCAGCCCTGCCTCTGATGGGGCAGGAACAGAGCATGGAGAGGCTGCCAGCAGCCCCCCATCCCCAGCTCACTGCTTCTGTGCCCCAGAGCTCAGCCTGCGTGACACCCCAGGGGCCAGGCCTGTCCCCTATGATAGGCTCCCCCAACCCACTGCCTAGCACCCCAAAGCTGGGGGCTGTGGGTGCAGTGACCCCCAGCAGCCACAACAGGAACCGGCTCCAGGTCCCTTCCTCTATTTCTCCCATCACACTGAGGGTCATGGATAGGGATCCCACAGCCCGGGGGGCAGAGGAACCCCAAGCCATGTCTGGAGCCCAAGGAGGGGTGCAGGGGAGCCCTGGAGCAGGGGGCTGGAAAGGGGGGTTAGCCTCACAGAAGGGGCTGGGGATGCCACAAACAGCCCAGGCTGTTACAGGTGGGAATTTCCCCCTCGCCTGACGCTTCACGTGAGACAAAGATTCCATTCTGAGGGAGCGCTGATAATAAGGAAAATGTAAATTGCCCCATCACACTTTCCATTACCCCCAGAACCGGCTCGGCCAGGGAGGAAAACCCAGAGAGGAAGGAAGGACGGAGTCATGGGCACTTCACCATGTGGGGACAGGCGGGTGACGCCACCTCCAGCCCATGGGCCCTGGGCCGGCCCTTCCTGCTGGTCCTGCTGGTCCCTGTCGCCAGCAGCAGCTCAGCCCAGCGCGGGCTCTGAGGAGCGGCGGCAGTCCCGGGAGTGGCAGAGCCCCGAGTTTCACACCGGAAAAGGGCTCGGAACAGCTGCTGTCACGGTGCTGTCACCGCGCTCCCACGGCAAACGGCTGCGCTGAGCCTAGCACGGCACCGCCGCACCCACACAGTCCTGCCGGGGCCTCCGGGGACCTACTGGGGCCACCAGGGACGTGCCAGGGCCACCAGGGACCCATGGCACCCACACAGCCCTGCCAGGGCCACCAAGGACTCAGGGCCACCAGGGACTCAGGGTCACCAGGGACCCGCCGGGGCCACCGGGCAGCGGCTCCTCCCGGGAGCACCGAGGCACAGAACACTTCGGGTCATCCAGTTCCAACCCCCAGGTCCTGCTGCAGGACCCCGAGATGGCCTTGTAGGAGCCAGCCTGGGGTCAGCACAGTGACCCTGCACCTCTGGGTGCCCCCTGAGCTCCTCCTCTCCCAGTCTGGGCCGAGGATTATCACACGGATAATTCGTGTTAATCCCTAATGCCAGGGCACGGCTGGCTCAGCCCAGTGCCAGGGGATCACAGGGCAAGGCGCCCAGGAGGTGGCACATGGTGACATGCCAGGATGCTGAGCAGAGCTGGCTTGGAAGGTGGCACCCCCGGGCGCAGGAGCAGGGGCAGGATGCCCAGGCACAGATGGGAACTGGGGTGCATGGGGACCACAGTGGGATGTGGGAGCTGCAGGGCTACCCCTGCCCTGCTGCAGGAGGAAGGGAAAGGGTCAGCCCACCCTTGGGGCAGCATGGTGGGAGCTCCAGGAGCTGCCCATCCCTCTCTGGTGTGGGCTGGACCCACTGCCCTGCTCAGGGCTCAGGCAGTACCCGGCCCTGTCCCTGCTTCCCACAGCCCCAGCTCTGTGGGGATCCCCCACCTGGGGACATCCCAGGGAGCCAGATGGTGGCCAGAGGAGGGCACCAAGATTAAGGGCATGGAGCACCTCTGCTGTGAGGGAAGACTGGGAGAATTGGGATTGCTCCGCCTGGACAGGACCAGGAATCCCCAGGTCCGAGCTCTGGACAAGAGCTGGCAGCCCCAAGCAGCCTGGCAGGAAGCCACCAAACTGTCTGCTTGACAGGAAAAAGGGGGATAAGAAAATCCCAAGGACAGGGTGCTCCAAGCTGAGCTGGTGCCAGGCTCCCCTGTGGCCTGGCACAGCTGTGGCTGCCAACTTCCTCCTGGCAAGACAGACCAGGGCACCCGCGGCCCCTGCAAGCCCCCCCAGTGGCACACGGCCACCCCAGCCCTCGGTGGCTGCGTGTGAGTGTGGCCCAGAAAACCACAGGGGAATTATTCTGAGTGCCCAGCTGGCGGGCCGGAGCTGAGGCACGTTCCCCAGCACACCAAGGTGAGTCAGGAGCAGCCGGCCAGACACAGGCGGAGGAGAGGGCGGCTGCAGCAGCCAGCCTGGGGCCACACTCTGGGGTGCTGCTCCCAGCCCATGGAAGGCACTGGGGGTCTCCTTCCCCCGCCCCGGGGGAGCCCCAAGCCCTGCAAATGCAGCTCTGAGGGCTGAGGAGAGGCTGCAGTGAGCCACCAGCAAGGAGGCACAGGAGCCAACTGCTTCTTCCACTGCCTCCAGAGAGGAAGAGGACTGTGCCCGCCCCCCGGTTCCTGATGGGGACAGGGATGGCAGTGATCTTAACCCAAACGGCAACAGCTCACTCCGCACGGACCGCCCCAGCACTGCTTCTGCCCTGGAGCCATCATTCCTTTCTGGGGGACAAGTGGCACCTGCAGGGCTCTGTGTCACACACTGGTCCCAGCTCCCCCTGAGGGTTTCAGGGTCTGTGCAGAGAGCCCGGAGCCAAAGGGCCCCACACAGAGCTCAGCTATTGATAGAGGGCTTGTCTGAGGCACCGCCAGTGCTCCCAGGGGCGCTGCGAGGAGCTGGGGTGAAACCACGCGTGCTCACCAAGGCGCTTGTGGTCCCTGCTGCTCACACGGCTCTGCCACGGTGGGGACAGCTCAGCCACCCTGCTCCAGCTCCGAGGGCTCAGCTGGGCTCAGGGGACAGAGGGGGCTGTGCCCCAGAGCCTCCCGTGCCTCCAGGCTGCAGCCTGGGCTGGGCTCATCAGCCCGTGTGCCCTGCGGATGCCAGGGGAGTGGGACGCTGTGGGACAGAGCCCACGGGCTGATGGCAGAGCAGGACTCAGCTCTACTGACCACAGCATGGACTGGAAGTGACCTCAAAGCCCATCCAGTGCCACCCCTGCCATGGCAGGGACACCTTCCCCTGTCCCAGGCTGCTCCCAGCCCCAGTGTCCAGCCTGGCCTTGGGCACTGCCAGGGATGCAGGGGCAGCCACAGCTGCTCTGGGCACCCTGTGCCAGGGCCTCAACACCCTGCCAGGGAACAATTCCTGCCCAAGATCCCAGCCAGCCCTGCCCTCTGGCACTGGAAGCCATTCCCTGGCTCCTGTCCCTGCAGGCCTTGTCCCCAGTCCCTCTGCAGCTCCCCTGGAGCCCTTCAGGCCCTGGCAGGGGCTCTGAGCTCTCTGAAGCCTTCTCTCCTCCAGGGGAGCACCCCCAGCTCTCCCTGGCTCCAGAGCTCCAGCCCGGGAGCAGCTCCCTGGCCTCCTCTGATGGGCCTGGGCCAGCCAACCTGGTGGCCACCACATGCACACACTGGTGTCTGCTGAGGCCACCAGCCCTGAGCTGGGGGGGAAAATGTGTTAGCAAACAAGAAGTGAAACCGCTCTGCCCCAGTGCCCAGCTCTGTGCTTCAGGGCTGGGGGGAAGGAGGGTTTTAAGGGCGAGCAGCCAACCAGGAAGAGCAGAGCTGCCAGCCCAGGTGGGCACTGCCATGCCACAGCCAAGCACCAAGCATGGGGTGCACTGATCAGCCACAGCTGAAGGCCCCCAGGCTTCACTTCCCTTTTCCACAGAATCTCCTCTGCTTTGCCCCTTCCCTTCCTTTTCTCTCTCCTGCTTTCTCTTTTCTCCCCTGCTGCAGAGCTTTATTTTCCTTTCTCTCACCACCTCATAACTGGAAACCGCCTGTACTTCCCCATTACAAACCAGTTCCTGCGCACCTTCCTGCCCTGGCAGAACAGCAGTTGCAACAGGAGCCCCGCCGGAGGAGAAGCTTTTGCAAGACCAATTCCTGTCCCTCCTACACTGATAGACCTGGGGAGCTTCACCCCCTCCAGCAGCACTACAAGGGGTGCCAGCCATGGGGCTGGGAGGCACAGCCCCCCTGGTCCCTTCTCCAGACAGACCCAGCTTTCCAGCTCCCCAGAGTCTGTCCTGGAGATGGTCCCAGGTTTGGCCCTGGAGAACCCTCTGGGGACCCTGTGTTGAGGAGGAGGGAAGGATGGAACAGGGCAGGACCGGAGCCTGTCCCCTCCTGCCATCGCCAGCTCCAAGGCTGGGGGCAGCAAATGTGAGCAAAGGCCCCCACAAGGGACACACACCGAGCCAGTCTGTCCCCAAGGTGCCGTGATGCACACAGCAGGATCAGTGCCCAGGCCTAAAACAGCCCCAGGAGCGTGGCCGGGCAGCTCACTGGCACTGCCCAAGCCCTTGAGTGCAGCAAGGATGTGACAGTGGCACCTCCCCTGTCCTGCTGTCCCACCCTGCCGAGCCAAGCAAGCCACGGTTGTCACAGGAACTGTGCCAAGCCTGCCAGGGGCCACCAGCCGTGAGCAGAGGGCTTGGAGCCGGAGGAATCCAGGCAGAGAGCGGGACAGGCCCCAGGAGGCCGTGCTGGGCCCAGAGGATCTGTGGGAATGATTTACAGCAGGAGCCAAACACGCTTCACCGGACAGGGGACGCGGCAGCTGCAGAGTGAGCAGGGGTCCCTCAGCCAAAGGTGACTCCTGGTGGTGTGACAAGCACTGCGCCCTCTTCACCCCGGCACACCCGGTCTGGGAGTCGTGTCACCCCACAGAGCCTTCCTCCTCCTCCCCCTCCTCCCCTCTCACATGGCACCCTCGTGCCCTGGGTGACAGCTCCATCCTGCGGCCCTGCACGGAGGTGGCAGGGACACCGGAGCTGGCACACGGACACCGGAGCTGGCACAGGGACACCACACCCTCGGTGGCCTCAGGTCAGGGCTGGCCCTGGAGGTCTTCAGCTTTGGGGAGACCAGGCACCCCCGCAGGCAGCTCCCCTCCACCTGCAGGGTTGTTCCAGGATGGGAGGAGGAAGCAGGTGGTGGCACTGTGCCAGCTGGTGGCATGCTCAGCCAAGGTGTCACCATGTTCCCTGCCCTTCCCCCAGGGATGTGCGGGTTCCTCCAGTCCTCGAGTCACAGAACCAATGAGGCCGGAAAATCCTTTCCAGTCCAACTCCCCAGCAGTTGGTGGCATGCCCCTAGTGGTGCCCTAGGCTACCACTAACCCATGTCCCCAAGTGTCACATCCACACAGCTGAGAAATCCCCCCAGGGATGACTCCACCCCTGCCCTGGGCAGTCTGTGCCAGGGCTGCACAGCCCTATCTAGGAAGGAATTTTCCCAATATCCCATGTGAGCCTGCCCTGGCCCAGCCTGAGGCCGTTCCCTCTCCTCCTGTCCCTGTTCCCTGGGAGCAGAGCCCGACCCCCCCGGCTGTCCTCTCCTGGCAGGGACTTGTGCAGAGCCACAAGGTCCCCCCTGAGCCTCCTTTTCTCCAGGCTCAGCCCTTTCCAGCCCCTTCCCCAGCTCCATTCCCCTCCCTGGACATGCCCCGGACCCCAAAGTCTCTCTTGCCATGAGGGGCCCAAAGTTGAGCCCAGGATTTGGGATGCCTCACCCCTGCCCGTTTCAGGGGACATGAACCAGCCCCAGTCGGTGAGGTGGCAGGGGAGGAGATCTGGGGCCTCAGAGGGCTCACCCAGAAAAAGACAAGCCAAAACAATGACAGAAATCAAGGAAGCCGTGGGAAAGCTGCCAAGGAATGACGCGAGCTCCTGCTATTCCCATACCACCAGAGGGAACAGATCACTTCCCAGTGAGTGAGGAGAACCTCAGCATCTCCACAAGTCCCTTTCCTACGGAGCCTTACAGCCACACAACTGCTGGAAGCTTCTTTCCCAGGTCTCTGGAGTAAGGCAGCAGGAGCAGGCCTGGTGAATTGGCGGAAGGGGAGGATAAAGTGGTGACGGAGCAGGAGCTGCTTGGGGACTGTGGAGCTGGGATCCCCAGCACTCATCCTGCTGGGACACGGACACAGGCACAGCACCCACCCTGCAGCCCTGCTGACAATCCCCTGGGAGAGGTTTGTCCAGCCCAGGCCAGCCTCCCAGCCCTGGGACACAGGCACACACCTCCCAGGGGCTCTGCTCTGCAAACTGTCACCTTCCTGCAGCAACAGCCACAGGACCCCTCCCCATTTAACACCAGGACCATGAGGGCTGGACTGGGATCAGCTGGGGAGAAGCATCCCAAAGGGAAAGGACAGAGAGATCTAGGGAGCCCAGATCCACAGGTGAAGCCAAGCATGCAGGAGCCACGTGGGCACACAGGCAGGTCCCACATAGCTTCAAACCTGGATATCCTGCCCTACCTGGAGCTGTCAGTGCCCACAGTCCAGGACAGACCTGGATGTCCTGCCCACCTGCCCCACAGTCCAGGACAAACCTGGATGTCCTGCCCATCTGCCCCACAGTCCAGGACAGACATGGATGTCCTGCCCACCTGCCCCACAGTCCAGGACAGACCTGGATGCCCTGCCCATGGCCCAGGATTCACACCACAAGCCAGCACAGCACAGAAGCTGCATGCAGGCAGTGGGGCCAGGAGCCCCTGGCTGGATCCTCCACCAGACCTGCTGCCCCTCAGCCAGTCCCTGCACCCTGCCCAGAAAAACAGCCAGAGCCAGCCTGCTCCACAGCAGTCACTCCTGCTCCCTGCTGCTCCCAGCTTGCAGGACCAGCGATTCCCAGCACAGGGAAGCCAACTCCAGCTTAGAAACAGGCATGGAGAAGGGATGAGCAATCCAAATGCACAGGGATGCCAGCAGTGGTTTCCAAAATGATCTCTCTGTGAAAACTTAATCAGATACTGGGAGGAAATCCTTCTCTGGGAGGGTGTTGAGGCCCTGGCACAGGGTGCCCAGAGCAGCTGTGGCTGCCCCTGGATCCCTGGCAGTGCCCAAGGCCAGGCTGGACACTGGGGCTGGGAGCAGCCTGGGACAGTGGAAGGCATCCCTGCCCATGGAAGGGGGTGGACTGGATGGGCTTTAAGGTCCCTTCCCAACCAAACCCATTCTGTGATTCAATGATAAAACCAGAAAACAGGAAATGAAATTCTTCCTTCCTACTTCGCTTTGGTAAATAATGGATTTTGGTGACTTCTGTTTCACTGGCTGCTGTTGGCTCCTTTAGCACCTGCTCAGGGTTATTTCACAAGCAAGGACAGCCAAAGCCCTTCAGTGCCAGCCCAGAGCCCCCTGCCAACTCCCAGCATGGCCCCAGAGCCCTGTCCCAGTCCTGGCACAGTCCCGGAGCCCCCTCCCAGCTCCCAGCACAGAGAGAAGAAAGGAAAGTGTCTGTACCTCGGGACTTACTGTGTGTTTCTTAGTCATTCTCCAGAGGATGCAGGTGAGCAGCATGTGGCCCAGGGCCGACGTGATGAACACGATGAAGGCATTTTCGTGGATTGCTGGATTGACAAACAACAGGGATTGAATTTCCCGTTCAATCCAAGCCAGGAGCACCAGGGGAACATGGGGCAGGGTTTGGGAGGGCTTTGTGTTCTGCTGGGAGCTTAGCACCCCAGTGACGCTGGGACTCGGGTGGGGTCTTTGCAGGAAAGAGCACAGCCTCATAACTTGCTCATGCTGCCTCAGGGCCCCCTGGAAGGGGAAAAAAGTGTCTGGAAGACTTATCCCATAGTGCCAGGAAGGTGTTTATGTGCTCTGGGACCATCACTTCACACGGCTGTAAACTCAGAGACCCTTGGGAGCAGCTCAGCATTGCCACTGCTGTTGTAGGGATGGGGAAACTGAGGCATGGGGATGGAGCATGCAGAGTAGGCCAGTCCAAAATGCAGGAAAGTCATTTTCTGGCCCCCTGTATTACCTACCTGCCCATTAGCAGCATCAGCAGCCTCATCTGCAGCACTGGTACAGGATCAGGCTGGGAAAGCAGCTGGAGCAAGGCTAAACCAGAGCTGCTCCCGAGGCCCCAAACCCCACACAACCCCTGCACCTTCAGGTGAGACATTTTTGTCAGTGCTGCTCTGAAAAGTATTTCCCAGCCCCTTCTCCAGAAACTGAACCTTGGGCTGAATTCCCAACCACCTGAACAGCAGGAACAACCGTCCCTGCTCACCCTGTGCATGCCAGGGCAAGGGATGCACGCAAGGAGCGAGGCGCCAGCAGCTGGGAGAGCTCAGAGTCCCGCACGGATGATTAACCTGAGCACGGCAGCTCAGGGCTGGAATTTTCCCCGGACCGGGGATTAGTGTGGGATGAGGAGCCCAGGAAGTGGCTCAGCCCTGGCTCCTGGGCAGCTCTGCCTGCTCACACCTCGGGCTCCCCTCCCGGGGCTCCCCACAGGGCCGGGCCAGGCTGGCCCAGGCAGCCAAACCTCAAAGCAGCACACGGATTTCCAGGGGCAGGGGCCCAGCCCAGACAAGCTGGAGAAGCCCCTGGGGCAGGTCAGAGCCTGCCATGAGGGGGCACTGCCAGGAGGGGGGCAGAGACACCTCCCCCTGTCCCAGGCTGCTCCCAGCCCCAGTGTCCAACCTGCCCTTGGGCACTGCCAGGGATCCAGGGGCAGCCACAGCTGCTCTGGGCACCCTGTGCCAGGGCCTCAACACCCTGCCAGGGAACAATTCCTGCCCAAGATCCCAGCCAGCCCTGCCCTCGGGCACTGGGAAGCCATTTCCCTTGTACTGGCACTCCATTATTTGTTGAAAGTCCCTCTCCAGCCCTCAGTTGGACACAACATCCATCATCACCATCCAACTGTACAGGGAAAACCAACACATTTCTGCCCTGCTGATATATCCCAGCATGGGGTTTGTTCCCACCACAACAGCACCACCTTGCTGGCTCCTGCATTTCAGTGCTCTCCAGTTAATCCCTGGTGCCTCCTCCAGATCTTAGGATGAAACAGCAGCTGCAGATCAGCACTGGCACTTATGTTCTTCTGAAGTGAGACCATGTTGGGGAAGAGAATTTCCCAGCCTGTTGTGGCCAGGTTTTTGGACACATGGATTTAACTTGAAAAACTTTGATTCTGTTTCCAGGAACTGTTCCAGACCTGGAGCCCCTCTGCTCTGAAGTCAGGATGGGAGAGCTGGGGGTGCTCACCTGGAGGAGAGAAAGCCTCAGAGAGCTGCAGAGGGACTGGGGACAAGGCCTGCAGGGACAGGAGCTAGGGAATGGCTTCCAGTGCCAGAGGGCAGGGCTGGCTGGGATCTTGGGCAGGAATTGTTCCCTGGCAGGGTGTTGAGGCCCTCGCACAGGGTGCCCAGAGCAGCTGTGGCTGCCCCTGGATCCCTGGCAGTGCCCAAGGCCAGGTTGGACACTGGGGCTGGGAGCAGCCTGGGACAGGGGAAGGTGTCCCTGCCATGGCAGGGGTGGCACTAGGTAGGCTTTGAGGTCCCTTCCCAATCCAAACCAGTGTGGCACTCTGTGATGCCATGAAATTTTCCCCAGAAATCCCTGGGGAGGGTATGTGAAGGCAGCTGGAGCCAAGCCACTCCAGAGCCCAGCCTAGCTGTGGGATGGAGGGGAAGCAGGGTGAGCTCTGACCTACCTGGCTCACCCTGCCCTCTCCCCTGGATCGCGGCCTTGGCACACAGGGGGCACCAAGGGCCAAGGTCTGGTCCAGGCTCCATCCCCAGCCTGAACCCACAGCTTCAACCAAGTATCAGCAACCCAGAACCAAGTGGGTAATGGCCCAGCTGCCTGCGGGGCTGGGAGTTATTCACTGTCATGTTAATTAGTTGTAGTTTAGAGTTAGGTTGGTTACACGCGACTTAAAGTTATGTTGATGACATGGGTTTCTTTGGGTGGTTTTAGAGGGATTTTGTGCCATTGCTGCTAAACTTCAATTAGAGCCCTTTGGCATGAGGGGTCTCTCCTCAGCTGGGGGTGCAGTGATTGGGAGAGGGATGTTGTGTAAAACCCTCAAGTTTTACTAGGAAAGAGCATGGCTATTTGCATGCTATGCACATCATTCCTCTATACCACTAACTTCAATGGAATCTCTGGGTGTTTTTTCTCACCAAATGGCCTCATTGCAGAGCAGTGGCCCAAGGAACGGCTCAGCAGGGCATGGCCCAGGCATGTGGGTTCAATATTTCTGATCCTGAATTTTAGCTTGCTAACCATTGCTGGCTCCTTTACCAAGGGAAAGCTGCCAACAGTTTCTCTCTTCAAAACATCTCTCTCAGTTTCTCAGCACAGGTTCAGCAAACAGTGTTCCCTTTGCCAGAACAACTGTCCCCAGGGGTTGTTTCCTATTCCTGAACCAATGGAGAGCAGTGTCAGTGTCATGGAGCAATAACAGACCTTTTTACACAGCGTGTTCTAAAAGAAACTGTTGGGATTGTAAATAAAGCCTTCTTTCTCTTCTAACAACGTATGGAGTCAATCTATCTTGTGTCCTACCGTGACACGGGCGGGGCGCGACACCTACCATAGTTTTCGGTGGAGGACACGTAGGTGAGGATGAGGAGGGCGAAGTTCTCGAGCAGGTTGAGCAGCAGGGTGACGTGGCACAGGCGCAGGTAGCGGGGGTGGGGGCAGTGGCAGCTCTGGTAGTGGTTCCAGTAGGCCACGGCCACGAGGACGCGCGGGGCCGAGTGCAGGGCGATGCAGAGGCGCCACACGTAGCGCTGAGGGGCCTCGCCGCCGATGGCCGCGCTGATGGACGGCAGGTAGTTGGGCACCTGCAGGGACACGGGCTCGTGGGGACAGCCACACGGCACGGCCCCACGCTCATCCTCTGCCACACACTTAAATTGTCCTTTTTGTCAAATGCAGATGAGTTTATTCCCGTTCCCAAAGCCAGGGAATGTATCGCAGCAGCGCCTCTGGTCCATCCCACGGGATCATGGATCCCACAGCCCTGCTGGGCAGTCCTGGGGGTCCTGCCCAGGTGCCTGCTCAGGTTTCTTGCCTTTACACTCCTGACTGTCCATAGAACCCCAGAATGCTTCCAGTTGAAGGACCTTAAGACCCAAGGACACCTTCCCCTGTCCCAGGCTGCTCCCAGCCCCAGTGTCCAACCTGGCCTTGGGCACTGCCAGGGATCCAGGGGCAGCCACAGCTGCTCTGGGCACCCTGTGCCAGGGCCTCAACACCCTCACAGGGAACAATTCCTGCCCAAGATCCCAGCCAGCCCTGCCCTCTGGCACTGGGAAGCCCTCCAGGCCCTGTTAAAGTTCTGCTGGTGTGAGATGCCTCCTGCCCTCCATCCCCAGCTCATCCAGCTGGGTGAAAGCCCTGGGGAGGAGCTCAGTCTCATCCCACATGGAGCTCCGGGCCCTCCCTGCCCAGACACCTGTGGCTCCTCTGAACTCCAGCAGACCTGGGGGCAGCAGCTCTGGACCAACCCCTCCCCAGGACGATGTATTTCCCTTCAGCTTCCCCACCTTTATTCCTCACTGCAGTAACCCCCAGTGCTCCCAGCCCAGACACCAGCCTGAGCAGTCTGTACTGCCTTCAGTCCCAGCACAAATCCAAACCCGCTGCTGCCAGTCCCGAGGCATCACAAGGACAATGAAGCAATGCAGCTTGTTCTGGATTCTGTAACATGTCTGGTGGGAAAGCCCAAGAGAGGAGCCCAGAAGGAGACAGAGGAGGAGAGAGGAATCCAGAAGGTGGATAGGAGCCCAAGAGAAGGGAGCCCAGAAGGAGGGAGAGGAGGCCAGGAGAGGAAAGAGGAGGGAGAGGAGCCTACAAGGATACAGGAGCTCTGTCACCCCTCAGGAATATGGGCTTTTCCCATGGGCGTCTCTCACCCCACAGTGTGTCGCAGTCGTCTCACGGAAGTTGAAGAGCAGAGACCAGATCACACAGAACAGGAAGCCAAAGAGGGGGCAGAACACAGTCCCAAGGGCCAGCGTGGTGAAACGCAGCCGGAACAGGATCCCGTCCCGATCCAGCGGCAGCGGGACCTGCAACATCTCGGAAACCTGCAAATAAACCAACAAATGTCTGACGGGGGTGCCTCTGGGCAGGTTGACAAGGTGAGGACCAGTCACAGCCTGGGCTTGATGACCCTCAGGGGGCTTTTTGAAACTCAGTGATCCTGGGATTCTGTCCAGCACCACACAGCCCTGGGCAGGGACGGACACACGGCTCAGCCCCACAGCCTGTGTGACCCCATACAGACACAGCTCAGCCCCACATCCTGTGTGAACCCACAGCCTGTGTGACCCCACACAGACACACAGCTCAGCCCCTCTCACCCTGTGTGACCCCACACAGACACACAGCTCAGCCCCANCACCCCCACATCCTGTGTGACCCCACAGCCTGTGTGACCCCACACAGACACACAGCTCAGCCCCTCTCACCCTGTGTGACCCCACACAGACACACAGCTCAGCCCCATACCCTGTGTGACCCCACACAGACACACAGCTCAGCCCCTCTCACCCTGTGTGACCCCACAGCCACAGGATGGGCAGCACGGACAGGCAGCCAAAGAAATCGCATTGGGGGGACACAGGACCCTCGAGACTCACGGAGAACAGGGAGCAGAGGCAGAGCAGGGCCGTTCCCTGCAGCCCTCCAGAGGCATCTGGCAGGAAGGGCACGTGAACCCTGTCCCGTGGGATCCATCCAGACCATTCCCTGCGTTCGGGGCAGTGCTGACACAGCCAGGACACCTGTCAGTCCTGCCGGGAGCCGCGGCTGCTCCAGCACAGCCCGGCCCCACAGCCCGGCTCCGGCACAGCCCGGCCCCTCAGCCCGGCTCGCCCCGCCGCCGCCGGCCCTGCATGGGCAGCACTGCCTGGAGCTGGGCCAGGGCAGGCTCAGGCTGGATTTTCGGGCAAGGCTCTTCCCGCAGAGGGTGCTGGCACTGCCCAGGCTCCGCAGGGAATGGGCACGGCCCCGAGGCTGCCAGAGCTGCAGGAGCCTTTGGGCAGCGCTGCCAGGGGTGCCAGGCTGGGATTGTTGGGGCTCTGGGCAGGGACAGGAGCTGGATCCACCATCCCTGTGGGTCCCTCCAGCTCAGGACATGCCAGGACTCCATGCATGCCCAGCTGCGGGATCAGGGCAGCACAAGCCCCACACAACAACGAAGGGTTTGTCAGGTCGGGAAGGCTGGGACGGGCACCTGGGGAGCCGGGCAGACGCCCTGACCAGGGGGCCCGCCAGCCCAGGGCTCCCCTCAGACCCAAGGGATCAGGCTGGGACGGACCCCACCTGAGCCTCGCCCGGCTGCGGGACAAATCCGATTTATGGACAATCCCTGAGCCATCTGGGCAGTGCCCCAGGGCAGCACGGCCACTCTGCCAGCACCAAACGCCCCCGCAGTGGGGCACCAAGCCCCAGTGAAGGCACCGACCCCAACCACCGAGGGGCCACAGAAAGCAGAGCTCAGCCTGTCCACGCTGCTGGGAACCGAGAGCGAAGATTCTTTGAGAATAAAAGCCAAGAGGAAGGGAAGCTCCAAGGGCCGGGACTGGGTGTGGAGGGGGGTCCCCGGCCGGCCCAGAAGCCCCTCCCGGGACACCGAGGAGCCCCCCGAGGGCTCCCCACGGCCCGGACCGGCGGGCGGAGCCCCTGACCCTCCCTCGTGGGGCTCGGACACAGCTCCCGGTGCCGTGGGGACACCGCGGGGATCCCACAGCAGGAGCCCCGCAGCCTCAAAGGGGGCAAATAAAAGGCAAATATTTTGTATCACGTGTTGAATGGCCCCGAGCTGTCCTGCAGGAGAGGGGCTGCATCACCCCGAGACCTGCCCCGGGTACCCCACAGCCCCTGAGACGCGAGCACACCCCATTCCTCCGAGCTCCCCCAGGTGCCCCCCAGGCTCTGGCAGTGCGTGACCCCTTGGGCCACCCCACAGCCCCCAGAG
>WBMY01013031.1:72953-109559 GCA_013397315.1 Donacobius atricapilla
CGGGAGACCGGGTGGTCCCGGGCTGAGGGGAGCGCGGGGAGGCCCTGGCGCGGAGGAGAGGAGGTGGAAAGGCCGTGCGCGGGTGGGATTTCTGGGAAGTCCTGCCTCGCCTGTCTCCGGAGTACCTGCCCGCTCTTAGGGGTGTTTAGGCCTTTTTGGTTATCCCGGTGCGGGTCCAGTTCGAGATTGCAGGTGTTTTCCACAGGGGATACGTGGCTCTGGATGTGGGTAACAGTCCGGCTGACTCCGGGGTCGAGAGTTATTTATTGTCGTGTTAATTAGTTGTAGTTTAGAGTTAGGTTGGTTACGTGCGACTTAAAGTTACGTTGATGACATAAGTTTCTTCGGGTGGTTTTAGGGGATTTTGTGCCATTGCTGCTAAACTTCAATTAGAGCCCNTAGCCCTTGTGGTGCAGGGAAGGAGGGGTGGCTGTGACCTACGAGAAAGTGCGCATTGTGGGAGGGTGAAGTTTTTCCATAACTCCTTTTTTCTTAGAGAATGATTTTTCAGGTTTCTTCTTAGGCAGAGTTTTGCATTCAGTGATCTCAGGACAATGTGAGAGCAGTGTCTTAGAAAAGAGCAACCACAGAAAATGAGGAACTTGTGAATTTGCAGATAAGGCTGAGAGTCACAACATCGGACAACTGAGAAATGCAGGTGTTTTTTATCTGGTCTGAAAGGGCATTGGGGCAAGGGGAGATGATGAAAATACTCCGTAGGAATGGAGAGGTGTGTTTGGGAGCAGGTCCTGGTGGAGAGGGAGCTGGAGGGGTCAGCCTGGGGAAAAGGGTGCTTTGGGTGGACCTTTCCACTATCATAACTCCGTGACAGGAGGTTTAGCTTGGGCAGCAGCAGGAATTTCNGTGTGAGAGGGATGTTGTATGAAACCCTCGAGTTTTACTAATTCTGGTCCAGCTCTTGAGTTCACGGAATATTAGAGTCAGTAAGGCTGGAAAAGCCCTCCCAGCCCAGGCAGTCCCAGCGGTGCCCAGTGCCCACCTTGTCCCCAGCCCAGAGCTCTCAGTGCCACCTCCAGGGGACACCTGCAGGGATGGGCACTGCAAACCTCCCTGGGCAGCCCCTGCCAAGGCCTGAGCACCCTTTCCATGGGGAAATTCCTGCTGCTGCCCAAGCTGAGCCTGCCCTGGCCCAGCCTGAGGCCGTTCCCTCTCCTCCTGTCCCTGTTCCCTGGCAGCAGAGCCCAACTCTCCCAGCTGTCCCCTCCTGGCAGGGACTTGTGCAGAGCCACAAGGTCCCCCCTGAGCCTCCTTTTCTCCAGGCTCAGCCCCTTCCCCAGCTCCCTCAGCCCCTCCTGGGCCTCCAGCCCCTTCCCCAGCTCCCTGCCCTGCCCTGGACACGCTCCAGCCCCTCCAGGGCTCTCCTGCAGGAGCCAGAACTGGACATAGCCCTTGTGGTGCAGGGAAGGAGGGGTGGCTGTGACCTACGAGAAAGTGCGCATTGTGGGAGGGTGAAGTTTTTCCATAACTCCTTTTTTCTTAGAGAATGATTTTTCAGGTTTCTTCTTAGGCAGAGTTTTGCATTCAGTGATCTCAGGACAATGTGAGAGCAGTGTCTTAGAAAAGAGCAACCACAGAAAATGAGGAACTTGTGAATTTGCAGATAAGGCTGAGAGTCACAACATCGGACAACTGAGAAATGCAGGTGTTTTTTATCTGGTCTGAAAGGGCATTGGGGCAAGGGGAGATGATGAAAATACTCCGTAGGAATGGAGAGGTGTGTTTGGGAGCAGGTCCTGGTGGAGAGGGAGCTGGAGGGGTCAGCCTGGGGAAAAGGGTGCTTTGGGTGGACCTTTCCACTATCATAACTCCGTGACAGGAGGTTTAGCTTGGGCAGCAGCAGGAATTTCCCCATGGAAAGGGTGCTCAGGCCTTGGCAGGGGCTGCCCAGGGAGGTTTGCAGTGCCCATCCCTGCAGGTGTCCCCTGGAGGTGGCACTCAGAGCTCTGGGCTGGGGACAAGGTGGGCATCGGGCACCGCTGGCACTGCCTGGGCTGGGAGGGCTTTTCCAGCCCCGGGGATTCCATAGGAGAAGGTGAGAAGGGCTCAGGGTGCAATGTTACCTTGTGCCAGAGGAGCTCTCCCAGGGGCCCCTCTCAGCTTGGGGAGCTCTGTGAGTTTGTCAGAGCATGTTTTCCTGGCTTTTAACAGGATCATTTCACTGAAATCCTTCTTCCTGCAACAAATGAAGCCTGTAAGGATTTGCCTGTGCAAGTGTGGAGACCCCTGACACTCCAGAATTGTCATGTGTGTCCGTTGGAATAGTTGGAGACGACACAAACTGTGTTTTTAGTTTTTCTGTCAGGGAGGTGTGGGGTTGGGCTGGTTGTTGTGGGCTGATTTAAGTCTCCAGCTGTTCAGGGATGCCGGAAGGTTGTGGCTGCTCCCAGTCCAGGTTTGGCCATTCCCAGAGAGTGCTGTTGGTGTTGGGGACACAACCAGTTTCAGGGATGGGCAGATGGATGCAGAGGTTTCCCTGTGGGAGGCTGTGCTGGGCAGTGCCCAGTTCCTCTGTGCTTGCCTGGGCTGGGAGCTGCCAAACCTGGGCACAGGGAAAGGGCAGCCTTGGCTTTAACTGGAATTGTTGGCTTTGGGAATATTCTTGGTGCTGGCCTTTCTTGCATTGCTGGTGTTCTTAGTTCTGCAGTGCTGTGTGTGGCTACTGCTGCCAGGGAGTACCTGGGAGCGTGGGGGAATTCCTGCATTTCCTGCTGAATGTGGAGGGCAGTGGGGTAATACCAGCTTTTTTTTTTTTTGTTAATAGGGCATTACTTTAATAATGCCTGTTTTTTCTGGTTAGTATTGTCATTTTCTTCCAGCTAATACGACTTTTTTTGGATTGTTGCAGTCATTATTTTTGGGAACATGGCACTTTTGGGGGGGTAATACTGTTTTCTTTTAACGTCAGCATTTTTTTGCTAATATTTTTTTTGGGTTAAGACAGCATTTTGTTTTCTAGTTTTAGCTTTTGTTGTTGCTAGTACTGCTGTTTTGGGGATAATGTGAACTTTTTGGGGGGTAGCACTGGCTTTTTATGTTAATCTGACATGTTTTTTGGCTAATCTGGAATTTTCAGTGGTGGAGCTGCAGGAAAACACGGCACAGTTCCCTGACGGTGTGCCCGAGGAGCTGTGGGGATTGTGCTGGATTTGTTGACAAACTCAGAGTTGGAGCAGAGTTTGTACCTGTTTGTGCTCAGGAGGAGGTTGAGGAGAGGCAGCAGGGAATGTGCTGTAACCCGTGGGGGCTGGAAAGGGAGCAGGGCCCAGCAAAACTGTCCTGGAACACCGACTGCTGGGAGGTGCAGGAGTGGGGAGCAGAGGGAGGGTGGATTCCTGCGATCCCTGTGCACTGCATTCCCCTCTGTCCTGTCCAAAGCAGTTGGCAAAGAGGGTGGAACAGGAAAATCAGTCCTGGAAATGCCAGGGACTGCCACAGCCCAGGACACGGGCTGAGATGGGCTGGAACTCCAGCCGTAATTAAGGGTAACACCCTAATTTTGGGGACACTGATGTTTAGTGACCCCTTTTAGCTGTGGCGTCACTGGAATGTTGGTGCCCTTGGCCCCCTCAGGGGTTCTGGCAGGGTTTGGAATTGCACAGTGCCATGGGGTTGGTGCTGAAGGATTCTGGTGGGATTGCTGCCCATGGCAATGAGGGACATGGAAAAAGAGTTTACCAGGATGAGCTTTCAATAAAGCCTAAATTGTGCTTTCCAGGTCTAGGAAGAAAACCGGCTATATCCCAAAAATGTTTAACAAATCCTTTGGAACTCCGTTCGGAGGCAGCACCGGCTTTGGGACAACTTCAACTTTTGGGCAAAGTAAGTAAAACATCTAAGGTGGTTTTTAATGAGGTGTCTCTTCCTGGAGTGCAGCTCAGAGAATCCCATGGAGGTGGTGATGCCTCGTGGGATGGAATTAGGGAGCTGCTGGGTGCTGAGGTTCAGGAGCCTGAGGCTTCACCCCTAACCAAGCCGTTAGTTTGGGCAGACAACCAGGATTCCATGTCTGCTGTGGTAACTTCCTTCTGTAGGAAGAGTGGGAAATGCGGTGCTTGGGGAAGGTGGTGTGGCTGGGGCTTTTTGGGGCTGAAGCAAACGGTTGCTGGGTTTGTTGGGAAGGCTGGGAAGGCGGAGCTGTGTGTTGTGGGGGTGTCTGTGGAGCCCCAGCCCCAGGAGCTCACTGGCCTCTGCTTGCAGATGCCGGCTTTGGCTCGAGCAGCGGAGGAGCCTTCGGGACGTCGGCCTTCGGCTCCAGCAACAGCAGCGGCAGCCTCTTCGGGAGCACGCAGACAAAGCCAGGTGTGAGGGGACAGGGAGCCCCAAACCCTGGCACGGGCAGCACAAACAGCCCGGTGCCCTCCCAGGCCCCCGGCAAGAGCCCTGGGCAGGGGAGGCTGGGGAGCATTAACAGCTCTTTCTGTCCGCAGGAGGGTTGTTCGGGTCGACCACGTTCAACCAGCCGGCCACCTCCTCCACCAGCACTGGGTTTGGGTTTGGAACATCCACCGGCACGTCCAACAGCCTCTTCGGAACCACCAGCACTGGTGGAAGCCTCTTCTCATCCCAGAACAATGCCTTTGCACAGAACAAACCGGCTGGTTTTGGAAGTGAGTGCAACTGGTGCCCCTGTGCTGCTGGATGGGAGAGCAGTGGGGGCTGGATGTACCTGGGGGCTGGGATGGGTCAGCGTGGGGCTGGGGGGGTTCTCCTAGAGGATGCAGTGACATCCCTGTGCCCACAGCAGCCAGGGGGGAGCCCATATGCTCCTGAATCTGCAGCTGTGATTCCAGCCCTCAGTTTTAAAATATATTACCAAAGGTGGTTGGCTGGAATTTTTTATGCTGAAATCTCGTTTGATGCTGTTTGTGTTTAGGTTTTTATTCTGTGGCAGAGCAGTTACAGTTGGCTTTGTCTTTGCCAGGAGAAGACAGGGAATGCTGTTAAACTCTTCTGTAATTTTCATGAGGCAAAAACAACTGCTTGCATCCTCTTCTGAAAAAAAAAGCCTCACAGATTCTCTTTATTACAAAGTTATTGTGTTATTTTCTTCCTGCTTGTCGGGAGTGGAGGGAAACTGGCAACTGTGGTTTGTCTAGTGTTTCTGGGATGCTGAGTTAGGGACACTTCTGCAGCAGAGAACTGCATTGGCAGCACCATCAGCTTCCAGCTTTGCTGTCAAATTATTTTTCCCAGCTGTTTTTTCCCATTTTCAAACCAAATTATTCTAGTCTGAATAAAGTATTAAGGTTTAAGTCTTAAACTTCGGGTTTGTTTTAATATTGATGTTGTTATTTTTTTATGCTTTATTCAGACTTTGGTACAAGCACCAGCAGTGGAGGGCTCTTTGGGACCACCAACACCACTTCCAACCCCTTTGGGAGCACATCTGGCTCTCTCTTTGGCCCAACCAGCTTTACTGCTGCTCCAACTGGCACAACTATTAAATTTAATGTAAGTTCTGCTTTTTCTTCTTAGTCCAGCCTGTTCACTGTGGCAAGCATTCAATTTTGCAGTTGTTTGTGTGATGTCTTGGGTCACTGAGGTGAAAAAATGAGTTCATGTCCAAGTGTTCTGAAATGAGTTGAAAACATCCCTTCTCAACACAGTAGAATTTCAGGCTTGCTGGGTTTTTGCTAACACTGGAGGAGTAAAGGAGCTGTGAAAGCTGAGCCTCCCCAGGAAGTGCTGTGGAATTCAAGGTGATCCATGGCAAATGTTGGCAGCAGTAAGGGTTACAGACGTCTTGGGATGGGTCAGAATCAGCACAGCTCTCCTGAGCCAGCCTGGCTTTGGGAATGGGACCTAGGGGGAGAGGTGTGGTATCCTGCCTCCTCTGGACGAGTCCCCTTTAAGACAGGATTCAGTAACTGCTACAAAGTTCTGTGGCAGTTGGTCCTGGAGGGTGGCCCAGCAGAGAGGTCTGGAGGAACTGGGCTTACTGGGGCCTGCTGGAGGAAGGACCCTTTTCCTCAAAAACTTGTTCATGCAGATCTCATCCCTCTTCATTTCTGGACTGAGCTGATGTAAGACTAAGGCTTTGGGGGTAGAGCTGTGGTGCTGCCTGGGATCTTGCAGTGTTGCTGATTTGTACTTCCACAGCACTGCTAAAAAGGGGGATAGTGAAATTCATGCAGAGCTCCAGGATTTGTGTCAGAAGCTGAGGTAAACTGCTTTTGAAGTGAAACCAAAAGCAGAATTGCTGGGAGTTGTTTCGAGTGTTCCTGGTGCAAATTCCACTGTTGATATCATTGAACACACCTGGGTGAGGCCTCAGCCGCACAAATAATGATGGAATCCTAAAACCATGAAATCACACAAGGTTTGAGTTGGGAGGGCCCTCACAGCTTATCGAGTGCCATGGCAAGGACACCTTCCCCTGTCCCAGGCTGCTCCCAGCCCCAGGGTCCAACCTGGCCTTGCGCACTGCCAGGGATCCAGGGGCAGCCACAGCTGATCTGGGCACCCTGTGCCAGGGCCTCAACACCCTGCCAGGGAACAATTCCTGCCCAAGATCCCAGCCAGCCCTGCCCCTCTGGCACTGGAAGCCATTCCCTGGCTCCTGTCCCTGCAGGCCTTGTCCCCAGTCCCTCTGCAGTTCTCCTGGAGCCCCTTCAGGCCCTGGCAGGGGCTCTGAGCTCTCCCTGGAGCTTCTCCTCTCCAGAGGAGCACCCCCAGCTCTCCCAGCCTGGCTCCAGAGCAGAGGGCTCCAGCCCTGGAGCAGCCCCATCCTCCTCTGGACTGGCTCCTAGAGCTCCACAACCACCTGCTCTTGGGCCCCAGGGCTGGGGCAGCTCTGCAGGTGAGGCCTTGCCTGAGCAGAGCAGTCCCACAGAGCCTCAGGTCTGTGCTAGGTGTAGGATTTGCCAGGATCTGCAGGGAGTTCTGGCTGTGCTCCCCCAAGTGTGTCTGGATTTTAACCCGGCCCGCCCTCCCTTCCGGCAGCCCCCAACCGGCACGGACACCATGGTGAAGTCCGGCGTCAGCACCAACATCAACACCAAGCACCAGTGCATCACTGCCATGAAGGAGTACGAGAGCAAGTCCCTGGAGGTCAGTGCAGGGGGACACAGCCTTACCTTGGGCCTTTCTGGGCCACAGTTGCTGTCTGTGCTCATTCATGGAAAAATACTAATGAACCTTCCATGTCTGCATCACGCACAAGGGGTGTTGTCAAGCAAAACAATTAATGCAATGCCACGTTAATTGTAGTTGGGTTTAAATGCTTAATGCAGATCTGAAAGAGCTGAAATTCCATCTTGTCACAAGGACATGAGATCCTGTTGGGAGCAGCCCTGCTCTGCTGAGATAAGAGCAGGATCCCAGACAAAGCTCAGTTGTTTATTAGAAACTACTGTTCCCAAGGATTCAACCTGAGGCCTTCCCAATTGGGCTGCTTTGTTTCAATCTTCAAAACAGATTATTTATAAAAAGATCTGAAAAAGGTCTGGGAAGTCAAATTGAAGCCCAAATGTGGATCTAAGTTCAGGTCCCAGTTTTGGTGTCCTTATTTTTAAAAATCTGGGTGTTGCAGCTTTTCTTGAGCCTTCACCTTGGTGAAGATTGGGTGCTGTGTGAGTGTGGGAAGGACACTTGCCTGCCCTTGTCCTGTGTAAAGAGAGCTGGATTTTCCTCTAGGAACTCCGCTTGGAAGACTACCAGGCAAATAGGAAAGGGCCCACCAATCCTGTAGGAGCAGGAGCAACTGCTGGCTTGTTTGGCTCTTCTACTGCCACGTCCAGCACAGCCACAGGACTTTTTGGCTCTTCTACTACCAATACAGGCTTTTCCTATGGACAGAATAAAACTGCTTTTGGAACCAGTAAGTACTGCCTGGCCCTGGCATACGTCTGAGTGCATTTACAAATATTCTGTTAAACCATTTAAAACTCTGTGATGCAAAATGCTGTGAGCTCAGAGTTGTGCCAGTTGTATTGCCAACATTTACTGGTGGAGCTCCTTGCCGTAGGAATCTGTTTTCTTACTTTCCTTTGGAAAAATCCAAACAGCAATTGGATTTTTATTAGGTTTTGCAAACTGAAAAGTAAATAGATCATGGAATCCCAGGATGGTTTGGGCTGGAAGAAACCTTGAAGCTCACTCAACTTCACCCCTGTCATGGGCGGGGACACCTCCCACTGTCCCAGGCTGCTCCCAGCCCCAGTGTCCAACCTGGCCTTGGGCACTGCCAGGGATCCAGGGGCAGCCACAGCTGCTCTGGGCACCCTGTGCCAGGTCCTGCCCACTCTCACAGGAAAGGATTTTTCCCCTGATAATGGATATTTGTGTTTGTGGAATTCAACTATAAACAGATCCAAACCCTCCAGCCTGTGGGAATGGAAGTGGTTCTTGGATGAGCAGAGATGGGACCCAGGAAGCAGCTGCAGCTGTGTCAGGGCAGGCTCAGGCTGGAGATCAGGGCAAGGTTTTGGGTTCAGAGGGTACTGGGAATGGGCACAGCCCCGAGGCTGCCAGAGCTGCAGGAGCCTTTGGGCAGCGCTGCCAGGGGTGCCCAGGCTGGGATTGTTGGGACTCTGGGCAGGGCAGGGTGGGACTGGATGGTCCCTGGGGGTTCCTCCAGTTCAGAACATTCTGTGACCTCCTTTCCTGTGTGAATGCCAGAGTGTGGGATGTGTGAGTTTGCTCTCTGACTGCCCTTGGTGTCCCAGGTACGACGGGCTTTGGCACGGGCACCACCGGGGGGCTCTTTGGGCAGCAGTCCCAGACCACAAGCCTGTTCAACAAACCCTTCGGCCAGGCCACCACCACGCAGAACACCGGCTTCTCCTTCGGGGGCACCAGCACCCTGGGCCAGCCCAACACCAGCACCATGGTAAGGGCTGGGAGCGGGGCTGCTGCTGCTCCTCCTGCACTGCCTCAGCTCCCACCGCGTGCTGAGAGCGGGATGCCAAGCTCCGAAGGCTGCCGTGGAGTGAGGAAGCTCCTGGCAGTCAGCTCTGTTCCTGACAGCTGGAGAACAGTCAGCTGTTCACAAATCATGTACCCACTCACCTCCTCAGGCAGCTCCAGTGCTTCTGATCATTTTCACACAGATAGTGTCATCCATGATTAACCTTGGATGGGAATTCAAATCCTGCGCTTTCTGGTGACAAATGAGCAACATTTGTGGGCTTTCGTGACAGAAAAATTGTACATAGTTGTAACTTGTTGTATAACTAGAGGCTTTGGCTCCAGATATCCTGTGTTCTTTGTGAATTTGTTGTGACTTCTCCCAGAAAACCCTGTGAAATGTTTCTTTTTTGTCTCCCTTGCTCAAAGCGCTGAGGAAATTCCAATATCCTCTAAATCTTAGCGCATAAATTTTTGTGGGTTTTTTTTTTATTTATTTCCTTTTTGTAACTAATTTCTTGGAGAAGGACTAAAGCTTCTGGTATGCTCTTCACCCCTTCTCTTCCCCCAGCACGAGGGCAAATGCAGCACTGCTTTATTGCCTGATTTTGTGTGTTGGGTCTGTTGTTGTCAGTGCTGGACTTGGAAAAGCCTGGGAGCATTACCTTGACTTGGTTCCTTTTTGTAGGGTCTCTTTGGGGTCACCCAGCCCTCGCAGCCTGGAGGCCTTTTTGGGACAGCTGCCAATACAAATGCTGGGACTGGATTTGGAACGGGAACTGGCCTTTTCGGACAAGCCAACACAGGATTTGGTGTTGGTGGTTCGGTATGTCTGTGCCTTTGTGATAAAGAGAGAAATCCAAGCAGAGCCCTGGTCCAGGTGCTGACCTTCACAGAAGTGGTGTTAGCTTAGGGATTAAGATGTCTGAGATACAAAGTCAGGTGGTTTGCTGCGAACTGTAGGCTGAGCAAGTGTAGGAGAGTCATTTTTTTTTAACAAGTGATGTGTGGAGTGATGAAAGCAGCAGGAGGATACCGAGGTTCGCAGTGCCTGGGGTGCCTCAGCACAGGATTGGAAGTACAGGTTTTAAGTTGTGATGGACCGAAACCAACCTTGGGTTTTGATATTGAGCAGTTTTTGTTGTGGTGGAACAAAAGTCACAGGATCACTGAGATGGGAGAAGTCCCTTAAGCCCCTTGAGTCTGACCCTAAGAGCTGCTTTTGGGGCGTCTTGCCAGGTGGTTTGGGATTACCCCCACTCATGGGAGGGCGGGCTGGGGGGGGCTCAGCTGTGCTTGACTCGAGTTCTGCTTCCTTGCCTGCAGCCGAACACGGGTACAATTCCTGTGGTGTCAGCATCCCAGGTTCCCAACCTGCTGTTGTTTTCCTTTCAGACCCTGTTTGGGAACAAACCTGCTGGATTTGGAGCCACCACGACCAGTGCTCCCTCCTTTGGTACCACCACAGGCGGGGGCCTCTTCGGTAACAAACCTGCTCTGAGCTTGGGAACCCCTACAGACCCTGCCGCTTTGGGGACAGGGAAAAACGCGCGGCCCCATCATTTAAATCTCTGCTGTGTGTACCACACACTGCAGAGAGCACGTGCTAAGTATTGTAGTGTTGGAATTGTCAGCTGAGCCGCAGGGAAATGTGCTGGGTTGCGCCTTTGCTCGTGCTGGGGCTCACTCACTTGGGAAGTAGATGGTCAAGTGCCACTGTTTTGGTGAGTCCTTAAGAGAATTTTCAGCCTGGGATGGGCAGGAGAGCCCCTTGGATGCTGGGGAGCATTGGAAAGGGCATTTCCAGCAGGTCAGGGAGGGGATCCTGCCCCCCTGCTCAGCTCCAGGGAGGCCAGGCCCATCTGGAGTGTCTTGTTCACTTCTGGGCTCCACAGTTCAGGGAAGACCAGGAGCTACTGGAGAGAGTCCAGGGAAGGCCACAGAGATGGTTTGGGGTCTGGAGCATCTCTGGTGAGGAGAGACTCTGGGGGCTGGGCCTGGTCAGTCTGCAGAAGGGAAGGCTGAGAGGGCATCTGTAACACGAGGTCTGTGGGGTGGAGACAGGCACATGACACAGCCCACTTGTGAGTCCTGAGCAACAGCCTGTAATCCACTTGATTGTTCCAAGCTTCCTCCTATAGCCAGTTTGAATTTCCTGGGTTTGGGAAGCCTATTGGTTGGGAATCTCTGCACTGCCCAGATCTCTGGCCGGTGGTGGGTCTGCATGCAGGACTTCGGTGGGGTTGACTGAGGTCTTTGTTCCCCTAGGGACTTCTAGAACGAGCCAGGTCAGCCAAATTGGGTCTGTTACGACCAGACTCATTATATCCAGCTGTAAAATAGCTGTGTATTGCTACAGGGACCCACCAGTCCATCCAGATATCCCATCCTGTCTCTCCAAGGGGGTCAGGGTGGTGCCAGACTCTCTCAGTGGTGCCAGTGACAGCGCAAGGAGCAATGGCCAGGAACTAAACCACAATTCCAGCCCAGCCTGAGGAAGAACTTCCTTCCATGGAGGTGCAGAGCCCTGGAACAGCTGCCCAGGGAGGGGCTGGAGTCTCCCTCTCTGGAGACATCCCAAACCCCTGGACACGTTCTTGTGTCACTGCTGCAGGTGGCCCTGCCTGGGCAGGGGGTGGATTGGATGGCATCCAGAGGTCCCTTCCGACTCCAACCATTCTGTAATTCTGTGGTTGAGAACTCCTGAAGTCAGAGATTCAGGGAGCAGAGGGTTATTAGGAGGCTGTGAACACGCTGTGTAGGCACAGCAGCACTGGGAGAATTGGTGTAGAACCAGTGATCCCTGGGCTTGGGCAGGTGTCAGGAGATCCTGCACTGCAATGAAGGTGAAATGAGTCTGCTCCAGTTTACCTGTGGCTGTTGTCCTTGGTGGTCTGGAGGACCAAAGTCCTGAGGAGCTGGTGGTGTGTTCCTGGTGGCCTCTCATGTGAGAACTGATGTTGGGTCAGTGTGTGACTGAGCAGGAGGAGTGTGTAGGGATGGCTGAAGGGAGTGGCAGCTCTTTTCGTGGGATTCTGAAATCTCTTCTGCCTTTTTAATTCTGGATTTTGGAGCAACAAAACTGTGTATCAGAGTAGGAGGAGGTTGGATCCTGCCATCCCTTTCCTGCAGTGCTGTTTAGTGTTGGGTATTTAAAGGCAATGGGGCCTGCCATGCCTTTAGTCTGCTGGGCCAGCCTGCCAGGGTAGACAGGGAAGAGCTCGAGGGAGCTGGGTGATCTTTTAGGTCCTTCTCAAATCAAGCTCTGTGCAGTTCTCAATGCTCTGAACCAGGGCAGCACCTTGGCAAGCAGGGTATGACTGTGGTGAGTGGTCCTGGGCAGAGCACTCAGGGATGTGAAAGGTGCTTTCAAAATCTTGTTCTGGACCTCCACAGCCCCACCAGGGTGTTGGCTGTGGAGACCAACCTCTGCAGCGTGTGCTTTTGGTTTGCCTGTGTAGCAGTCTCTAGGAGGAATGGAACTGGATTCCAAGGGCTTGGTTGGTGCATACCTGCAGGTCTTCAGTTTAATCCTGGCTTTGTGTACTAACCAAGCACGGGATGGGGTCAGCATCTGCAGTAGAGCTGAGCTCGTGGTAGATTTGGGGTGGTCCTGTTGCAGCTACAGCCGTGCCCTCGAACTGTGCAGAACTGAGTTCCCACCTGCTCTGTGGTGAGGGTCAGAGAAATGAGTGTGTGGTATAAACAGGATGAAATGAGGTTTGTTTCCTGCAGGCACTCAAAAAACCTCAGCATGGTTTATTCTGTTGTCTGATACAGCTGCATCATATCAGCGATGCCTTTCAGGGAAACTTTGAAGTTTGTAAGAAACTGAAAAACTTAATAAGGCAGACCAGCATTTTTCTGTGCTGCTTTAGTGCTGTATTTAACTAAAATGTGTTTATTACCAGTAAAGTCCCTTCTTGCTGATTGTCAGTTTAACCTGTGCTGCTGGAAACAGTGAGAAACGTGACTTTGGCAGGGCTCTTTGACCCTGTGATGCTTATTTATTTAAATACATGGTTTTAATTTCATCTCTAATGGGCTGCTCGTTCTGTTGTTGAAGGTTTTGGTGCCAACACTGCTGGAAACAGCTTGTTTGGAAATAAGCCTGCAACTGGGACTCTGGGCACTGGCCTTGGAACAGGGTTTGGAACAGGTAAGCAGTCTCGCAGCTCAGTTCTGGGCAGCTTCAGCCCTCAGGCTGCAGTGCTGGTCCAGCCTGGGCACTGCCTGTACCTGAGTGAGGAAAGGCTGGGCATGTTTTAGCTGAAAGCCAGGATGGCTCAGGGCAGCTCCAAGGGAGCTTCTTAGCACAGTGCCGAGTGGCCTGGTAGAAACTGGGCGGCACTGGTGGGACTGGTGAGGTCCTCTGTGCTCAGAGCCTCTGCTTGAGTGCCTGCAGCATCCATGGGCATGGGGAGAGTGTTTTCTGCAGTTTGATAAGGAACTGATTGTTTGTTGTGCCTGTAAACTAGTCACAGTCCTGTAGTAAATGACAGTCACCTCTCCTCACAGCCCTGGGGGCAGGACAGACATCCTTGTTTGGAAACACCCAGCCAAAGCTGGGGGGAACACTGGGAACAGGAGCATTTGGAGCCCCAGGATTCAACACATCCACAGCCACCCTGGGCTTCGGGGCCCCTCAGCCTGCTGTAGGTGAGTGTCCATGAACCTGCTGCTTGCTGTGCCTGAACACAGAGCACACCCCTCCCTAAGGGTTTGGGAGGACAGAACATCTCCTTGAGGCCACTTCTGTTCTGAGTCACAGTGCAGACTGTGTTAATGACCCTTTTTTTTGCTAGTTAAATGTGTATTTTTGAAGGAATTCCAAGTTGCTTTACATGTCCAATAATTGCATCTATTTTAGAGCATTGTCTTCAAGATTAGTAACATTTCCCATCATTGAATTTGGGGCAGCAAGCATAGATGTGCACAAAAACACTTAAGGGAAGTGCAACATTGGCTTTTTCAGTATTTCCAGATAGGAGAGGTCTAGAGGGCCTTTATTAATAGGAGTGCTGTACCATTGGGACAAAAATAAGACCCAGGTGTCTGCAGCTCTCCTCCTGACTTCCTGCAGACTCTGACAGTGAGCTCTTGTTCTGAGAGTGGTTTTGTTGTTCTTTGGGAATGCCCACATCCACCAGTGGTTTTGTTGGAATTAGAATTAAGCTGCTTTTGGTATGAATGTTTCATGGGGTGAAGTCTTAGTGCATTTTAATAGAAATTAAAGTGAAATGCTCTAAGACAGAGAGACAAGATTTAAAATCCATTGTAGAGGGAAGTCTAGACCTGTATGGTTGTGGTAGCAGTATTGTCAAAATTCTGCATGAATTTTGCAGGAGCCAGAAGCCAGCTCCATTAGCTGAATATTCTGGCAGACCAGGCTCTTTCCACTGCTCTGTAGCTCTCTCTGCCCTCAGCTTCTGACCCTTGAGAACTCAGTGAATATGGTAGCACACTCTGATGGAGGAAGGGGATGCTCTGGTTCTGTTCCCAGATCTGTAAAACTGAAATGCTGCTCCTTTTGTAGCCCTGACAGATCCCAATGCCTCTGCAGCCCAGCAAGCTGTCCTCCAGCAGTACCTCAACAGCCTGGCCTACTCACCCTTTGGGGACTCGCCACTCTTCAGAAACCCCATGTCAGACCCAAAGAAGAAGGAAGAGGTAAGTGCACGTCAAGACTGAACCCATTTTATGGGTGGCAATTGAAGTTACTCTGGTCTGTGTGCAGTCTTCACTTCAGTGCACAGTGAGCAGCCAAGTAAGTTGCCCTCTATGCTCTCCCAGTGGTGCAGTGGCTTGTTACCCTCCAGGACACAAAGTGCTTGATTTTATTCCAGTGGAAAGTTCCCTGCCCATGGCAGGGGGGCTGGAAGTGCATGATCTTTAAGGTACTTCCCAACCCAAAGCACTCCGTGATTTCCTGCTTTTGCCTGCACCACAACTTGGCTATGGAGTTCCTGTGCTCGCTACTGCTGTTTGGGAATAAAGGTGGACCATTATTAATGACTGGAGTAACTGTCGTGCTTTGCTTAGGACATCTGAGAGTCTCTGAGAAACCATTCCCTGTTGCTTTGTTCCAAAGGTGATAGAGCAAACACTTCCCAGGCTTTTGAGGTGTCAGGGGGGGTTCTAAGTGGCTGCTGCCCCTGGGCAGATTCCAGGGGCTGGAGCTGAGCCCTGCCTGGCAGCTGATGGCTGGGGCTGTGCATGGAGCCCTCTAACCTGGGTGCAGTTATTGCTTCTCCTTTCCTTACCACCCCCTTTGCCTGTCAGGGCCCTGGGCTGGAGCGCCCTAAAGCTCTGTCCCGTGCCTGAGGTGTCCAAGTGTCCGTGTTTCTGTTGCAGAGGCTGAAGCCAACCAACCCAGCAGCCCAGAAGGCCTTGACAACACCCACTCACTACAAGCTGACCCCACGCCCTGCCACCAGAGTGCGGCCCAAGGCCCTGCAGTCCGCAGGCTCAGCCAAGTCCCAGCTCTTTGATGGCCTGGATGACGACGAGCCCTCCTTGTCCAATGGAGCCTTCATGCCAAAGTGAGCTTTTGTCTCTGTGTGAGAATTTAATGTCAACTCCTGTGTATTACCTAAATCTCTTGAACTTTTGTGTCCTGGTTCAGATTGGAAGAATGTAGTGGTTTCACGTTCACCTTTGTTTTTGTTTACTAAATTTAGTGTAGTGGTCTAAATGTTTTTCTGCTGTGAGATAGGATTAGGGAGAAGAAGGCAGAACAGGCACAACTTAAGGTAAGCAAGGTAGATTTTATTAACACATACTAAAAGGAAAAAAAGAAAAAAAAATTTGAAACTTTCAAAGCACTCTTCCTCCCCCCACCAGGTGTTCACTTTTCTACAAACAACATAAAGAGACAAAACTTGTGATTTTCAGTCAGTTTCACCGTTTTTAAAAATATTCTTTCATCAGTTCATTAGGGAGAGGAGCCTCTCTTAGTTTACCATGGAATTTCTCCCACTGACAACCTAGAACCATTCTCTTGTGGGTTTTAACTGTCACAAAAACAGCTGCCTGGGAAAAAAACCCTGCTTCTGTGAACTCTCCTCCCCTTAGCAGTTTCCCAGGCTGCTTATGTGTGATGGACTCAAGCACACTGCATACTGGGGTGTTACTTTTTAAGGATGAACAAGTCTAAAGGCAAAGGGTTCTTGTTCAGGGAACAGAGAATATCTTCTCGCTTCTTCACTGGTGCAGAGGGTTTCTCATCTCTCTCTGTTAAAGCATCTCATGGGATCACAAGAATTACAGATTCTAGTTCAATATTACTCAGTCCATCACAGACACCTTTGCTAAAATCCACAAATCTAAATAATCATCTCCCCAAATGCACACTTTCCTCATGATTTAAAAGGATAATCTATGTATTGAGTTCATGACCATGGCTCAGTAAGAGAAATTTCAGCTTAAAATGGCAAACTCCTCAATCCTTCCTCCCAAAAAGTCCTTTCACTCTCTCTCCATCTGACTTCCTTATGTTCACTCAGTCTCTTTTCTTCTTACTCAGAAGGAGGATTAGGGTTTTAAAAAAGTCCCATCTGTGTCAGGAAAGAGTTAAATCTGCCCAGAGTTTCTCTCTCAAGCTGGCTCATGATTTCAAGGCCAAAGCAGGAGGAAGACTTGTGCAGAGAGATTAGAGACCAGAGCAGGAAGAGTCAGAAATCCTAAATGCTGTAAAATACCTCTTTACCCACCCCCTGGTGACAATTGGCCTAGGCTCCTTCCCGGGCACCCTCCCAGCTCTGGGGCTCAGGGATAGGCTCTAAAATGAGCTGATGTTAAGCTGCAGCCTCCCCTCCCGTGTTGGGAGCCTCTGGAGCCCTTCCAGCAGAACAGCCTGAGCTGATATTCCCTGTTCCACTGGCCAGAAGGAAAAGGGCTGGCTTGAACACACTCAGGATGTGTATGGGTATTTCTCCAAAGTGTATTCAGTGTTCTCAGTGGTCAAAGCATATGTCGGTATCTAAAATGAGCTTCTGATAGGTCCCTATCTTTTCCAAAACAATTCCAAGATCCTAACAGGGCAATGTCCTATATTTCTCTTTAACTAAAAATCAAACTGTGTTAACCTACGACAAAGAACAATAACAAGCTGTCAGTAAGACTTCACTCGAACTGTTTTCTGTAGAGGAGGTAAAAAGGTACTTAAACTCTTAAGGGCAAATAAGCTGTAAAATGAGGTCAGCCCATGATGGGAGCAAAGCTCCTATGAAGTAATTTAGGAATTCTTACAAGGAAAGCTTTCACAGGGTAACGCTTCCTGCTTCTAAACTGGGTGTGTCATCAGGTTTGCTCGTGCCCTTAGCGTGCAGGCAGATTTGTCTGGTGGTTTTATCCCAGCTCTGGTTCTATTTCAGATCCACAGATGTTTCTGTGAGAAATAAATCACGGGTCTCTGCCTGAGTGGAGCTTTGGGTTCAGTTTTTAGGTAAATCAGTGGCAGTCAAATAGAAAGGGTGGTTTAAAAGGTTTGGAGCTGAGTAAAAACTAAGAACTAAAAGACTAAAGTGGCCCTGCAATAAAATGAACATGCACTTGTGGGCCAGACCTTCTGTGCTTCTGGAAAAGCTGATTAGGGAAACAGAACGCTGTGGTTTGCTGAACTTGGGCTTTGAGCCTTTCACTGGCTTGTGCTTTTTACACCTCCATATAAACCAAAGCCTTGAATGGAATTCTCCCAAAAATTATAGGATGTCTTATGGGAGACTTGTTATGTCCTGCGTGTGGGAACAGGTCTTAGAGCTGGTCCCTGGAGCATCTGAATGAAGTATGAAATACATATTTATGCAGAGGACAGATCCAAATTTCCCTTCCTTGGGGTGTTGTGTTTTAGGAAGAGCATCAAGAAGCTGGTTCTGAAGAACCTCAGCAGCAGCAACCTGTTCTCTCCCGTGAGCCGGGAGAACGAGGACCTGGCGTCGCCGTCCGAGTACCCGGAGAATGGGGACAGGTGAGCGAGTCACCCCGCTGGGCTTTGTCCTCAGAAATGCAAACTGGTTCTGCCTGTCCCGGGGTTACTGCTGGACAGCAGCCACCTCTTTTCAGGGATGCCACTTCCCTGTTCATTGAAAGCAGCTCACCTGCTGGGAGATGCATTTCCTCCTGGTCTGACCGTGTGTTCTTCCTGTGTGGGCGCTGCCAGGTCACCCCACCCAAAATCCGGGTCAGAGGGCAGGGGTTTATGTTCTGGATGAGTCTCTCTCCCTTCTCTGTAGCAAGAAACCAGGACATTCTGTGGGGGAAGTGCTAAACATGACTCTGAGGGAAGAACCTCTCCTGATCAGTCCTCAGTGATGTGGGAATTGCAAGGGAGCTCCACTGATCCTCATGTCTCATATTTCTATTTTTTATATATGTATTTTGTACAAATTACAATGAGGAACATCTAAGGCTACATCTTCCCCCCCAAAAGCCAGAATTCCACCCTCCTCTAAAAACTGTGGCCATATTCCACTTGAACTCTAATTTTTGCTTTGGTTTTCTTTTAATCAGCCTGGAAAAAACCTGCCCAGCTCACCATGTTGGTTTTATTGAAACCTATTAAAACAAGAGCTGCTGTGGGAGTGAGGTCACTCTGGCCCTGTGGGCAGAGGGTTTGGAGCTGTGGGGTTGCTGTTAGACCCCTTCTTGAGGCTTCTCTCCAGCCTGAGCTCCCTGTGTCACTCAGCTCTGCCCAGGGAACACGCCTCAGCCCCCAGTGTCATGGGGACTGTGCCAGTCTCACCACTGGCCTTGCTGTAGTGGGAGCCTCTGTGGCAGAGGTGGTCAAGCAGGACCAGAGGGAAGGGGAATAATCACTGGCACTGCAGTTCCTGTGGTCCTCTTGGCTCTTTGTGTGGAAAGAACAGAATTTTAATCATGGAACCAGAGTCTTCTGAGAGAGGAGGGACCCACAGGGCTCATCCAAGCCGAGCTTCTGGCCCTGCACTGGAATGTTGGTGTCAGTCCCTCAGAACAAAATAATTCCCATTATCCTTCCTCTGCCCAGGTTCTTCCTGTCGGTGCCTCCCGAGGAGAACCACAGGCAGGACGGGGAGCGGGAGGAGGAGGAGGAGGCCCATGAGGTGACCCGGTTTTACACCAACCCCATCGCCAAGCCCATTCCCCAGACGCTGGAGGGCAGCGGGCACAAGCCCCACGCCAGCGTGGACGACACTATCGTGGCGCTGAACATGCGTGCGGCGCTGCGCAACGGCCTGGAGGGCAGCAGTGAGGACGCCTCCTTCCAGGAGGATTCCCTGCAGGAGGAGTGGGACAAGGAGGCTGAGCCCGGACAGCAGCTGCATCCCGCAGGTGAGGGGCAGCTCTTTGTGCACAGCGCTCTGCTCTTGGACACCCTCAGCGCTTGCTTTTTTACCTCCTCCTTCCGCCAAAGTACAAATCCTGTTTCTCTTACCTAGTGCAGAAATTTTATCAGCTCAGTCAATAAGCTTTTAAATTTTATCCCCTGTTACGGTAGGATACGAAATAGAATGACTCCATGTAGTTGTCAGCAGAGAAAGAACGCTTTCGTTGCAATCCCAACAGTTTCTTTTAGAACACGCTCTGTAAAAAGGTCTATTATTGGTCCATGGGACTGACACTGCTCTCCATTGGTTCAGGAATAGGAAACAACCCCTGGGGACAGTTGTTCTGGCAAAGGGAACACTGTTTGCTGAACCTGTGCTGAGAAACAGAGAGAGATGTTTTGAAAAGAGAAAAAACTGTTGGCAGCTTTCCCTTGGGAAAGGAGCTAGCAATAGTTAGCAAGCTAAAATTCTCTCAGGCTCAGAAATATCAAGCTCACAATCCCCCAGTTTTATATCACATATGTTGGAATTTCTTAAACTAGAGAAGGTAAGGGGAAAAGATTTGTTAATCCTTCCAGGTAATACTTACGTGTCATGTAATGAAACTGGCAGGTGACATGTGCAAAAGAAATGTCTCTAGACATTTTGTAGATGCAGAGTGCTTTTGGGAAATAGGAAGGTGATTAGACAGATTAGTAGATGAAGAAGGGTTGGAGCCTATTAAATGTAGAAGATGCTGCAGCTTGGTCAGCAGTGCCTGAGGCCCCAGGCTACTAAAGCTGGGAGAGTGTTTCCTTCAAGCATTGATGCATTTGCAATTTTTCATTTCCCTGCACACCTTCTTCCCTTCCCGTTTGCACACCTGCTGCTCTCTGGCAGAACCTGCAGAGCAGTTGGTTTAAATGTGCTCTGGAGTCTGTGGAATGAAGGTGTTCTGACGCCCGTTGGCTTTGGCTGCCCCAATTCTCAGCTCCTCTGAGGCTCCCAGCTGTTCAGGCTGGCAAAAGAAATGGGCTGACAGTGGGGGAATGCTGACAGGTTGGTGCCAGCTGTGTTCTCAGGGGATGTTGTGTTGCAGGGATTGTTCTGACTCGAGCTGGCTACTACACCATCCCGTCCCTGGAGGAGCTGGCCCGGCTGACCAACGACAGGAAGGAATGTATCGTGACAGACTTCACCATTGGCCGCCGGGGTGAGACCCCTGCCCTTCCTGGGCCTTCCCCCTCATCCAGGCATCTTATGGCTACAGAGCCTGAGAGCCAAACCCTCAGTCTGGCTGGAACCAGTGCCCTGGCTTTGGGGGCAGCTCGCATCAAAGTTCTGTCAGATCTTGGGATACAATAAATCCCATATCACTGGTTTGGTTTGGGAGGGGCATTAAAGGTCATCTCCTTCCATGGGCAGGGCCACCTTCCACCATCCCAGGGTGCTCCAAACCCTATCCCACCTGGTACTGGACATTTCCAGGGATCCAGGGGCAGCCACAGCTGCTCTGGGGCCTCCCCATCCTCAAAGGGAAGAATTCCATCCTAATATCCTCTCTGACCCTGCCCTCTGGCACTGGAAGCCATTCCCTGGCTCCTGTCCCTGCAGGCCTTGTCCCCAGTCCCTCTGCAGCTCTCCTGGAGCCCCTTCAGGCCCTGCCAGAGGCTCTGAGCTCTCCCTGGAGCTTCTCCTCTCCAGGGGGGCACCCCCAGCTCTCCCAGCTTTTCAATATCAGTGTCAAAGTTGATAATGCTCCTCCAGAGTTTCCTCAGGGGGAAGGAGGTGTCACTTTGCTCAGGAGACAGGATGGGGCTGGGTGGGGACAGGAGGAGCACAGCAGGAACGTGGGCTCTCTGGTGCATGACTTCTCACTGCCAATTTAGTTGTGACCTTCTGGGTTGTTTTGGCAGGTTATGGATCAATTTACTTCGAAGGAGAAATAAATCTAACAAACTTAAACCTTGATGAGATCGTACATATCCGGAGGAAAGAAGTTATTGTTTATCCTGATGATGAAAAAAAACCTCCCATTGGGGAAGGGCTAAATAGGTAAGTGTCACGGTAGGACACGGAATAGATTGACTCCATGGAGCTGTCAGAAGAGAAAGAAGGCTTTAGTTACAATTCCAACAGTTTCTTTTAGAACACACTGGGTAAAAGGTCTGTTATTGGTCCATGGCACTGACACTGCTCTCCATTGGTTTGGGAATAGGAAACAACCCCTGGGGACAGTTGTTCTGGCAAAGGGAACACTGCTGAACCTGTGCTGAGACACGCAGAGAGATGTTTTGAAAAGAGAAACTGTTGACAGCTTTCTCTTGGGAAAGGAGCTGGCAGTAGTTAGCAAGCTAAAACTTAGGCTCAGAAATGTTGAGCCCACAGTAAGTGTTAGATAAGATGGGTTTTGAAAATCCTGACAAGCCTGCAGGCTTGAACCGAGAGACAAATGCAAATGGTGCCTTCAGTTTAGAGTGTCACTGAGTTACTTGCTCGTTTCTGAGCCCCAGACTGGGTTCAAAAGCCCATGGGAGTTTCCCTGGCCGGGGCTGTGCTGCGCTCCCATGGCCAGGTTGCTGAGCCCCGTGTCCCTGACCCGTGTGCCCCTCGCAGGCGGGCCGAGGTCACTCTGGACGGCGTGTGGCCCACAGACAAGACGTCGCGGTGCCTGATCAAGAGCCCCGAGCGCCTGGCCGAGATGAACTACGAGGGCCGGCTGGAGGCCGTGTCCCGCAAGCAGGGCGCCCGCTTCAAGGAGTACCGCCCCGAGACCGGCTCCTGGGTCTTCAAGGTGAGGCCCCCAGCGCCCTGCTGGGAGGATTTTATCTGCTTCTCTTCGTCGTGTTAGGGCTGGGAGTATACACGGAGTGGCGGTTTCGTGGTGGGACTCGGTGTTCATCAATTCTTACCTCTAGTGCAGCCTCACGGGTCGTGAGCTCTAACTAGCAAGGTAGAACACGAGGTAAAATGGAGTACCTCTCTCTCTACAAGGTCTTTTTGAGGGCAGTCCGTCCAATTGAAATGCCACCTAGATTGTTTTTACTTTAAACCCAATAACCAACTATTTTAAGTCCGCCATGCAGACTGTATTGACCAGTTACAGAAAACCACCCAAACCCATGAAGGACTTAGACAATGTCCAAAATCCTCCATTTTGCTCCATATATTACTTTATCCTAAAATCCCAAATCTAAGTTTCCAGAATTTCAACGCCCTGGGACTGTAGGCTCTGAGAATTTGTCGTTCTAGGGATTTGCTAACTTGGGACAGCTGTCTCCAGCCCCTCGGCTCTGGTGAGAACTGTCCTCAGCAAAGCAGCTCCTCGTTCCTGGGAGTGTTCAAGGTCGGGTTGGATGGGGCTTGGAGCGACCTGGACTAATGGAAGGTGCCCCTGCCCGTGCAATGAATGAGCTTTAAGGTCCCTCCCAGTCCAAAGCAGTCTGCAGTTCCGTGGTGAAACCTGTGGCCCCACACCTGCCTAGAGCAGGTGGTTTTGGTCTGTAGAGAAGCTGAATTCATTGCAGATGCCCCAAGAGTTTTGTGTTAGGATACCTGTATAGGGCAGTTACACCTGCCAGTGTTCAGGCCTTCCAGAAATTTCACTTCCAAGCTGTGACATGTTTGTCCTTCTCCTTAACGCAGGTAAGGCACTTTTCCAAGTATGGCTTGCAAGATTCAGATGAGGAAGAGGAAGATCATCCTTCAAAAGTGGACACCAAGAAGTTAAAGACCACACCTGTGCCACCCCCAGGGCACCTGCTGCCCCAGCAGATGGCCCTGAACGGCAAACCAGCACCCTCAGCTCAGGTAGAAGGAGAACAGTGACTAAAGAGGGTTGATGACATGGAATTTGGAGAATAGCTGGTGCCTGGGAAGGGGGTGGTTGGAGTAACGTGCCATCTGGAGAGTGGAGCCTTACAGAAACTCTTCTGAACTCTGCCTGAGTGGCTGTGTGTTGTTTGCCTGTGATACATTTGACATTTCAGCCTAAGGACGGGGTGGGGTGGCTTTCGACCCTTGTTTCTTGTTTGAATTCTAGTCTGAGTTGGTCAGATTTGCACCTCTTCTGGAAGAACCCTTGTTTTTGTGACGATTAAATGCGCGCCCGTAATGCCACCGCCGTGTGCTGCCTGCCTGGACAGTGATGGTGTGCACTCCGTTGCCTTTACCACCATTAGTGTGCAAGACTGTCTGCTTTCTATTTTAAGAACGTGCTCTATTTTTATTAAAACAATACATTTTGTAAAGGCTGGCTATATGCTAGCTTTGTAAACATACTTGTGTTGGATGTGACTGCTTTAAACCTTTGCAAAACATCCTCAGTGCTGGGCCCATCTTACACAGGAGTGTTTGATCCACAGGCAGTGTTTGATCCAATTCACCGGGAATACCAGGAAGCCAATGACCAGCTATGGTGTGGGCACAGCCCCAGGGCAAGGATTGTCCCCCAGGGCAGGGATTGTCCCCTGTGCTGGCACTGTGTGGCACCTCCAGGGCTGTGTCCAGTTCTGGCTCCTGCAGGAGAGGCCTGGAGGGGGTGGAGCGTGTCCAGGGCAGGGCAGGGAGCTGGGGAAGGGGCTGGAGGCCCAGGAGGGGCTGAGGGAGCTGGAAAGGGGCTGAGCCTGGAGAAAAGGAGGCTCAGGGGGGACCTTGTGGCTCTGCACAACTCCCAGACAGGAGGGTGGAGCAGGGAATGGCCTCAAGTTGTGCCCGAGGAAGTTAAGGTTGGATGTAGGGAAAATTTCTTCCTGAAAAGGGCTGCCCAGCCCTGGCACAGGTTGCCCAAGGCAGTGGTGAAGTCACCTCCCTGGAGGGGTTCCCTAGCCCTGTGGATGTGGCTCTTGGGACAGAGTCAGTGGTGGCTTGGTGTCCTCAGAGGCTTTTCCAACCTCAGCAGTTCTGTGTTTGTAACACAGAACTTTTCCCTGGTATCCAGTGTGAGTCTCTGCTGCCCGTTGGTGTGGCAGGACAGCAGAGCTCTCCAGGCAGGTGAGAGGGGCCCTCAGAAGCACCATCTGCTCCCTGGGCACAACATTCTGCTACTGGGGCAGGCTGGGGGCTGCCAGCTCTGCTGGATTCTGCATGGAGAATCCCAGAGTAGGGGCCGGCTCCAGTTCTCGCAGCTCCTCAGCTAATTAACACCCACTCATTCATGCCTCTGCTGTAGTAGATCCTTAATTGTTTGCATTTTGAGCTGCACGTGTGGCTGCCAACAGCATCACTTCAGCTCACCTCCCTGCTTCATGTGCTGACTGGGGGGAGCAGAGCTGAGGTTTTAAACGCTCAGGAATGCTGAAAATATCTCTGATATTTTCAAGCATTCTTGCACAATCCAGTGTACTTAGCATAACCCCCTCTAGGTTCATTAACCTCTTGGACTTGCATAACATTAACTTAGGTTTTAATTTCTGAAATTAGGAAAAACATCAGTTAGTATCCAAAACCCTAAGAAACATCATAGTATTGCTTAAACCTTTCCAAACTCCTGGTGTAGAACACATCTGGTAATACTATTTGGGCTGTAAGAAGCATTTAGTATCTAGAATTGGTTTTTGTTTTGTCTTCCCTAAGTTAAATATTAATGGTTTTATTAATGTTGCAAGGGAGCCTGCTGCATTAAAGCCCAATGAAGGGAGCAGTGAAACTTGTGTGTTTGTAACCATATTTTGACTTGTAAATCTGTTCCACATGTGGGACCAGGCTCAGATTCTGCATCTGCCACTCAGTTCCATCCTTACAGACCCCCCCAGGTGATTTTACCTCAGCTGGGAACCTTCCTCTCATCCTGGCTGGTTCTACAGAGCAAAGCATAGCCTCGTGAATGTGCTCCTTAATTCCTGAGCAGGATTCCCTGGAGCCTCCCTTTCCTCACTTTTGTTTTTGCATCACTTCAGTGGTCTGTACTGTCTTTTCTGGGGAGCTGGAAGCGTGAGGCTTTCGCAGGACGCAAAGCTGAGTCATGGGATGGTTAAACTGGAACCAAACCAAGGGAGCTCAGGTCCTACCGAGTGAGCTGGGCAAAAGTACAGCCCATGTGAGCCGTTAGCAATGGAAGCATGGAAGGGTTTGGGTTGGAAGGGACCTTAAAGCTCATCCCCTCCCGCCCCTGCCATGGCAGGGACACCTTCCCCTGCCCCAGGCTGCTCCCAGCCCCAGTGTCCAACCTGGCCTTGGGCACTGCCAGGGATCCAGGGGCAGCCACAGCTGCTCTGGGCACCCTGTGCCAGGGCCTCACTGCCCTCACAGTAACCATGGAAAATGCAGATCTCTGTGGGATGTAGCCTCTGTGATTGGAGTCTGTACCACATGGGATGGACTGGAAGGAGGGGAGGAAGGCAGGACCCACAGAGCTCTCCCTTCGCTGGGCACGTGAGAACTGGAAAGCTGAAGAAATTTCCTAAACTGAACTGGGAAAACTCCAGGAGGGCACCGCTGCTCTGGGACTGCTCCTTCCCTGGCATGGCACACCCTGCAGGTTCTGTGTGTCCATCTTGTTCCCTTGGTGTGGAACCAGGCAGAGCCAGGAATGCTCGGCAGCGCCCGCGGTGCCGCTGGGAGCCGTGGCTGTCCTGGCTGAGCTGTGCTCCCTGGGTGTGACCTGGCCTCTGTATCCGCAGCCCCCGGAGCTGGAGCAGCTGGGCAGGGTGGTGGAGCTGGACAGTGACATGGCAGACATCACCCAGGAGCCAGCCCAGGAGCCCCTGGCAGAGGACCTGGCTGAGGAGCAGGAGGCAGTGCCGGCGTCCACGCACATCGCCTCCACCCAGGGCATCAACCCCTACGTGCTGCAGGTCAGTGTCCTGCCCCTGCTCCTCTCCGGGAGGGGGCTTGGCAGGTGAATGGAGCCCTTCTCAAGGATGCATTTGCCTCCCCAGGGGTGCTCACACACCAGCTTGGAATGATCAGTGCATCCCATGGAGTGGCACTGAGCTCACACGCCACGTCTCTGTTCTGGGGAAAGCCTTCAGAACTCTGGCCTGTGGGCCCTGGGATAAGCTGAGCTGATACCAGAGCAGCTGCCTCGGGCCCCTTCTGCCTTGGTAGAGAAAAATATTTTGGGGCGTCTGGTCTTAATTTTTGGCTTGGTGTTGATGCTTTTATTTCACAGTACCACAGAAGATTTGGATTGGGAAAAACCATAAAACCCAACCTGTGCTACCCCTTCCATGAGAGGGACACCTTCCCCTGTGCCAGGCTGTTCCCAGCCCCAGTGTCCAACCTGGCCTTGGGCACTGCCAGGGATCCAGGGGCAGCCACAGCTGCTCTGGGCACCCTGTGCCAGGGCCTCAACACCCTCACAGGGAACAATTCCTGCCCAAGATCCCAGCCAGCCCTGCCCTCTGGCACTGGGAAGCCATTCCCTGGCTCCTGTCCCTCCGCGCCTTTGTAATTTTTGTGGAAGGACAGAACCTTGAACACTTTGGGCTTCTACGTGTAATAAAAAATAGACCAGAAGTTATTCCTTAAGCTGACAAACAGCAGACAGAGCTAAGATCGAAGAAATCAGGATTATTGTGGGACATCATCCCCTTCCCCAACAAGTCCTGTGCACTGACTGAACAAGTAGTTGTAAAACCTCATCCATCAGGTGACAAGCCTGAGCTGTGCCTCTGCTGTTCCTCGGAGTGTTTGCAGCATGGCTGTGTTGTTTGGTCATGTGCTGCATGTAGGATGGTTTTTGGGTGGGAAGAGCTGTTTTGATGAGCTTAGTGAGCTGCTGCTGTGGGAGGGATTGCTGATATTCTGGCTTGGCTTCCCACATGCTCAGATCATGAAAGCTTCCTTGCTTGCTGATGACGACGACCTGGATTTGATCCTGGATTATCCTGGGAAGCCAGTTGTCAAGATGGACACTTCTCAAGAGATCTGCTCCCCAAGGCTTCCCATTTCAAAATCACATGGACAGAAAAGACACTCAGGTATGGTGAGAAACCACAGGCTCTGTGAAGAAAGGTGAATTTTAACATCAACAGGCAAAATCCTGGGGTCTGCAGCACTTCCTTCCTCCGCTGTTCGTTCCCTGTTCCAGCATGAGCCCTGCCCTGAGGGTTGTGAGTGCTCCAGTGCCTGGAGCTCCTCCTCACCTCCTCCTCTGATGCTTGCACTGCTCTTTTCACTTTTTAATTTTTGTTCTTTTTTTGTTTTGTTTTTTTTCTGCTTGTGTGGGGTTTTTTCTCCCTTTTGTGGTCTCCCAGAGGCACCAACTTTGCAGCTTGGGTTGGAGGTGGCCTGTGGTTGGTCTGCTGTGGGCACCAGCTGTGCCCTGCACAGGGCAGCCCCTACCAGAGTCCCCCACTGCCCAAACGTTGCCCCTTACACCCAGTGCACCCACTGAGTGGTGCTTTCCATAGGGATACTGAGGAAAAGCTCTGGGAACAGCCAGGAAGGCGCTCCCTGTTTGAGGAAACCCATTAATTCAGATCTGTTAATCAATTGAAAGCCCGTGTGATTGACAGGGACAGACCTGAGGTGTGTTTGGGGCCACTGTTGGCCCTGCTGATCTGTGTGACACCCTACTCCTGTTCTGATGTCCTGATTCTGACATTGAATGAGGGACTCCTTTGGGAATGGCCCAGTTTGGGGTGGGGCTGTGCCTTTCCCCTTCCTGGGAGCACCCCTTGTGTTCCTTTGGGCAGTGCTGGAGGCCGAGTGGCACTCAGCACTGCCCACGGTCACACTTAGCTCCGTGTTCCCATCACACCACCCAAACATTTGCTACTGGCCATTGTGGGAATTCCTGATATCCCTTTCAAAGGCCCAAAATATCCCCTGAAATACAGGTGCCCTTACACTGAAACGTTCTCCCTACTTCTCCCATCAGCTGCCGGGCTGCTGCAATCCAAGTTTGCCAGTGTCCTTCTGCAGGCCCCGGGCGCCGCTGTGGCCGACGCCAAGGGCCCCAGGACTCGGGGCAGCCCCCCGGGCGCCGCACTGTGGCCGGCGGCGTCCCCGCTGGCCTCGGCCTTCTCCGTGCCCGCCGCGCTGCCCGAGGCGCCGGTGAAGACGGTCGGGGTGCGCCGGCAGCGCGGGCTGGTGCCCCTGGAGAGGTCCATCACCTACGGCAAGGGGAAGCTCCTCATGGACATGGGGCTCTTCATGGGCCGCTCCTTTCGTGTTGGCTGGGGACCCAACTGGACGCTGGTCAATTGTGGAGAGCAGCTGAGCGGCTCGAGTGAAGCGGAGGATCCTCAGTTGGAGCCCGTGGAATATGGGTTCCTGCCCACTCCTGTTGCTCCCAAATCGTGAGTAGTGGTTTCCTTCAGGATGGATGTGACATGCTCACCCTTTGTGGCTGACGGGATCCTGGTGGCAGGTCGCTGTTCCTTCTGACGTGCAGCAGTGGTGCAAGATGCTGTTAGCCATGGAGATCTCCTTCATGGCCCTTCTCCACAAAAATATCTCTGTCAAATCCTGGAATCGCATAGTACGAGGATTTGGGTTTTTTTTTTTTTACCAAACAAATAGCACTGTCACCCAGCACCAGGTTAAAGAGTATGTTCAAAGTTGTTGTCTAGAAAGCTTCCAATTTCTTGGTTTTCCCTGAGGACATCTGCCCTACCTGAGGAAATTCTTGTTCAGCTTCTGAATTCCCAGACACCTTCACATTGCCTGTGCATCCAGCAGCACCGAGGCCTTTAGGTTCTCCATACCTGAACTAGACTGGAAAACAGCCCAGTCCCACCATAAGTGCTCCAGAAAGCTTGTCTGGATGTTCTCCACCATAGGTGAAGTGCTGAGGAATGAGCTGGGGTGAAGGTGTGCTTGCTGCCTCTGGAGAGCTCAGTGAGTCACAGTTTATTTGCCAAATCACAGAAGGTTTGGGTTCAGAAACTTAAAGACCATCTTACACCAACCCACTGCTGTGGCCAGGGACACCTTCCAGTAGCCCAGGTTGTTCCCAAAGCCTGGCTTCAATTCCCAGACTGCCCAGGATCGTCATGCCTTGGGTTATGTTTTACTGTTGTGTTAATTAGGACAAGCTGCAGGACGAGCTGCTCCACTTGCATGGAGAACATGGAGAATGTTTGCTACCTGGTCTGTCTCCTCTTTTCCTCCAGACTCACAGAATCCCCTTTCAAAGTTCATGTGGAAAAATTGAGCTTGGAACAATGGAAGATGGACAGAGACAAGGAACTGTATCTCACCCCTCTGGAGATAAAGCTGAAGCACACCACTGTCCATATGGATGAGGCCTGTCCTCTCCTGGCCCCCAATCCCGGAGTCTCTGCTATCCATGATTATGCTGACTGGGCCAGGAAGGCATCCGAGGATCCCAGTGTGGCAGAGAGTGAGTATTGAATGATCCTTTTCACAGAATGGCTTAGACTGGAAAAGCCCTCTCAGCCCAGGCAGTGCCAGCGGTGCCCGATGCCCACCTTGTCCCCAGCCCAGAGCTCTGAGTGCCACCTCCAGGGGACACCTGCAGGGATGGGCACTGCAAACCTCCCTGGGCAGCCCCTGCCAAACACGGTGGGGACAGTGAGCCCTGCAGGGTTATCCTCACGTGAGCCCCTCTGCGTTCTGTGCTTCCGCTGCTGATGCTAGGTGTGTGTCCCCACAGCCGTTGTGAAGCACTGGTGCTTGGCCTGGACGTTATGTGAGGCCATTTGGGGCACGCTGAAGGAGCTGGAGGCCAGCCTGGAGGAGCCCAGCGAGTACGCGCTGGCGCTGGAGCGCCGCAGGGCCTTCTCGCGCTGGCTGTCGGAGACGGCGGCCAGGCGCATCGAGGAGGAGGTGGCCCTGTCCCGGCACGGCAGCCACGTCGAGGCCGTCTTCAGCTGCCTCACGGGCAAGAGGATCGGCGAGGCCTGCAGGCTGGCACAGCAGGCAGGTGAGCAGCCCCCCAGGGATGCCCAGGCTGGGATTGTTGGGGCTCTGGGCAGGGACAGGAGCTGGATCCATGATCCCTGTGGGTCCCTTCAGCTCAGGATATTCTGTGGTTCTGTAAAATTCCTAAATCAGAGCTTTTGTGTAGAGGACGAGGGACATGCACAAAGAGAGTTTAAACTTTGAGAGCTCATAGTCACCAGCTGCTCTGTATGTGGAATGTTCCCTTGTCAGTGACCACAAAACCATGGAATGGGCTGGTTGGAAGGGACTTTAAAGCCCATCCAGTCCCAGCCCATGACATGGGCAGGTTCTCCTTCCACAATCCCAGGTTGCTCCAAGCCCCAATGTCCAACCTGGCCTTGAAGATTGGGTCGGGGCTGCTGCTGGACTTCCTGGTCCCCTTCATTCTGGCTCTGTCAGCTACCCCCAGTTAAGAAGTGCTGCTGGAGTGCATTTGGAACTGGGAGTTTTCATAGTCACTCCTTTGAATTTTTAATGAATAATCTTTTTAACTGAGCTTCTTTTCAGACATTTTTTATTCAGGCTAAAAACGTGTATTTTCAGAGCCTTATGGCAGGTTTTATCCCTGTCTGCTACACCAGGTGTTTATGGAGTGGTTCATTTCATAAGAAATATTGTCCTTGTGGCCTCCCCATTCCTGGAGGTGTTCCATCCCCCAGTGGATGGGGCTTGGAGCAACTGATTTAGAGTAAGGTGTCCCTGCCCTTGGCAGGGGCTGGAACGGGATGAGTTTTAGGATCCCTAAATTTAAATTTGCTTACTACATTTGTCTACCTGTTTGACAGCTGGACAAAGTTAGGAAGAGGGACAATGGCTAACAGCAGGGAAGCCCTTTTGAGGCAGGCAGCCCCTTTGTTTTCCCCAGCTGTGCCAGCACAGGCGTGCGGCGCTCACAGCTGGCGGCGTGTCCCTGCAGGTGACCACCGGCTGGCGCTGCTGCTGTCGCAGCTGGCCGGGAGCCAGCCCGTGCGGGACCTGCTGACCCTGCAGCTGGTGGACTGGCACCGCCTGCACAGCGACCGCTTCATCCAGGAGGAGCGGCTACGCCTCTTCGCCCTGCTCGCGGGCAAGCCGGTAAGGGCAGGGGTCTTACCTGCTGTGTCCTGTCACAGCCGGGATTGGTGTTTGTCTTACCTTCTGTGTCCTGTCATAGCAGGGATTGGTGCCCAGGACACGCAGTTTTTGTGTTTGGGCTCAGGTGTTTATTAATTCTCTACGTTACAGTCCCACAAGCTGTGAGGTCTAGCTAACAAGGTGAAAAATGGCTCTGTCTCTGTACAAGGCCTTCTAAGCACAAATTGTCCAGTTAGAGATGACACCTAAATTATTTTTACTTTTAAGCCAATAACCAAACAGCCATGGCTTGCAATGTGGATTTTCCTACCCAATTACAAAACACCACCCAGAGCCATGAAGAAGAGGGTGAAAGAAGGAGGACTGACCTATGCCCTAAAAGCTCCATCTTGCTTTATATATGTATTACTATATTCTAAACCCTTAAACTCTATGTTTTGCACCCCGTGCTATCACACCCTGCTATTCAAACTGCACAGCCACAATCCCAGTGCTGTCACTCAGTTTTGGAAGTCTTTTCCACGGGCTCAGGTGCAATGCAGTGTTTGCCTGGGGGTCAGTGCCTGCGAGCACAGAAAGGCTGAAATTCTCACTGCCCGGGGTTCCAACACCCACCCAGCCCCTCAGAGGCACCCTGGGCAGTGCAGGGAGGGGCTTCTCTCCCAGTGCCACTCTTGCTGCTGGACGCCTGGCACGTGTGGCTGAGCACGGTGTGTGGCACAGGTGTGGCAGCTCTCCGAGAGGATCAGCGTCAACGTGTGCTCGCTGCTGGACTGGAAGCGCTGCGTGGCCGTGCACCTCTGGTACCTGCTGCCCCCCACGGCCTCCATCTCCAAGGCTCTGGCCATGTACGAGTCGGCCTTCCAGGTGGGTCACTCCGGGTCACTCCTTCCTGTCCAAAAGGAGCCCTTCAGGGTGCTCCTGCCTGGTGCTGCACGGACGCTCCTGTGAGCAGCCAGGAATTGCTGAATGTGGGATTGAGTATAGGAGCCAGGGAATGGCTTCCCAGTGCCAGAGGGCAGGGCTGGCTGAGATCTTGGGCAAGAATTGTTCCCTGTGAGGGTGTTGAGGCCCTGGCACAGGGTGCCCAGAGCAGCTGTGGCTGCCCCTGGATCCCTGGCAGTGCCCAAGGGCAGGTTGGACACTGGGGCTGGGAGCAGCCTGGGACAGGGGAAGGTGTCCCTATGGTAGGGGCTGGTACTGGATGATCTTTAAAGTCCTTTCCAACCCAAACCATTCTGTGATTCTGTAGAATCATAAATTCTGTGGAGAAAACCCATTTATGGAGTTTCTCTGGGTTTTGTGTAGCTGTTTGACAGCTGGACAAAATTAGGAAGAGGGACAGTGGCCAGCAGCAGGGAAGCCCTTTTGAGGCAGGCAGCCCGTTTTCCCACTGGGGTCATTAATCCTCAGCTGCCTTGTCCAGCAGCCCATGGTGCCCCACACCCTGTGTGTGCCCCCTCAGCCCCACAGACAGTGTCTCACACCCCTGTGGCTCCTTGCATTATGCAGAGCCCTTTGTGTTGCTGCAGAGCTCTCAGCTCTGTGTGCAGCAGGACAAAGGGTTCTGCTGAAAAACATGTTTAATCATTTAACTAAAGCCAGCTCAGCCCTCCATCCTCAAGGCAGCCTAAGCACAGCAGCAAGTCTGGAAACTTGTCACTGATGTTTGCTTCAATATTTAATGTGCACAGTGTTGAGCACTTTTAAATACCCAGCTGCAGTGAAAGTTCTTAGTTACTTGTTCTGACCGACTCAGTGGGTTCAGTCCTGCTCGTGGCTGCCCAGACCCTGCTTAGCTACAGAGAGGAGGCCCACTGGGATGCACCTGCTTCATTCCATCAAGGCCTACGTGGTTTTCCAGCTATAAAATACTTCAGGGTGTGTGTGAGAGCTGGCTATACCTCCAGGCAGTGGTTTTTAAGAGCTCAGTGTGACGTGAAGCTGCCCAAGTATTTTGGGTTCAGGTTTTTCATGTTGGTCCATAGTTCTGGGGAGGTTCCAACTGCAGGTGCAGTTGGTTGCACGTTCTTTGGAGCAGAAAGATTCTCCTGAGCTGTGGAATTCGGTTCAGAGTATTACCTTTAAAGTTACTGTTAGAACTATCTCCCTAGAACACCTCAGAGTGTGAAAAATACGCCTGCTGTCCTCTGCCTCCGTACCTGGAAGATTCTGGGTGTGTCATTGAAGAAGATGCCAATGGAGGAAGGCCCCTGAGAGATGTCTGCTTCCATTTGTTGAAGCTCTACAGTGACAGGCAAGTGGGCAGAGAGTTCAGTAAGTATTTAAAAAATCATGGTCAGTCAGTGACTTCCTGAGTTCACCAGCCAGGGGTATGAAATCAGCCTGAACCACTTAGAGCACTCTGAAATCAGCCCCACACAGACCCCCTGACAGAGGGTGCTGTCACACCTGGGGATGGCACAGATGGGGAACCTGAAGCTTTGGGGCACATTTGTGGGGTTTTAGGTGCTTTCTGTGTCCGAAGAGTGCAGGAAGGCTTCTCTGTAGCTGCCTTTTTTTGAAGGCAGTGAGAAATCTGCAGGGGAGTGCATACAGAGGAAAAGGGTTGACAGTCTGGGTGCTGACTCCTAGGAATTTTAGCAGTAAATACTGTTACTTTTCTTCTTAAAAAAGAAAACCAGACCCCCACACCAATGTAGATCACACCTGTGGAGGTGGGTGAAGGGAGGGGATTGGATTTGGTTTTGTGGACACAATCAGCTCTGAGTTAGCAGAGTTTTCCTCTCCAGGTCCTATGAGCTGGACCAGCTGCTGGATCCCAGGAGTGTCACCTCCGACCCGCTGGATTTCCGCCTCAGCTGGCACCTGTGGGAGGTGCTCCGGGCCCTGAACTATTCCCACCTGTCCCAGCAGAGCTGGGGGGTGCTGAACACCAGCTATGCTGCCCAGCTGGAGAGCGAGGGGCTGTGGGAATGGGCCGTGTTCGTGATGCTGCACGAGCCTGACACGCCGTGAGTGACCCTGGGGGACTGTGCTGGGGCTGGACACACCATCAGTGACCCTGTGGGACTGTGCTGGGGCTGGGCACACCATCAGTGACCCTGGGGGACTGTGCTGGGGCTGGGCACACCATCAGTGACCCTGGGGGACTGTTCTGGGCCTTTGAAATAACGTGGGGTCAGTTCTAACGGCCTGTGGTGGTTGTGGCTTCTCCCACATGGAGCTGTACACCCCGAGGTCTTTGTGCCCCGTGGGGAAATCCCAGAACCCCAGAGTGGTTTGGAGGGGAAGGAGCCTCGAAGCCCATCCCGCGGCGGTGCCTGCTCCGTGCCCTGAGGTGCCCTTGTGGCGAGTGCAGGCGGGCTGGCTGCAGTGACAGGCTCCCTGTGTGTCCCCAGGCTGCGGGAGAAGGCCGTGCGGGAGCTGCTGAGCCGGCACTGCGCCCTGGCCGAGAGCCCCGAGTCGTGGGCCAAGGAGAACTTCCTGACACAGCGCCTCTGCGTCCCCCCACACTGGATCCACGAGGCCAAGGCGGTTCGGGCCAGGATGGAGGGTGACAAGCACAAAGAGGCCCTTTTCCTCTTCAAGGCTGGGCACTGGAACCAGTGCCACAAGCTGGTTGTCAGGCACTTGGCCTCAGGTGGGTCTTGCTGCTCCTCTTGCATCCTGTCCTTTCAGCAGCACACAAAGGCATGGCAAGCCAGGACCGGAGCCCCTCTGCTCTGGAGCCAGGCTGGGAGAGCTGGGGGTGCTCACCTGGAGCAAAGTAGGCTCCAGGTAGAGCTCAGAGCCCCTTCTAGGGCCTAGAGGGGCTCTAGAAGAGCTGGAAGGGGACTTGGGACAAGTGGAAGGGGGTAGGACTGGATGATATTGAAGGTCCCTCCCTACCCAAACCAGTGAGTGACTCCATGATTCCAGGTGATGAGGTGGCTGGTGAAGGGATCAGGCTGGATTTGGAGCAGCAGAGTTAGCACAGAGGGCCTGGCAGTTCCAAACCAGCTCTCCTTGGATACCTAGCGTGGTGCTTTTCCTGGCAAACAGGAAGCAGGGCAGTGCTTTCCCTGCTGCACAGCCCCACCTTCCTGGAGCACAGGGGGCTCTGGGGACAAGGGCAGCAGTGGCCTTCCTGTTCCCTGATCTGGGGGTGTCCCTTCTATGTGGGACGGGATGGCCTCTGTTTGTTCCTAACTCCTGTTGTCTCCAGATGCAATTATCAATGAGAACTACAAGTACCTGAAAGGATTCCTGGAGGACCTGGCGCCTCCGGAGCGCAGCGCGCTCATCCAGGACTGGGAGCTGGCAGGGCTGGTCTACCTCGACTACATCCGTGTGAATGAGACGCTGGACAGGATTCAGCAGGTATGGGCAGCTGCCCTCCCTGAGCTGTGGGAGCTCACGCAGTCTGCATGGAAGCTCTTACTGACTCTTGAGGGGGAGCTGGTGCTTCTCTTTGGCAGACACTTCAAACAGAACACGGGGCATCTCTAAAACCGGGCTTTGCTGTCACAGCAAGGGCTGAGCTGTGCCCTGCAGATGTGCTCTGTGGGTGTGTGACAGTGACAAAGTGGAAGGGATGGGACAAAGGCAGCAGTCTCCATTCCCCCAAATTCCTGTCCAGGCTTCCCCTTTCCCTGCTCTGGTGTTAATTCAGGCAGGTTTTGGTGTAGTGTCACCTGGAGGGTCAGTTTGGCTCTGTCTGTGCTACCTTCGAGCTGACTCCTGTCTGCTTCCAGCTGGATGTTTCCACCTACGAGCTGGAGCGGTTACACACCAAAGTGACGTCCCTGTGCAACAGGATAGAGCAGCTGCAGTGCCACAACGCCAAGGACCGCCTGGCCCAGTCAGGTATGGTGCCACCCCTGCCCAGCCGCTCCCTGGGACACCGGGGCTGCAGCTCTATCCCAAACTCACAGAACCATTTAGGTTGGAAAGGACCTTTCAGACTGAGTCCAACCATTCCCCAGCACTGTCAGGGCCACCACTGACCTACGTCCCCAAGTGTCACATCCACACAGCTGTGAAATCCCTCCAGGGATGGGGACTCCGCCACCTCCCTGGGCAGCTCAACCAGGGCTGCACAGCCCTATCTGGGAAGGGATTTTCTCAATATCCAAGCTGAGCCTTCCCTGGCCCAGCCTGAGGCCGTTCCCTCTCCTGTTCCCTGGGAGCAGAGCCCGACCCCCCGTGGCCTCCTTTTCCCAGGCTGAGCCTCCTCAACCCTTTGGGGGAAGAAATTTCCCCAGTATCCAACCTAAACCTGCCGTGGCACAGCCAGAGGCTGTTTCCTGTCCCCCTGTGGCTGCACTGCCTGTGCTGAGGGAGAGAACAGGGCCAGGAGAGCATGGTCCATGTACCTTCAATCCCAAATTGCTCCCCAGCCCTGTCAGTCCCCTGGCGGGTTTGCTGTGCAGTGCTCCCGCAGCGAGCACCCGCAGAGCCTCCTGTCCCTGTGTCATGGTAGGACACGGAATAGATCGACTCCATAGAGTTGTCAGAAGGGAAAGAAGGCTTTAGTTACAATCCCAGCAGTTTCTTTTAGAACACGCTGTGTAAAAAGGTC
>WBMY01013032.1:0-25460 GCA_013397315.1 Donacobius atricapilla
TATCTTTATATATATTAGTCACTTCATGTCACAACACGTAGCACAGATAGAAGAACTTGCATGACTGAGGAATTGGAGTTTTCGTTGGTGTTTTGTGCACGAACTCTAAGGCCGTATTTATATTTATGAAAAATACACTAATTACTATTTTTTCCCCCTCCTCACCCATAACACTCACTCTGGATGTAGAGACTTGAGGTCAAAGAATTGTTTCTCACTGAATTTCAGCATGGTTACAGATGTTTTGAGCACCTCACATTTGTAGACGTCTGATTTCTGTATCTCCATTATATTATATATTGAGGAATAAAATCTCCCTGGTATTTTTGGGGAGTTTCAGAAGAGAAAATGTTAAGGGAAAAAAAAAAAAATTAGCATGTAAACTATAGGAAGTTTTCAATAGCAGCATAAACCTTGCAGCTATTATTTTTTAACCCTTTTTAGACATGATTTTGCACTGGTTTGAGCCAGAGGTGCTATTATGTAATGACTGAAAGTGGCATTTGAAGGCCATTCGGTGGTCTGTGGGAGAAAGGTGGGCTAAGTCGTAATCCTAGCAGAGAACTCAGTACACTGTAGAAACCACAAGTGATTGGCAAACTGACAACTGAAGTGGAGAGGCTGGAGTATGAGCTGATGTTAGCCTTGGATTCCTCCCTCACTTTTGCCCTTGGAAGGTAGAGTTGGAAACATACAGCAAGGGAAGCTGGCAGCACTGTTCCATTGTTCAACCATTTTGAATACAGATAAACAATCTCTTGAAATATTTCAATGTTTTCCTTATCTATTTCTTTAAATTTTCCCAGTGTGTTTTGATCTATTTTAATTTATTTGCAAATTAATAAGTAGAATAAAAAGTGAGTAAAATAAAACAAAGTCCCTTCAGATAAATACTTCTGTTGATGTCTATATTGCACTGACCACCAGAATGTTTCAAATTTTTCTCTTTCTGCCCTCTTGGTAAAAGTGAATATCACTATTCTTGTGTCAACACTCTGGCCAACTTTACCCTAAGAACCTTTGCTTATCTCCAAGCATAATTAGTGTGTTCCACTACTGTGAACAGATATAATATGATTTATTCTTTTTATAAACATTTGGGAATATCAATCCTAGATATGGGACATTATTCTACTCAGGGAGGCTATTTGAGAATTTATCTATATTTAAAAAAAAAACCAAAACAAAACAGAATTTAACTCCTCAGGGAGCAGAGTTACATGCTGAGCTTTGTTCCTCAACAGTGAGATGTAAGTTAATTCCTTTACATTTTGATACAAATTATTAATATCCTGTGACAAGACACTAGAGTTCAGGCATATGAAAACATTTAGATAGCATTTGTTTCTATAAAATGAGCTTTTTGTCCCCAGTCTCTTCTTCCCCATTTGGCAGTAAATCTGTGAGGAAAGATGACAGATAAAGCACTTCATGCTTCTGTCCAACCACCATTGTCCCATCTGGACACACTTGAAGTTCATTGCTCCCCTTCTTGTTTTTAAGTGGAATATCAGCCATTTACTCTGAAACTGTGTTCTCTGGAGACCTGTGCAAAGTATGGCAAACTGATGAAAACTCTTCTTGACTCTTTTATGGAAAAGAGAAACTGAAATAAATGAAGCTGGCCTGGCACTTTATCTTGGTTTGGAAAGACAGGTGTCTGCCAGGGAAAGCTGGAGCTTCCCTTGGAATAGAGAATGTCAACCACCTCCCTCCAAATTATTATAATTTTGCAATTAAGGGCTTTCAGGCAGAGTTTTGGGAATAGGAATAACAGTTCTTTACTAGGAATATTAAAAAATACAAATGTAATAAAGAAAACAAACAAACAAAATCCTAGAAACCCTGAGGCAGAGTCAGAATACGACCTGACACCCTCGTCAGGGTGTTGGGAGTAGTCCAAATAAGTCCTCCTGGAGTAACAGATGTGGCTGTGTTGGAGTAGAGATGATCCTGTAGAAGGGTCCAGTGGTGGTGAAATGGGTCTGGTCTTTCCTCTGAGAATCCAATGGAAAGCAGGCTGCCTGGTATTCTGAATGTCAGGTTTTCATCCAGGGAGAAGTGCTTGGCTCCTCCCACTGGGTGGAGCATCTCACAATGGGATGACGTAATATTATCAGTCATGTGGTGAGCCTTAATGGCCCATTAACAGCAGATATCCCCCAGAAAGAGGATGGGTCCTGGGAGGGGTAAAGAACACTGCCCCACCTGCTTTTAACCGCTGGCCCACTGACGGAAGACACCTGCCCCCATCCTCACCATAGTTATGAGATAAAGAAAAAAAAAACCTCTTCAACCGTTTTCAACAGATTGGGAATAGAATGCATGCTTTTGGTTACACCTTGCATTGCAACCCAAGACACTTTTAGAAGCATGATCTCACTGAGACCTAGCTTCCTTGAGCACAAATGTCTTGAGCTTTTTCTCTTTTCCTCAGTGTTCACTGAGCACAGTTCTCGTTCAGGGATAGTTATGGAAAGTGTGATCATCTTGCAGCTCTGTCACCAAAAGTGTGGAATGAGACATTTTTGTAAGAGGAAACCTTAATTGCTGAGATACATTAAAGTTCCTGGAGTTGGGAGACTGGTTGATTAATTATTACCAAAGTTCTTAATTAATCTATCTTTAACTGTGTGTTGGTTTGTCTTTGACCTTTTGTTTTAGACTGAAGAGTTTATCTTAATTAATCTAAACTAGAAGTTATAATCCACTGAATGAATATGAGTACAGGCAAGTTCCTGGGTTTTATTCTCTCTCTGGTAACCAGGATGACTCACTGTCTGCAAAAGAATGGTTTCATGAAGTTTTGGGCAGATTCGTATTGATCTTCACCTTCTGTGACCCAGAAAACAGTTTATGTCTTTTAATGCATAGCCATTCCTGTTTCAGCAATTTGGAATATGAATATGCTTTCTAAAAACCAAACTGAAATCCATTCCCAACTGGAGATTTATGCCTTTTGCTGTAAAATGACCAAATAATCCAGTTCTAGCCAGCATATTAGAAGTTATCCCAAAGGAAAGCAACTAAGTGCTGAGTGGACATAAAATGCTTTTCCATTGAGATCTGTTGACTGCCAAAGTAATCCAACATTTCCAAAAAACTTAACTTGTGATGCATAGGAGGTATGCCTCCTATAAATCTGTACTTAATAGACTACATGTTTTCTCCAGGTTCAATTCTTTTCAGCTTTCACATACACTGTAACACTCTGAAGGGTAGATTATAGCTTTTTCATGTAAGCTGATGGCTGTTAATGCAAATCTCTACCAAATTATTTTAAACAGGTTTTATCCTCACCAGTTTTCATATACACTAAAAAAAATACCTAAAAATTGGCAGGGAAAAAGCCTTCAGGGAAAAAAACATACTACTGTCATTCTTGCACTGGTGGGGAAATCCAGACATTTGGGTTGAGCTCTCAACTGTGGCAAAAACCTTCCATGTCACCTTGGACAGGGAAAGACTCTCACTTCTCTGTTTGTCAAAAGGTGTGTCTTACTTTGCTCTTTGTGGCTCTCATTTCATAGATGCAGAATGTATTATAATCTTGCTTAGAGTATTTAACACATAATGCTACAAGTTTTTGAAACAGTTACTTTGATGTTTTGTTTCTGTGTGAAAAGTGCCCTAACACTAGGAGTAGGAAGAATGAGGGAGAATATGAAATGTGATTATCAGTGTTTACAGAGAATTAGAGCCCTATAAGCACTCAAAACCTTGCATAAAGCCAAAGCTTTGTAGGCGCATTCCACTTAACCTTTGCTTTCCCTGAGAGCTCATTCTCTTTGACACCATCTTTGGAATAAAACCTTATTCATATTTGAGATTTGGTCCAAAGCCTCAAAGGAACGTAGTGATCTAACAGACTGATAGAGAACTTTCTTTGGTACCTGGTGCCAAATTAGTTTTTGAAAACATTGCAGTTCATTGCAAGTGGTGCCAGAGAGGATCTTTGTTAACAGCAAACTTGAGCCAGTGCCAGTAGCCCATCACCACTGGTCAAACAGCTCATAGAGAAGGGGGAACCTTTGTTCCCACTTTTAGTCTCATGTTGGAGTGAAAATGAACTGCTTTTCCTATTTACCCACAAATTCTTTACAGATAGCTTCTGCTTCAAGGGCCTTAGGAAGATCTGAGTCTGAATAGAAACCTTCCCACTTCTGTAAATGGGCTTGTGCAGGCAGATTTCAATTGTGCTGTTTCTCACCTAGTGTGAGATGGCTCCAGATTTGGTTTTATATCTCTGCTGTAATAAATTATACAGACATCATCATATATCTTACCTGTAGTGAAGCTCTACTTCCACTCCAGAGCTGGCTGAACACAAGTCTGCAAGAGCAGGGCTTGCTTTTGTCTTCCTTGAATGCTGTCCAGGAATGTTCACAAATGCAAACTGAAATAAGAAGCACACAATTCAGTGAGTTTGATTATCTGTTGGAATAAACTTCGGAGAGGGAAGGTGGCCATGTATTTGTTGATAAACATATACAATATCCAGTCATCAGCAGATATTTTTAAAGAATTTGTGCTTCAGCCAAACACAAGTTAGCTGTTAATTAAGCACTATTTATTGACTTAAACTGGGGACAGGCTGGTTGAATTGCTTAATTGCCCTGCCACACATTAGAGTTCAGACTAGAACACACAGGAGTCTGTTTTGGCCTGAAGTGCTATAAAGCTCATATAATTTCTTTAAATTAGTTTTCAGTATAGATACCATCCTGTTTTTCAAGGCTAATGGCTGAATGAAGAGGATGTTTGTAGAAACTAATTAGCATTCCAGCTCCAATTAAAGTTTCCCCCATATCTGTACTGCCTTACAACTCCATTTCTCCCAGGATGAGTATATTTAAAAATATCTTTTCACTACAGTACTTCATCCTTTACAGTACTTAAATTACATCATCTATGTCTCAAGGATGAGAATACAGTGGTACAATAGCAGAAAACATCACTAAACAAGACATTTAAAATTTTAATTCACAGTAATCTGAAGTGGTGAAAAATTTCGAAAAATTATGTTCAAGCCAATGGTTATGTCAAGATTGCAGCCCAGTGCAACGGGCCAGAATGTATGCCAGTGTGATGCTAGTACAGTCTGTATACCCAGGGAGATTTCCCAAAATACTTATCGATAGCTTGCCAAATGATTGTAATCCTGGCAGAGAACCAATTAAAAATTAAGGCTGGTAATTGTCACACCTCTAAAACATAAACATCAGGAAAAGTAATTCATGGCAGGTTAAAGACTACCATTGCGGCTGATAAATGTCTGGATTTTCATGCAGCACAAACACATCCCATGTTGTGCTAATTTGAAATTTGATATGATATCTGACAAGCAGAGATTTTTTTTAGCCTCAATTCTAAAATACTCTTGAAGAGATTAAAATCTTAATACTTATTTATGTGAAAACTCAAGAGCCTTTCAAGAGTTATGAGTTTTAAAAATAAATTCTGTACAGAAAAACTTTCTAAGGAGACATATATCTATTTACTAGAGTTATAATTCAGACCCATGTACTTCAGGCAATGAACATCTACTTGCCTTAGAAGTCAGTAATTTGCTATGAGCATCTAAGGTCAATTCCTACAGTGCTGCACAACCTCTGAGTCTGCCCTTCTACTCCTCTCTTTTGAGGCCCCAGCTGGAGTACTGGGTCCAGTTTTGGGTTCCCCCGTGTACAAAGGATGTGCACCTAATAGAGCAGGTCCAGAGGAGGGCCACAAAAATGGTCAGAAGGCTGGAACATCTCTCCTATAAAGAAAGGTTGTTCAGCCTGAAGAAAGAGCTCTAGGGAAATCTTATGCTGGAGTTTAAATTGGTAAAGGGGCCTTACAGGAAAGACAGAGAGTTTTCTCAGGGCCTGTAGTGACAGGACAACAGACAGAGATTTTAAAATAAAAGACTGTAGATTTAGATTAGATTCTAGGAAGAACTTCTTAACTATGCAAATGGTGAAACCCTGAAACAATTTTCCCACAGAAGTTGTGAGTGCTCCATCACTGGAACTGTTCAAGGTCAGGCTGGATGGGGCTTTGAGCAGCATTATCTAGTGAAAGATGTCCCTGACTGCAGCAAGTGGTTGCACCAGTTGGTCTTTAAGGCCTCTTCCAACACAAACCATTCTGCAACTCCATGGTTTATTCTATTTTTCTGTGCCAAGGACCAAATTTATGTAGCTCCACTGCAACTGCTTTTTGACATTCCAGACAAAGCAGGAGCATTAGGTTACCTCTTTGGCTTTTTTCTCTTAATTCTGAATATGTATTTACTTCACTATATCTTAAGTGGAAAATGAACCTACGAAGTATTTTCAACAGCACTGGGACTAAGTCTCCAAATACAAAAATAATCACCTACACACAGTGTATTTAATATCAGGTTACAGAGTCAAGTGTTTTATTCCCTCTATGGTTTTTCTGTTCCTAACAGCCACCTACACCTGGCGTGGGCAAAAGCTCTCATTTTAGCCTGCTAGTTAGAACATGTCTTTGGAAAGTGAAAGCTGTGGCTTCATGCTTACAGCCTCGAGATTTCACAACCTCTAGGTTTTTTGGGTAAAGGACAAGCTTAACCTAGGCTTCACTCAGTTCCTGACCAGTGATTAAAATACATGACTGCGGACGCTGAGTTTTGCAATGAATGAAACAGGAATGGTTTGACCAGGAAGACTGGATGAATGCCTTCATGGGAGTTCAGCAGAGCCCAGGTACCTTTCCAGACTATACAGCAGCAATGTAGAGACTAAATGAGAGTAATTTTTGATCACATATAGATGACTGTAAGACCATCTAACTGGAAACAGATGTCCTGGTTAACTTGGATTTAGATGGTGTGAGACCGAAACACTGCCAGGGCACTGCTGACTCAAACTCAGCTTGTCATTGACCAGGTCCCCCAAGTCCCTTTCTGCAGCTGCTCTCCATCCGCTCATTCCGTGATCCATACACAGAACTGGAGTTGCCTCGTCCCAGGTGCAGAATTCCTTTGCCCAAGTTATTGATACAGCTGGTGATTGCCCAGCCCCCTGATTTGTCCTGGTCTTTCAGCAATGCCTAGGCTCTCAAGAGAATCAACAGCTCCTCCCATTTTATTGTCATCGGCAAATTTTCTTAGTATTCCTTTGATTTCCACGTCCAAGTCATTAATGAAGATATTAGAGAGAACTGGATCTTTTACTTTCAAGCCCTAGGCATTGAGGATTCATAATTTATCCCCACTTGTCTTGCAATTAAGTTTTCTAATAATTTATAATTTTCTCAGATTAGAATTATTTCAAGAAAACTAAGCTCAATTACAAAAAAAAAAAAAGCTTAACAGAAGATTTTTATTTAAAAATGTTTTCCAGACAGAAAATGAGTTTGTGATTGAATTATTGACAAAAATGTCTTCATGATGACATCAGTTTTGTGACATTTACTTGGTTTCAGCCAAGTCTGATATCACTTACGTGAACATGTTTTTGTTTTCACTTTTAAATGTTGTAAGAAATTAGGTAATCATTCCAGTGTGATTAGTCATTGTTTAATATTGTTTTCATCCAAACAAATCCTGCATCTGGGTTGAAACATAAATGTTATACAGTAGGTAACTGAAGAAAAACTCACTTGTATAATTTGGCTTCACTTAGTAATTGACTGTGACAGGATGATCCTATTCCCATAAGGTTAATTGCTGACCCTTATTAACTTCACTGTAAACCATTTTCTTTCCTAAGTGTCACTTCAAACAGGAAATCAGTAGTTCAAAATTAATAACTATGTTGAAAATCACTGCCAGTTTAGCATAGATGTTTCTCCTGAATTTATATAAAAATGTTCCATTCATTCCTTTAAAGTCTGTCGACTACTACTAAGTTTGCTGTGCTACCCTAATCAAGACAGTTAAGTTCCAACAAAAACTGAAAGTCTTTTCTCTCAGGGGAAGCAAGGCTTCTTGGGGGAACTCATCACAGTATTCCAGTACTTAAGTATTTAAATGGCATCTCAAGGAGGAAAGGGGCTCCCCTTTCACAAGGAGCCAGGGACAGGCTGGAGTTTCTGTCAGTGGGGGTTTAAAGACAGAGTGATAGTCTCACCTAGGCTCCCATTCCCACCAAAGGCTGGACCAGATGCTCTTTTGAGGTAATTCCAACCTGAGCTGTTCTGTGATTTTGTACTTCTGGTCTGAGAACTTTCACATAAGAAATAGTGGAAAAGCTGGATTGCCATGATCAGACTGCAAATTATTTTCTTTTTATTTTCTCAGATTCATTGGCCTAGTACACCTCTGCAGGCAGAAGAATGCATAATTAAAGGAAGAGATGCTGTAAGTATCACTAATTACAGATCAAATATACTTTAATTATACCAGTGGCTGGTCCAAAACAAGGATTCAGGCATCCCTAACTTAAGAGAGATTAAAGCACAGATATAAAGTTAAGTCTTTCAGGTTAAAAACATGTAACTACTGTGAACACATTAAATTATTAGTTTAATTGCTCTTCAAGCCAGCTCGAAAAAAAGACAATGAACAATTTTGATCATCTGAACTTTCTTCTAATTCTTATTCTGGTGCTATCAAAGAAGGTACCTTAATAATTCTCCTTTTCCATTTCTATGCCCTTTTTTTTTTGTACACCTGGATTACCTTTTCCATATTCAAATTCCAGTTTATCTTTAAAATTCACATTCTCTAGAATACATTCGAAAAAGCAGCTAAGTTATTAATAATTACAAATTACACTGTAATTTATACTGTCCTATTGGTTTTGTGTTCTATTAATAAAAAATACTGTCTTTTAATGAACATCAGAAGTGTTCTGTTTTTGTGATTCAGTGCCCTGACTGTAATCAGTTTCCTGGGAAAAGGCCTGGAAGCTCACTGACACACAGCAGCTGATATCATTGACAGCACAGGATGAAAGTTCTTCAGGAGGGGAGCTCTCTTTAATTTTACTGTGCACCAAGCTCATTATCTGAACCTCATAAACACACAGAGAGAACAACTAATAAATCCCATAGCTGAGAGAGCTTGCACTGAACCAAGGGATCTGAAAATTATGATAGTTTTACAGCAACAGTGACAGGAATGTAGGACATGGAAGGGGGCACACAAGCTTTGCCCAGAAACACAGCAAACAGCAGCCTTGATGATAACCAACATATATTCCCAGTAAATTAGGAAGCGATAAAGATTTCTTCTGAAGTAAAAGTTTGAGAACTGTCCACATTAAGGCACTGGAGCTAGATTGGAAAGTAGTAGTAGTACTACTACTACTAATAATAATAAATAAAACACCATCTCTTCCCATGGACCTGGCCTAGAACTGATCATTTTTGAAGATTCTTAAGAGTTCATTGTAGTTTTTCAAGTTACTTTTTATATCCTTGATAATTTTAAGTGGCTTTGGTTGAAAATGGTGGTTTTCTACAATGGCTGAACTTTATGGTCATTTTAAATGAATCCCAAACCTAAATTATTTTGCCTTTATTTATTTTGGCCTTTATTTGATACTACCTTTACCATCCTTCTTTCACCACTACATATTTTCTGATACTCTGACAATATTTGTTTGTTAAATAAGTGCAGAGATAGGTACTGTTGTTTGAAGTAAAGATAGCCCACTCAGACTCCTGTTTCCCTGAAACTCGAAACCTCTTTACAATCCAGTTTATTATAAATCCTCAAATTTGCATTGTATGAATATGTTCATTCAAAGAGCTTCATAAGTTTCCAACATTTTTCTGAACTGCGAAGGTTTGGTGTAACTACTGCTTTTACAGGAAAAAACAGAACTTTTAAATAATCACATGATTCTAGAAGTAGAGTCTTTAAGAAAAATACACTAAAATTTTAAAAGCTGGATATATTTTAATACCAAACAATATGCTGATCCTCACATGAGACTTAATTATGTATGGACTATGTGAACCAGTAACATTAATTAATATCAGGGTAACCTTAGTAATGTTCATCACCATACTCATTATTCAGTAAGATAAATTACTCAACCTGAAAGCAATCTAAATTAGAATCAAAACCCTTCCTATTTTTTTTCCTTTCACCTTAATTTTTTGTAGCCATAAACCAATATTGACTTAAAAGCATAATGTCTTAAAATCAATCCTTTGTCAATTTTAATTTCTTAATGCTATTTTTCACACCACAAACTCTAGAAAAACGTTGCTCTATTTCAAACTTTTTTCCTTATTTCTGTGCTGTTTCTTTTTTTCATTTTCCTTTGCAAAAGATCTGTTACTCAAGGCATAATTGTTAAGTAGAACTGGTAATATTGTAATAAGCTTCTCAGCATTGAAGTACTTCATATGTACTTTGCTGCCTCTTTCTATATAAAAGAACAGGCCACTTTTTCAAGCTTGTATAACCTTAAAATGTTATCACTTTGTGTTGGAGCAGTAAAATGGCAAGTATTGTGCTCATAAACATTTTCAGAGCTTGCAACAGACTAAATAGGACAGTTTAAAAAGACTTATCTTAACAACACGTGCATACTCTTTAAAATAAGGCCATGCTTTTCCGATTCAAGTGAAGGCAAGGAAAAAAAATCCTTCAGCTGTCATCCTGTGTGCCAGGAATCACACCTGTTAGCCTGTGGTGTGAGAGTTTTCAATTACTCTGAATTGCTTTATCAGAATTGGAAATCATTCAGATATAGAAATCAAGGTCTGTAGAGATGCCTCTCTCCTCCACACTGAGAAGTTCCAGATGAATAAAATTCCACAGATCTATTAATATGATCTATGGAGCATCCTAGAGCCAACCCTGGTATTTAATTAATTGATATAGTATAAAGAAGTCTTATTTCAATGTCCCCTTGGGTGATGCATCTCTTCCCTGCTCTGTATATAGTACATTATTAGTAGAGTTATCAGCAATGCCTTTTTGCCTGACACTTCCCAGAACAGCACCTTTTGTCATCTGTTTATAAATTATCAAGTCTAACCATTTGGAATTAGTTTTCTTCTATGTTAGGAATTTCCACAACCAAGGGGGCTTTTTTGCAGAATTTTTCAGGCATTTCTAAAAAGGCACACAGGAGGAAAAAAAAAAAAAAAAGTAGATCTTTCCCATTAAAAAAAAAAAAAAATCTTAAATCCCTAAAATGACTTTGGCACAAAAAATCAAGAGCTGAAGGCATGTATGGATAAAAAAGGAAACGGTGGAGTAAAGAGCAGACCACCACTGAGAGCAAACAGAGGGAATAAGTTCAGGAAGGTCATACTTGGAGGAGAGGGAGAATCAGGAACAGCATCAGAACCCCGTAATGCATCTATTCAAGAACTTCGTGGGATCATAAAATACCTATGAATAGCATTTTGCTACCCCCAGTGAGCAAAAATTTGGGAAATGAGCATAAAAAGGGGACACGTCCATACAAGGAGGATCACATGCTATTGATTTCAACCCATTCTTCTCTCGAATTGTCTGACTTTATGTTTTTATTTCCTTAAAAAAAGGAGCTAATAAGTTACAAATCAAGAAATTCCAAAAGTAAGATAGTATTAAAAGATTGATTTGCCCTTTTTATATGCAGAATATTTAATTACACTAGAGGTTACATCATGTGTAGGTTACTCCTATGAAATGGCATGATATATCTTGAAGATGAACAGTTAAGGAGAAGCAGGTAGCCAGGGAGATGTTTTTCCTTTTTTATTTGCTGGAGCATTTGGAAGACTTACGCTGAATAGTTCAAGGATTTGAAGAGAGAAGAAAGAGGGTTTCTTAGTTTTGAACCTAACGTGGATTTGCAAGTGTACAATTCTGCCCGTGAATCCCCTGCAGATTCCTCCTTTGTGACATTAAGTTCTTGCAGTTGGTTAAGACGACCCAGGATCGCTCTCACACAAATACAGCAGTCCAAAAATGGGAGTAGTCATCAGTGAAGAACTGGAAATTTTCAAAAAAGGAAATTCCTCCACTCTGTTTTACATGTTCGTTTCAGGATTGTATTAATTGCCTTTTGGAGATGTCTGGCCTACTTCACTGACTATTGAAAAAGCCTGGGAGAATTGCATAAATTACATGTCTAAATGCCAGAACAGCTAAAGTTAGCTCAGATTAATTCCATTTTAAATGCCTTAAACTTGACATGACTCTTAAAGCTCAGGGTTCTAAGTTGCAGAAATATTCAGCAATGAAATGAACAGTAATTTTGCTCCACTCACAGAAACCATTGCAGAAGCCAAAATCCAAACCTAAAACCAAATCCCAGCAATCCCAAGTGTCCCAAAATCAAGGGATACTTTTATCTCCCTGGCTCCATTTCTAGTTTAGCACAGTAATAATGACCCCACATCTCAAGGGGATGTTTGAAAATGTTTTAATTGCAATATTTATGAAGCTGCAAATACACTAATGAGTCCCAAAGTATTGCCGTGGGGGAAAAGAGTATTTCTTCTTCCAAGGGGTTTAAACAGTGGAAAAAGAAAAAGTATGTGTTGATACAATATAAAAAATATTGATTAAAATTAACTATACAATAAATTAATGGTGCAATTAAAAATTATATTATTCTTGAGATAAAGTTTATTTAACTCTAGAGAGAAGCTGTTTGCTGACCATTCACATCTTATGCTCTGAATCCTTTCTCTATGTTTTATGTATCCAATAATACATAGCAAAGATCTACTCAGATTTGCAGACTATTTCCAAGATGAAAGAAGCACAAAAGTGTGTTTTTATAATAACTCCTAAATGGTTAAGCATCTAAAATTAAACATGATCAATCAGTGCTCTAAATTTGCTTTTTTAATGTAAAAGTGCCCACCCATGAAACTGATGGCACAGAATTACTGACATGAAGTAAAATAGAATAGAAAAATTAAATATTAGAACATCACCTATGGGCACATAAGATAAAAACCCAACAATTTAAAATCTAATATTTCCATATGCTTGTTTTTTCATGTAAACTAGGATGAATGTGCAAATTACATCCGTGTCCTTCACCGATACAACAGGACCCATCTTCTGGCTTGTGGAACAGGAGCTTTTGATCCACTCTGTACTTTCATAAGAGCTGGACATCCATCAGAGGTAAGAAATTTGCTTTACGGTAGTGATTCTTTCAGTCCAGATTCCAGCAAGGCCTCTGTGGTTAAAAACGAATATTTAAGATCAACTGTTCACAGTTCTCATAGGATAGATATTTTCCCAGATGAAACGTAATGCTGGACTATAATTTAGTTTGCAGCCAGAGGAACTCGCTAATATTTGAAAGTATATTATGGATATTATGCAAAGAATTCAAAGACTTGTTCATCTTAGGTTTTCTGGTGTGTTTTTAATTAGATAAGTTGATAGAGTAATTCTTAAGAAAAAATATTAAATTTGGGGGGGGAGTTTTAGTTAAATCTGTGGGGGGTTGGTTTCTTTGTTGCCTTTTTTTGTTGATTTTTAAAAAAATTAAATAATGCATCATATATCAAAATATGTCTTAGTTTGATGGAAGATGGAATTTCTTAATGAATCCTTGGTAAATTCAGCTTTTTTGTATTAGTCTTCTTCAGCAAGTGCCTGCAAGCTCCTTAATGATGCTTACAGCTGAGTGAAACAGTAGTGCAGAGATCAATAAGAAAAATATATCATCGATATTTTGATTCTATTTCTTATGCAAAACCAGAAATTGTCTGGACATCTCAGGAATTAGGATCCTCTCTGTCTCAGCTATATTAAAACAGGTTTAAAGACTCAGCAAAAGCACCAACCTCTCATTTTAAATTAGCATGTAAAACTACTTGGGCATCACATTTAGGTTGCTGAAGGCACACATGATGACAGCTATAGGAGCTGAACCAGGGATTCTTGGAAATGCACATTATTAGGTGGGACTTAATAGATGGAGGTGATCTCTAACCCAAAGATAAGATTGCTTTTAACTGGCAGGTGTCAGGGAGGGCTGCTGGTCAGTGGTTTTATTTCGTTGGTTCACGTGATGGTGGAGCTGAACACTTGTCATGGAGCTGATGTTACAGCACCACCCAAGAGAATCCTTGCTTTCCCCTATGGCCAGGAACTCTTGGCTTGAATAAATATTAATTTCACATATAAAGTTTTTTTTAAGTGTACTCATAGAAGTCAACTAAGAGACTTACTTCAGGCAAATGTTTCTGGTTAATTTTCTCTGAATAATGATGCATCCGTTTGACAAAACAAATGAGAACAGCATCACCAGAAGCAATCTCCAAGGATCCAGTCCATGCCGTGTACCTCCAACTGTTGTCAAAATGAGGAGCATCTCAGAAGATAGGACTCCAGCAAAGCACTTAGATTCAGAGCTGTGTGAATTGCAGAAACACACTGTCTTCTGAAATTAAGGAAAGAGCTAGATTATATGCAATGATAAAATAAGGCAAATTTGCATGTTTTCTTTGCTCCTCTCAGAAACCTCTGGTCAGGCTTCCCAGCAGAGTTTGAAGGAAACAATGGCTGTATATGTAGGAGCACTATTTTAGAAAGCATGAACAACAGACTAATAAAAATAGAAGCCAAGCAAACAAGATATATATAAGACTGTGTGGCCCATGATCATCCCCTTATCTATCACTGTCCTTCCTTCCCTTATTTTTGTTTATTATTCTTCCTTGTCACACTCAGGTTCTAAAATTTTACCCACACTGAAATCATGGGAAAACTTTTTTTTTTTGTTATGTAGACCAACAGGAAATATATTTTCTACACTAATAAGTAGCTATACTGTTTCCTGTTATCTTAAAAGCTGAGCATCAGGATTAAAAAAGACAGGTGCCATTTATATGGTTGGTTAAAAATAACGCATGGTATGTGGTTGAGTGGGAAAATTGTAATCTTGCTTTCTTTGAGTGATAACGACATGGTGTAATGGCAGGAAGTGAAAGGACAAGATCCTTCAGCAGAAAACTGCAGTTCAGTCTCTGCTGATCTATCTGGTCAGAATATCCTCTTCTAAAAACCTCCCATTACTGTCCCCTATTTCTTCCACCTCTTCTCTCTGGCCATATTCTCACTGTTTGACTGTCATGGAAAGGACAGTAACAAATGAAACATTATTTAAAATATGACTACATACCTCTTTACACCTCCTCATGTCTAAGTAGCACAAGGTATGTTTGAGGCTCATACATATCTGGACAATGTCACTTCTCGGACATGTTGAGGTGTAAAGTGTGGGATGTAGGAAAGGAGGGAGGAAAGGAGCCCTTTATGACAAAATTGTGTGTGTCATCCAGATACATAACTAATGCAGCATATGAAGGTAGATGCACACATCCATATGGAACTCTGAATCAGCAGTATCAGCATAGAAAAATACTTGCTCTGTGGTCACGGATTTTAACTGGAAGTTCCAGTGGTGCTCCCTGAGCTGATAGAGTAGGGAGGATGTGAACCTCTCAGTAAAAACTGCAAAATTCCTAAGTTATTAATGGTGTATAACTGTAAACTAGAGATGGTTTTGGAGAGGCATTTAAGCACATGACAGAACAGCAGGACTGTATCTTCTGCAACATCGCTTCCTCCCATTTACTGAGCAGGCCAAAGAGGAACCTGCTGTAACCTAACATCCAGTTAAGGCTCTGGATCTTGGTGATCACTAGTCACACGTGTCAGGGACATTTATTTTGCAGTTGGCTTCCAACAAATGTTTACATAGTCATCCATTTCTGAATAGCCAATTGGTACGAAAATGAGGCATTGCTGGTTTTCCTTTGAAAATGAAAATTTCCCAAAGCTACGATCACAAGCATGCTGTATGGCACCCTGATTTAGTCTGGGTTTGTGAGGTGCAGTGCAGTTTGTGAAAAGGAGCATTCTGCCTCCTGTATTAAATCTTAGATACTTACACAACCACAAATTCATCTTCTCATAACAAAACCAGGTTTGAGCTGTGCCTTGCAGAACACTGAGCTCTTGTCAACAAATCATGAAGCCAAAACGAGATTTCCAAAAATAGCCAGAATTTGATTGCTTCATTCGCAGATCATTATACCTTGGAACTGCCTTAAAAACAGAACATCTAATGTTCTTGAAAAACACAGCAGTTATGTCCATTCCCCAAACAGTCTCTGCAGAAGGCATTAGTCTTTCTATGTAATGATTGAAATGTGCTTTGAAATCTTTCACATGCACATTGTGCTATGATATGTTACAGCTTCTTCTGTGCTTTCCATGGTTATAGAAATTTAATTATACCATGCATTTTGTCTTAATATCTTGATCATATAAACCAATGAGAAATAAATATTGGTTTTATTTAATTCTACATCAAACTTGTGTTGTACCACCAGAGTATAACCAAATATATTTTCCTAAATCAGATTACTTATAAATTCTATTACACACTATATATCCATTTGAAATATTAAATATAAAATGGTTTACTGGATTCTATTCAAATACTGGTTTAATTGATTTCACTTTGGAATTCCAGGCTGTTCAGTTTAATAAAGCTGAATTTCTAAAATTATATAAGTGTAGTCACTGACACCGGCTTTTTATATTTTTCTGTTTCTAATTACTTTGACTCGGATCAATGTTGCTTTTCCAAATTTAAACATTAGGCAAAATATCCAATGTTTTTCTGCCATTTAGAAATAAGTTACAAATTAGGAAAAATAGGAGTGCTGACTTTGCAGACAGAACAACTACTGGTGTTTGCAATAGAACATATTACAAAGTCTTGTCCAAGAAAACATGAGCAAGTTAAATGACAGCAAGTAAGTTCGTTCATCACCTCTGACTTCATGAAATGCTTCCAAATGTCAAAAATCAGTGCTGGTCAGAAAAGATTTGGTTTGTCCAGGGTTTTATTTGTATTTCATCCAGAAATGATGGTGAATTCATTAAAATAAACATTATTTTTACTGAAGAAAGCAAGAGTCATGCACCCTGCACCCCAAATTTCTCATGAGGAAATGGATATGCACCATTCCCATGTAAATGGCAATAGAAAATCTGAGATAAGTCTTCAGACCAGATATAGAAGATGAAGAAAACTTAAGGAAAAAAATATCTTATTTTGCTTTGATTCTTGTCAAATTGAAATTTGTCTCTCTTGTTGACTTTGATGCCAACAAGACAGGGTGGGGCAGAGAAGGAGGGAAGCACCTGCATTTACTATCTTCCTTTTCCATTGATGTAAACTTCTCAGTTTTGGCAGCAGGCGACAAGTGCTGGAAGAAGTGCATTCTGTCTCAGTCTATCTTTCACCACATGTAGCTGCTGGCAAAGGAGTACTCAGGCACTGTTCTGTGCAGTTCAAAATCCCCTGGGTGAGTTTTATTGAACCTTAGATAAATCAAAGGTTCTATCTGCAGTCAGGTAATGATTTTATCTTTATGAGTTATCTACTCAGTAGAGCAACAGGTTGTAAGGGTTCTCTGGAGGCCTTCCAATGAACCAGATTGCCTTATTCACTAATAGACAAAGCACCTTTAACAAGTCCACATGGGAATTTCACCAAGCACAGCTAAAAAATTACTCTGCCTCCACAGGATCTGCAAAATCAGCATAAATTCCAAAAGAAAACAATGTGCAGAAATAATATCCCAAATTTTTGCAAGCTACATGGGGACAAGATAGAGCTGATTCATGGAGAGGAAGGCACCTCTGCATGACAAAACCTGTTTAGGAAATAAATTTATGGGAAAGAACAATGCATGAAGAATTTTTCCTCCAGAACACACTGTAAATTTTTAATATGTACATGGAACTGGCAAGGTGCCATTTTCATTGCCTCATTTAGCTCAGTAAACTGCCTACAGCTGTATTTTTCCACTTCAGAAGGCTGATGGACTAAGCCACCCTTTCCACAAAATGCAATGGTGGTTTTGGAGATTCTCCTCTAGGTGTTCCTAATCTGATGTATTCCTTATTATGTTATTTGCTCCTCAATTAGCCAAGTGAGATTCTGCTTATCAGGGAAGACTAGCTCTAAATCCTATGTCTTTAGCCCTGTTAGAGAGGTTTTGCCTTTGGTAAGCAGCAGGTCTATTTTTCTGCTTGGAAGACAGTTCAGTCAAGTTCTTTCTAATCTACATCACCTTTAATATTTTGTTGAGTGTGGGGAAGGACACTTCTTTTCTCTATACATTCTGCGATTCAATGCAAAACCAAGACAAGGTTCAATTGTGCAATAAGCTTTCTGTTTACCCCTTTACCCCAACCAGACACAGGCAACATGAGCTCCTCGGTTGAGTTCCTCCTGCTTTAACAAGCTAGAGTGAATTCACATGCAAGTCACGAGAGAATGTGCCAGTCGTATCTCAGTTTACCTCTGACATGACATAATTCTTCTGCTCTTGACCAGCATGTGATAATGTCATCATTCTTCCAGCTTTGTTGAGAAGCAAAACTGTAGACATATTTATATCTATTATTTTACAATAATAAAGTTGTTTCTGACGTATTTTTGTAATCAAAACAAGCAATGACCTGCCAAATTGCTCCCTCTCCATGCTTGCTCCTATTACCTCATCTCCACACTGTTTTCAGAGGATTAAGGAGGAGGAACATCTGGTTTCGCTGACCAAATAGAAGTGGGTGTTGGTCAGTTCTTCATTAGATAGAATGTGTGACAAATTCTTGCCCCGAAAATATTTGCTTAGAGACACAATGTTCTTCTGCATGGATGAAGAGCCAACATGTGGAGCACCATTCACTAAAGAGATATCGAGTTCTGCCAAGTGGGCAGCGCCTGTCATGAAACCTTTTACCAGAGGGGTCCATTTACATCCTCTGGTCTGCATGCCCACACCACAGACTGCCAAATAGGTGGTGTCTATGGATATTTTGGTTATTGAACCAAAATATCCATACACCCCGCACTTCATTTAGATTAAAGCATCTCATATTCCGGAAGTTGAATATGCATACATTTCAGCAGAGGTTAAAATGGTACCTAACTCAGACAGAAAATTAATTAGGTGAAGACATGTATGCTCACAGCAAATAACAAAGGTGCTGTGCTGCAAAAGGGAAAAGGAGGTAACACCACTGTTCCTCTGGCCTAAATATTAGCTGTTCTAATATTTAATTACTTTTAGTGTTAGGAAATAGCCACTTATTCAATTTTTCTAACTTCAGCTTCCTGTCATTTAACCTTGATGTGCCTTTGATAGCAAAGTTGAAAAGTCTCCCACTATCTTTTCCACATCTTTTCCTCATGTAAGTACCTATGCACAAAGATCAAGCCACCTCTTCACTTTTTTTTTTTTGATAAGCTGAATAAATATAGCTCCTTAAACCTCCTAGCACCAGGATTCTTCAATCTTATTTGTGTCCTTCCTGTGAACTCTCTGCAGTATTTTCACATCTTTTGGAAGTGCAGACACTAGAATCACATATGCTATTCCATGGTGTGTGCACAGGCAAGGTCACTGCCACACCTCTGTTTGATATTCCTCTTCCATGGAATCAAGTGCTGAGTTCTTGGCACAGCATCTCAATGAGAAATCTCTTTTTAGTGGTTTGCACTTGACCCAAAGTTCTTCACTTGAGCACAAAGTTATCCCAGTTTACATGCTTTTCTGAGGCACCTAATTATCAGTCTTGTATAACAAGGTAAATGAGGAGATTGCTGGCGTTGCCTGTCAGCGTCAGAGCTTTGACAAGGCATCTGGGATATCCAAGATCCCAAATGAGGCACCTCAGTCTAATACATGAAAGCAGTCTGGAGAAGGATCTGAACCTCCATCTCCTAGGGTGTTTTGATGTACTTCAGATACAAACTCTGTTCCCTATTCCAAGATGCAACACTTTGGATATGGTTGTATTAAAATCTACTTAGAAAGCTTCTGACCCTTAACTCAGTATTCCAAGCATTCCATAACCCGAGCTCTCATTAACGTTTTCTCTTTCTCATTTTGGCCTTTTCAGTACTTTTGTAAACTTTACTAGGAAAAAAATCATATGATTGTTTAAATCACTGCTAAATTAGAAAAATCATCTTTCAAGCAAAAAATAAAATTTAGGGAAACATCCAGTAAAAGAGGGTTCATCAATGATGCCTCAGAAGAACTGTACTTTGATGTATGTCAACTGTTTGTATTTCTCAAAATTTCTACAATGTACATTGTTTATCAAATAGGTATGTACTTAGTGAAATGCTGTGGAGAAGGTCAACTATTCTGTAACAGCACAGTTGCTCTTATTTGTCATTCTTATATTTGTGGCAGACAACATGTTTTTTTGACAGTGCTCTCCATCCATAAAATTAGGTGAATTATATTCATTACTTTTAAATATTGTCTAAATGTGGCCATACATGAAGTGTAAATTCAATTTGGGAGATTGGTAGAGCATATGAATTGATCAGCCATATGAAATGAATTTTCCATTGTCTTAGACCTGCCCTTTGCAAGATTAAACACAGATGGTCCAGGGAGAATGAATCCATGCAGAGGAATAATAGTGTTATCCCACAGAGAAAGAAATCCTCCACCTGTGTGGTAATTTGATGGGGGTAACTGAAATATTCCAGCTCTCATTATAATGATTTTTAGACTCTGCCACATTTATTTATGAGAGAAGGTATTTTTCTAAGTGACAGGACGTGGTGAACTCTATGTCATTGTTTAAAGAATAGACTTACTAATCAATAAGGTGTTAGTTAGCATGATTAAAACCAGGAAAAAAAGTGTTTAGTTAACATTTTTGCATTATAAGATGCACCATAATATTGTATAATCCTTCTATGATATGTGACTGATATTTTTCTTATTTGACTTATATCTATATTGAAAAATTATATTTGATTAAAAAGTTAAAGGAAGTGTTGCTAGCAATTCATCTGTGTCATTGGGAGCCAATGGATCTACTCCTCTACTTTTTTTTTTTTTTTCCAGAATGGCCAGTTTAGACATCCTGAGCTGAAGTTCTGCAAAATTTGGCTGTCTAAGGCTCCACACCGTGGGGACAGGCAGAACAGGGGGTCTGAGTCCTTCTGAAATCCATTCCCAGTTTAATGTAGCTGTTCTTTCCATGCCCAAGGCATCTCTTCCTCCTTTCATCACCAAAGCCTAGACAGAAGCTCAAACCTTAGGGCTGCATCCTTCCTTTTGTATTTTTTCATGACCTTTGTCCCCAGTTGTTATGGCAGCAATCATTAGATTAGATCATTAGAGAGAGCTCCATTTGGTATTTGCTCTGATATGACCCTCACAATCTCTGCACAAGTTTAGCCTGTCAAAATTATGGAAGAGGAAAAGCTTTGGTTAGTGAGGCTGTGTGAAGACTCTGCACTCCCCCACAGAAATCCCTTCACTTTTGTACAGCATTTGTGAACTATCTTTACCTTCCCTTTTGCTTGGATAAAAGACTGTATCACCATATACAACTACTCATACATTTTAATTCTAGAGAGCCTTTATGTGGTCCCTGGAACTTTCATACATATTAACTATCACATTAGTGCAATTTAATCAAGATTTCTAATGGCTCTGTTCTTTGCCATAAGACACTTAATGAGTTTATGTGAGCAGCTCAAGGTTGCACAAAGGTGTCCCGTCTAAAATTCTGACCAATTCTGACCACTGTCACTAAAATACTGTGAGCTGCTAAGGATAAATGCCTCTGATTTCTATGTGCAGTGTGGCAGGATCTTTTTTTCTTTTGCCAGATTTTTTCACAGTCATTAAGTCAGGAAAATATATTATTTCTGTCACTTTAGGCTAGATATTTTGACACAAGTCACAAATTGCTAATCCTTTTGCAAACTCAGACAGCAGTCTGACATAGCTCCAGATTTTAAACACATTTTCAAATTGATGCCCAGTGTGTCTTAATCATTTAACTGCGGAATAAAATGCACAGACCTGAAAAATACATCTGAATTTTTAGGGAGGATTTAATGTCTATAATATTTTATGCACTCTCATCCCATAGGGTGATTGATCTTTTCAGTATGTCAGTGGATAGTAAAGAGGATTGAAAACAGATCCTCAGAAGAAATACTACCTCTCAAGTAATCTTAATGATGTCAAATAGGAGAAACCTGACTATTGCAGACAGTTTTTGAGGACTCTATTCCTAATATTGTATCCACATTTGGCTTGTAAAATAAAGTTGAGTGAATGCTGAAGGTATAATTTTAAAAAAGTTAGTAATCCTCTGACAACGAGGAGAGATTTTTTGCCAGTGCTTAGATATTTTTTGAAAATTAATGCTTGGATTATTTAAAGAAGATATTACATGAAAAGTTCTTTCCCTGTTGGAGCATCCTTGTCTTGCTCACCTATATACCTGCATGCCTGTTTTATGATGACTTAAATAGGGCAGGGTGTTGCAAGAGGAACTTATTAGTATTATTGTAAGTATTTCGAGCAAAGGTTCCTTCATATAAACTCAATTATATTCCACTGGGTTTAAATTTCTAATTTTCCAATGAATTAGTTGGCTTTGTAGCAATTAGACACCTAGCTAATGTTTGGGACTATATTTATCAGATAATGCAAATGCACATTCTTCTTCGCAACAGAATTTAGTCTGCTTAAATGCAAAGGGCTAAATAATATGAGACACCTCTTCAGGCCTGACTCAGTAAATTATTTTCTGCTGTTATACAAGGACAAACTATTTTCCGGTAGATCTCTCTTACCACGTGCCCTCTTGATGAGGCAAGTGTACAGATTAGGTAGGTCATGGAGCTGAATGTTCATTTTGGAGACTTATATTTGAATTATATTTTCTGCTGATTTACAGACATGTCCTGTCATTTTCCAGCTTTTTTTTTTTTTTTTAATGGGGAAGTCAAAGTTCATCTTTCCTAAAAGAAGACTCTGCATAGTGTGTTCAGTGTGTCGTTCTATGTTGAAATAAAAATGAAAGGATAAGTAGAAAATAAAGAAAAAATAAGTGAAAAATACTATTTTGAGAATATACAGAACAATAAATATTTGCAAAAAAGTAAATTTGTGTGTGAATTTATACTAAAAACATTATAGTGTAAAAGAGAATGGAAATCAAGACGAGGTTTGTAAAGCATTTCACCAATGTAATTGGACTTTTTTCTCATGAGAGTGATTGAATACTGAGTAAATGCATAGAATGTTTTTGATTATGACAAAAAGTGAAGTGCAATGTACACTCCCATTTTTGATGCTTTAAGGATTACTTGAATACAAAAAAGAGTGCAACATATATGACACTAACACCATGTGGCTTTATTAAGGACTTTAAAAGAACATTTCTCATAGCTTTGCATAAGCAGTGCATCTCTATTTTACGCTTTCCCTTTCAATTCACTTTGCATATGAACCCTACTTTTTCTAGCTCTCTTCAAAAAAGTATAAATTGCATGACCCCTAGAAATGGAAGGCAACAAACAGCTCTTGCATGTGATATCATTCTTACTCTAAGCTGAAGAACTATGAGATCATTAAAGCTGAGAAATGATCTCGTCCAATGCTTTAGAGTAGTAAATAGTATAGCCAGTGTTTAAAAATATAAAAATCTGCACAGAATTTTTCCTCACTGTGCTCTAAATATGATTTAATATCTGTCAAGGTGAACAATATGGACTTGCTAGGGAAAAAAAAAAAAAGGCAAAAAACCCAAATCAAAGCATACCACACACAAGAAAATAAAACACAAGAAAACCTACCAACCACAGAAATGCACAGGCCTCCTTGAGAGCAGACCATGTCAGTACTGTTGCAACAAATGCATACACAGTTAAGGGTATAATTAAAGATTATGAATGAGATTATTTCAATCTCCTTTAAAAATGCCAGTATGATATGTTTTACATTTTTTGTTACATGGAAAATAATAAACTTTAAAGTGAAATAACCAAAACACCACAAATTCTTACAGAAAATCTAATTATTTTTCTCTCACAAAAACAATATCCTAGGAAAACACAACTAAAGCCTTTGTATTTTTAAGTCCCTGGTTTACTGAAAAGATACAGCCATTGTATTAATGTTCAGAATAGGCTTAGATACTCTGCTGAACAGGAATGGAAGTAGCATATGCTTTAAATTAATCGCATGTATAAGTGTTGTCTTGACCCAGAGCAAAGCAGCACTTGGCATTAGTGAAAGCAATTTTCTGCAACAGAAGTTAAATTCAGTCTTTAAGTTTTAATGGCTCTGATTGACCTTTTCTTTCACTGTTGTTTATAGCCTAAATTATTCTTCATTGTCTAAAATTATCAATTCATATCAAGTTAATGAAAAAATGTTTGATGCTTTGAAAATATCTTTTATTTCTTTGAAAGAACATTATTATTTTAATAATAGTTGAAAGTGTATTATGTTTCCTGAGTCACTGGTATCATAAATCAAACCCAGAAGCCCATTTCTTTTCCCAAACTACATGTAGAAACACGTAATTCCACTCCCAGCCCTCCATATGTGCTTTTGCAAAGTTTCTACCCTAACCACTGAAAAATGTCCATAAAATAAATTGTGATGTTGAATAGATGGGCTGTATAATCTGTGAGGAAACTGTCAGTTTTACTCTGACATTTCTCATGGGATTTCAATGTCAAAAACTGCAAGGAGGGTTAGAATTATGGAATTAGCCTTCAAAGCTGATTATTAATGTGCGCAACGCTTATTTCATTTAAACCTGCGCCCCATGGAAGCTGACACATCATACACCTGAACTTCAGTTACTTGCCCCAGTGATAGGAATAACTTATTGCAACCATGGAATATTTGGCACGCTGTCCTAAAAGCTGAAGGTGGAAAATGTCTCTTGGAGGAGTCATTGCTTACATTTTCAGCAACTTTTCAGACAGTTACATGCATCTGCAAGCATTTATGAGATACACATCCTGCTTTATATCAAAACTAGTGACCTTCTCTTAAAAATTCCACGAAATTGCACTGAAATCTATTTTCTTGTCTACCTCCAGTGGTAACACTAGATTATATATTTAACCTACAATCCTTACTCATAAATTCCAGATAATTACTAGATACTATGCATATTGTTTAGCATTTTCATTCCACAGTCATATAGTTGCGGTTTTAAACACATTCATGTTATGAATGTTAAAAGAGATGGGTTTGTCTTTACCATTGATTTAATTCTGATTCTCAGGGAAATTATTAACTACATTAGTAGCTTTTTCATTGTGCTGGCACAATTTTCTGTACAGTGATGAAAAGTTCTTCCACATCATCCAGAAGACTCCCCTACTGGCCACATCTCCCTGCTGTGGGTACCAGTGGCATTTTACCAGGGGAAGATCAAAATAGGGAGTGTGTTTTATCCTGGTGGGATCATGTCTCCCCCAACAGCAGAAAAACTTTCAATTTCTATTCCATATGTAGGACAGAATGGGAGTCGCAAACTACAAACCAGGAACTATGTATAATACAACTTCTTCAAGTATGGTTTCAAAACAATATTATTCCCACACATGATCACTTCACCTATTTTTTTGTTTGTTTGTTTGTTTTGTTTTTTTCTCTAATCAGTTTTAATTTATTACTTCTTCCTTGCATGGGGCACACTTTTTTTT
>WBMY01013032.1:34757-57058 GCA_013397315.1 Donacobius atricapilla
TTTTTTTTTTTACTATTTATCTCACCCAGTTGCCCTTAGATAGCTCTCTGACTGACAGAGCCCTTACCTCTTGTTTTATTTTTTGGTTGCTATTGGCTGGTTTTAAGGCTTGAAAAAATAAGGCAATATTTTAATAACTGGACTAAATTCCTTTTTATTTTTTTTAAAGAACCAAAATTTGTTGGCTCATACATGATTCCTGACAATGAAGACCACGATGATAACAAAGTATATTTCTTCTTTACTGAAAAAGCTTTGGAAGCTGAGACAAGCACTCATGCCATATATTCCAGAGTGGGACGTGTATGTGCGGTAAGATCCCTTCTCTGATAGTGCGGATAGGAAACTAAAACAAATGATGAATTCTCCAGCAAATTATTGTCACAGACTAAAGTTTTACCAGAAGGAGCAGAAAGATCATGAGGAAAGACTTTGCTTCCCTGCACTGCTCTGTTTGATTACCCATTTCACACTCAGGCCATTCTCCTGGTGTGTTGATCTCATCTCTTTTTGCCTCCGTGGCCCCACACACAAACATAGGGTGTTGGGCAGTTGCTAGAAAGGAGCACTGTTTACATGATCTCCCAGCTTCCCCTATTGGCACTCTCTAAACAGCGATGAATTTTGGGTGCTTTCCTCTTCTAATAACCAACTACTGTAAGGCAGATGAAAGGAGCTCCCCCATTTTCACACTGGGACTAGATCAGCTTGATTAAAGGAAAGAAAGAGAAGGTAATTTCTTAACATCTGATTTTGTTTCAAAATAGTTTGTATTCTCCCTCCTAACTGTAGGGGATACAGTTTAGGGGATAGTTTAGGGGATTCCTAAAACTATTGAGCAAACAGCAAGGTACAAGTTAATTATTTTCTGTCACCTCAGTAAGTGGTATTTGTCATATATGCTTACCAGTATACTGCCCCTTAAACTTAGGTACTCATGCATAACCTAGAAACATCTGGTGTATACCAAGTACCAAACTGAAGCCTCAGACATTAATGTTCACAAAGCCTCTTGGATTTCTGGATTCCAACCTGCATCAAGATCCAAGCTAGAATACTTTGGCTTATATTTTGAATATATGCCTGGATAGATTATTTTAATAGTATCCCCTGCTCTGCAATATATCCACCTGGAAGTTTTATCTCTAGCCATGGGATCATGGGATAAACCAAAATCCCACTGACCTTTCTCTTCCACTTCTCCAAAACTTATCTGGACCTCACACCTACATTATATAATTTATGTTTAGTGAATAGAAAAAATAGCTAGCTGATGATTCAAGAACTGGCTTTCCCCAGCACCCCCGCCCCAGCTTTTACATTTTCATCTGAGCTGTAACAGCTTTTGTAACACAGAGGCATCTACTCCACATATTTCTACTTTTCTGAGGAAAACAGATCTCTGTTTGTAAGAGGAGTTTTGCTAGGCTACTGCAGAGCCTTCAACAGCCAGTCACACAGGTCTTGAATGTAAGGCCACAGATTGAGGATGCTACCTAAAACAAATAGTACTAAATGTTCTCTTTTCATGAAAGCCCCAACTGTTGCAAGAGCAAAAAAAAAGGTGCGACAGCCATAGCGAGGCAGGTGCTATTTAAAGTTGTTGAAATTGTTAGAAAACCATGTAAATAATTGCCCCAGACTTGCCCCAGCTGCACCAGGTCTATAGATAGATTCAGGGCTTCAGCTTCCAGATACTTTGAACTAACTCCACTCTGAGATCTTAAAGCTAAACTTCAGTAATGTACTCAATATATCTAGTTTGCAAAAAACGAGCAGTAAAAAAAAGCTTTACAACAGCTGTATAGCTAAAACTATCCAGGGATGTGGTACAGAATTAAAAAAATTCTTATGAAACCACAGATCTTATTGAGACCTGGACTTGATCAGTGCAATCCCACTTGAAAACTGACTCCAGAGAAATAATTCTAGTAAGAGACATGTGGTTTGTAAATGGATCCTATTGACATTAGAAGATATAATGAGCAGCGAATTCATCAGAGATGTTTGTGCTTCTAGACTTACTCATTCATACTACCACTGGCATTTGTTTCTCTACACAGAATGACATGGGAGGCCAGCGAATGCTCGTCAATAAATGGACCACTTTCCTCAAAACCAGATTAGTTTGTTCTGTGCCTGGAAGAAATGGAATCGATACACATTTTGATGAACTAGGTAAACATTCTAGACAGCAACAAACCTGAAACCATGGAAAAAACATATACCTTCATGACAACACATCTTACTGTCAAATATTGCACTTGTATTCATTATCAAGGAATGGTGGTTAACCTTGTTTCCAGCATAGATGAAGTTCTACACATATGGAGTTCACTGTAACCAATTTACTCCTTTATTTACTGCATTGTTTTTGAAGATTGTTTTTAAAATCTGCAAAAAATTAAATGGAATAAATGAGAAAAATAGGATTATGCTTCTGAGAATCAATGAATTTTCTTTTGGCAGGCTGAGAAAAGTAGTTTTTTAACAATAACACTGCATTTAAATTTTACAGAGGATGTGTTTTTGCTGCAAACTCGTGATAACAAAAATCCAGTGATATTTGGCCTCTTCAACACGACAAGGTAAACAACTAGAAGAAATAATAGCAGCCATAGAGGAATGTTTGAACGGTCTATTAAAGAGATAGAAGCTGGATGATACATATCCCTTAGCAAATACATAGTAAACAGTTTAATCTCAGTTCTATTCACAGCGGGCTTCCTTGTTAATGTGAAAACTTCTCCATAACACTCAGGGGCTTGAAATCACATTCTGTGATTCAGTATATCTGGATCACAAATTAATTAAGTGTTTCTCAGCTTGACAATTTCCTATGTCAAAGTATATGCACTTCTGCATGCTTATAAGAACAGCATCTCAGAGCCACCTGTCCTCCTTCAAGAGCTCCACTGTAATTCAAGGTTAAGTAGATAGCAGCTTAAATTCCTACAAACATCTCAGCGAAGCCTACAGCAACAGCTGCAATGTTGGTGGTGGCCTCCTCTTCCTTTTTTACAGCAGCCTAGCTCAGGCGCAAGCACACAGTACTCCCAGCTTGGAAATCTGATTTAGTTTAAGATGTAACTGGTGGAAAAGAGCGTCTATGCTTTTGTCACTTTCTCCTGATTTGTTTTGTTTTGTTTTGTTTTGTTTGATAACAAAAGGCTGATATGCTCCTCTAGGGTTGCAGATACTTGGCATTTCCTACTGACTCTTGATGCCAATAGAGAAAGTTGGGCACCAAAGAATTTTCTGGATCTGCTTCTGCAGTCTTCAGGATTTTTTTTTTTTTTTCGTAGAGAGCACTGATACTTCTTTAAAAAAACATCAAAAAAGCTAAAAACAATTGTTCTTCTGCAAGAAAATAAAACAAAAAATGAAATTTAAAAATAAATAGGAACTTTTTATCTGGATGGTTCTACATAAAGTGATCTGATCTAACTAATAATACCAAGCAACATTCCCACTCAATTCAAAAAAGGACTAATTTAGACCATTTATTTTAGTCAGCATTGGTTGGTTCCCATCTTTCCAAGCAAAAAAACAGTAGGAAAAATGTTAAAGAAGAAAGAAACCGTTTAAGTCACTAATCAAAGACATACAGGACCTGAGTTCAGTTGGTTTTGCTTTCTCTGTTTCTAAGCAAGTAATTTAGAGTTTGCGTACACCAGCATTAAATTTTGGCATAACAACACAGAGCTTCCTTGGAGAAATTTTATAAATATATAAACACATTAAAGACTTTTAAAGAACATTGGAAGAAGTACTTAGAAGAAAAGCATATAGGAACGAATAAGTAATGTTTTCTCCCTGAATGCTGTTGAAATGTGATTTGTTTTTAATCACATAATAATGTCAGAATTATCTGGACAGAATGTGACATAATGCTTTAATAATGTCTTTAAATTTTACTTCATAGCAATATCTTTAGAGGATATGCTATATGTGTTTACCACATGGCAAGTGTCCGAGCAGCTTTCAATGGACCATATGCTCATAAAGAAGGACCTGAATACCACTGGGCTCTCTATGAAAGAAAAGTACCTTATCCTAGACCTGGTTCAGTAAGTACAGTCTATTTTCCATTGCTTTGCTGTGTGAATGGTTTTGGAAAGAAAAAGCAGACCGTTGCTAATGTACAAATCTTCCTGACTTTGCAGTCCAGGATACGCTTCTTTGAATATCTACATACTCCAGCTATTCCTGGAAAAGTGTGGAATAGCTCAGCAATAGGTTTAATCAGGTACTAGAGCTATACATTTTCCAAAGGAAAATAGTGGGACTAAGTATATAAGATTTTTCAAAATCCTGTTGGGACATGGTTTTATCAACCTTGTGTAAAGGTACTAAGGTGCCAAAATTAGGACCCCAGGCAAAATGGAAAAAGGCAGATCTAGAAGGTGGATCAGATGCATTCAGTTTCATTCACAAACATTAAGTGCATTACTTGTTAAGGAACCTCTCTTTCTTTCTTTAGTGTCCTGAAACCGGGACATTTAACATGTGTTAAAAGAACAAAAAGCAAACAAACAAACAAACAAACAAAAATCCCGAAAAACCCCCCAAGAGAATCCACTATTGCAATATCAGATGGTTCCTGTTCCTTTTTTCCACCTCATTTTCCAAAAGTCTCAGATTTAAATACTTCTGTAATTTAGATCAATGAGCAGGTTAGAAATGAGACGCATTTTAATAAAAGTAACTAATCAGAATAAATGCATTTGTAGATAAAGAGCAAATTCTCCATAATTTAAAGTCCTTTGCTCAAGATTGGTTCTTTCTGGAAGGCACCCTCACAGTTCTTTGATTTCACTTCAGACATCACAGAGTGAATTTTTCTACCCTTCAATTAGGTGCCTGAGCTTATAAACATTCTTGTTCTGTACCTTTTACAAAGAATATAAAAATATTAAAACAACACTGTAAAAAACCAAACTCAGAAAATCACTCATACTTTTTTGTTAATTTTCACACAAGTTTCTTTATAAACATTTTTTTTTCCAATGGCTATTAACTGAAGGAAGGAAACAAGACATATTTTGAAAATGAAATTAAATGGAAATTACTGTAGCAAGCATTCAGCAGCTATAGAGGTGCTGTCATGTACGGAGTTGTTCCTGTCTGGTACTTAGATTTCTGGAGCAAATCCCAAACTCATGACTTAAGAAACAAGTAATTAACTTCTACAAGGAATTCCTATGTTGTTTTCTCAAGGACATCAAAAGTAATCTCCACCTCAAGCCCTTTTCCTGTTTCAGTATCCTTTTAGGTGCTTTTGCAGTTTCTATGCCAGGCGCTCACATCCCCACTCAAGAGGTGAGGAGGGCACCTGCTGGTGCAGGTCGAAGGTGCCCTTGGCATTGCAGGGCCTGTCGCCATCTCGCAGAGCAGGCACAGCCGCAGCCTCCAGGAGGAGGCAGGCAATGCCAGCCCAATTCAGGGAAGCACAACACCCAGAATTTCTTTTTTTGCCCTGTACCTTTGGGGATTACTGCCACCTACCCACTCATGGCATTTGTCATGTGCTGAAAAGCAGCTTTTGTTTACGCTCGGGAAACTGAGTGTAAACAAACATGACTTGTCATGTCAGCATTGGGCAGATTTCTAACTCTGAGCAAAGACATTTCTAATAGCTGTTTGCCTAAATCTCCCCCAGTTTTCACATTTCGCCTCTTAATCTCCTCTTGGGCTAGGGGCTCACTCTCTTGATCTTAAAGGCAGATTAAGCAGTTGCTGGACATTCCTTTCAGTGCTGTTTTCCCTATGCTAACAAATCAATATTCCCTTTTATACTAAAAGCAATTATTTCCAGAAATAAGCATTGCATACAATTAATTTATCACTGAATTTCTTGAATGCCTTTTCTCATTTTAAATTAATCATTTAAAATCAATATTTTTCTCTACTTCTCTTGGGTTTACAGACATAGGTCAAAATTTAGAAGCAGATAGTACAAAAAAGAGATTATCTAGGATTTAAACCTTATGAATATGATTTGACCATCTTGGCCAATGAGCTACCTCTGTAGCAGTGCTGACATCGCTACCAAATTTTTTGTTTGTTTGTTTCACATCAAATGAAATTATTTGTATTGAGTCAGGATAGAAAAACTGGTAAAAGAATTTATCACATTATAGGAAAAATGGTGGAATTCAAAGGAATTATTCGTTCCCTATTTGATAATTTGTATAGCAAATGTATGGGTTTTGCAGTTTTACCAAATAATGAGGCCATACTATGCATGGATTGCAGAATAGCTGTATATTTTGCAAAGATGATATGATCCAAGTTCTTTAAGTGGTATTCCTTTTTATTTTCCAGGCAGTAGAACACCTCACATATGTTATTTGGACTAGCATTAAGCACAGGCATGGATTCAGTATTAATGACTGCAGTTATTACATTGAGATCTCCTAGCACTGAAAATTAAATGGTGTCTTTTTGGCAAGAAGAAGGGAACACAGAGCCAGCACTTCAGCAAGGTTGACAATGATTTATAGGAAAGCTGCCCTAAGTTCCACTTGCTTTCAATGTTTCTCCTCCTTGGCCGTGTTTGGGTCAGACTAGAGTGTCACCTCCCCAAAAAGGCAAAGCATAAGAACAGAAAAAGGAGGCAGAAGAGTGCAAGTAATTTCCCAATATCAGGGAAAAATTAGCTGAGGATCAGGTCTCTCCTGGATGCTAACAGATTTAATTGTGGTTTTCTTTATATGTTACAGAGCATATCAGAGGCTGAAGAAGATGGTTCTGCCAGCTAACAGAGCATTAATTGATTCATTTTTAGCTACTCATTTCAGGCACAGTTTAGAGGTCTTTTCAATGTTTAGCCAGTAACATGAAGAGAAATTGTGTAGCAGGCTGTAGCCTAGTGATAGGCTTCACACTCCAAACATGTGCAACGTGTTGGTAAACTAAATCCCACTACCTTTTCTATTACAGGGGTGACAGTGACAAGAGGCAAAAAATAACCTACTAATGGGTATCTCTGAGAGTCGGCACTCATTGATCTTAGGTATTGAATGAGTAAAGAATAAGTCCACGAGGAATAAGAGTAGAGCTTAAAGCTAAATAAACAGAAAGACACTGTTAAGAATCACACAGGTTCTGACAGACTCTGCAACCCTCTGCCGTAATCTTTGCTGGTTTTTTAGTTCATTTAGGCTGTGTTGCTTCTGGAAATGACATCAGCTACATCAAAAGTGGTGTTGATAGACTTCAGAGACAGCTGCATCTACTGTTTCATTTCTAGACTACTTGATTTTATTTAATTAAAATGAAAACCCTGTGAATGCTTATTTCTATTAAATCTCTCCAGGACTAGAACTTTGCAAAGGGAAACTGGCAATTCCTATTCACTTGATATGCTGTGCAGTGCATGGGAAGCACAGGCTTAGCCTGTCTTCATGCTCCAGCTCTGTCTCTTTATTGCAAACAGCTGGTAAAATTCCATCACTAGGTTGATTAGACAATTACTTTTAAGTCAACACTGAACAAATACATTCCTGTAGCTAAACCCAAAAAGTGGAAACAAATATTGCCCTACCTGACAAGTGCAGGAGTTTGTTATTGTCGATTAGAGCTGACCTCAAGTTTAAAATTACTGTTTCCAGTAAACATAAGGAGTATTTTATTTCGTTTTAATGACTGAAAAATCCAATTTAAATAGAGAAAGGCTGCTACTGTGGCTTTACTTGAAATACTTCTTAAAACCACACTGTTGTATGAATATTTGGAGAAAGTAAATGGTTACTGAGGTATTTCCAGCTTGATCATAAATGGTTTCAATTAGACATCATGAAGCAAATTGGAAATGTAGGATCTATGTTCACTTGGGAAACACTATCTTGTTCACAAAGCATTCTAAAATTAACTTCTCTCTTTAACGCATTAAATTATCTCTAATTGCACATTTGACTAAAGAAGTAAGTCTCTTTTAATCAGTCATTGACATAAAGTTTATTTGCTTTGCAAACTGGTAGATTGATCAGTGCAAACATTGGTATTTGAAGCTAAACTGTGATATATAATACTGCCATCAAGAGTCAGGAATTAGAACCAAACATAATACTGTTAAAATGCCTGAAATCAAAAATTACTGTTGCTGATGGCATAATTTTTAAGTATGCTTAGTTTCTTATGGTAATACATTTTGCAATCAAAAAATAATGTCTAGAGGTTGATTTCAAGCATTAGTGTCCTGCTGACTTTGCATGGCTGTTTCTCTAGTGGGAGAGAAAAGCCCTTTCTTCTTACTCTGTCCATGGCTGTTTCGATTGCATCTTCAATATGAATTTGGGGAAGACATAATCACCATGGCTTTTGTCAAAATCTAAAAGTATGTCAAAGAGGGGTGAACTCCTTCTTTCTAAACATGACAATGCCAAGCTACTGTCCAGCGTTTCCTTTCTTCTCATGATAATTCACACAAACATAAAGTACAGAGCTCACTGTCCTAATTCCCGCTGTGGTCTTCTGTGCTGGATTTTCTGTAGACTTGTCTTTATCCCTGAAAACAAGACCTTTTTCTGACAATTTCCTTGGCAAACCTTGAGGATAATCCATGTTCTATGTTTTTGCAGTGTGCCAGCAAGGTGAATGGCGGGCTGTACACTACCACCAAAGACTATCCTGATGAGGCTGTCCATTTTGCCAGGAGTCATCCACTGATGTATCAGCCCATCAGGCCTGTTCATAAGAGACCAATACTAGTTAAAACAGATGGAAAGTACAATCTCAAACAAATAGCAGTTGACAGAGTGGAAGCTGAAGATGGGCAATATGATGTTTTGTTCATTGGCACAGGTAAATAAAGAAAGCAAGAAAGAATTTTTACATTTAAGATTTAGTAAGTTGTTTGGGTGAAGTTTTTAAGTTTTGTTTTTTCAATACAATATTTCTTTTTAGGAACTTTTCTTTTCACGCCTGTGCCAGTCTTCACCTTAGAGAGGATGTTAGTCATTCTAGACATGTGCTTCACTGTGATGCTATCTTTATATAGGAAAGTAATGGCAGGGAAACATTTAAAGACTAACAAGAGAAAAAAGTATAGGATTCCATTTTAATTTCTTTGCTTTATAAAAAATAACATTAAAAAAATTGCAGACCAATCAGCCTTATTGTTTAAACTTCAGAACACTCTGATGTACCTGAGCTGACACTTAGAGACCTGAGAGAAACAAACGTGATATGATTTCCAAAAATATCGGTTCAAGTTACTGGCTTTATTCCAGTTTCTTTTCCCCAGTTCTGGAGACAAGAAGTCTAGCTGATACCATTTAAAAAAATCTTCCAAATTAGTGTTACAACCCAGCTCAAGGAAGGAAGGAGGAAATGCGCGATTCTAAAAAACCCAAAACTGTTAGAACTTTCCCGCCATGTTTTCTTGTCTTTCTTCTGTGCCATTTTATTAAAATATAGAGAGCTTGCTCAACAAGAATTTTTAAGCATCTTCCGAACAAACAGAATAAAGGCAAAATATAACATATATCTGCACTAAGTCTATGAAAGCAGAGAAAAAATAAATACCCTAATGGTATTTAAAAAAATAAATACCCTAATGGTATTTAAAAAATAGAAAACCTTAAGAAAACAAGAGGAAAGGCTGGAACTACACAAGAATTAAGTCACATCTAATCTGTCTGGAAAAAACCCAAAGATTTTTGCATTCACATTTAATCAATTTAACAACAGGAGTGGTAACACAAATCATTTTGACCATTTTGTCTAGGAAAGCAGTTCCAGTGAATTATTTTTTACTAATGAAATTCCTCTGATAAGTACATTTCAGTTTTGAGAACATTTAAAAAAAACCATGTTCATAGAATAACAAAGTCCTATATATATTAGTGCTGTTTTCTAAGGTTTTAAACGGCCTCAGCACAGCCTTGGTAATGGACTTAACCGTGGTCTGAAAACATTGTATCCTGTGTCACTTATTTCTGTACAGCAGATTTCACAGTGGGTCCTACATCCTTCATATTTTCTCCTTGCATTTCTAATTGAGACTGTGTCAAATATTCTTGTACACAAGTGTTTTGTTCAGCAAAGTTGAATCCAAAGTGGCTTAAGCATGTGCTTTAGAGCTGTGCTGGATTGGGCCCCAAGAGCTCCTAGTGTTCTCAAGCTGTCTGATCTCAGGTGACATGAAATTCCAGCAAAAGAATTTGGGTTTTAGAAACTCTGAAATTAAACCTGCAATCACTACTCCAGCAAAGCTCCCATCAGAAAAGTCACTGCTTCTTTGAGCAATATAATGTTAGAAAGGGTTGATATATTTTTTCTTCTTTCCAGTCCAACACCTGCAGTGTAACACAAGTAAGCAGCATCTTACCGCTGAGCAAGTTTCCTTAGGGTAGCAGTGCAGGTTAGAAAGGTTCATCAAAGGCGAAGTCTGAACATCAGAGCTTTCACATGTCTGTCAGCAGGGTTTGAAGAAGGACTTACCTATGAAAATCAGAGCTCAGAATACAAATTCCTTTCACTGTTCTATGACAAAATGGTTGCCTTTGATTACATATTCTCTTTGAAAAATGGTGTATGACCCCAGTTTAATGGTTCCTCTTTTTGTTTCATGCTTTGATCTTTTGCTGAACATTTTCTCCAGTGCTTCCCTGCTTAATATGTCCCCTGTAAATCAAAGGTGACTGAAAGTAACAGAGGAAAGGAAGTGATATTTGCCATTGTTGATGACAGATTTTCAGATTAAGGAAAGCAAGGCTTTTCTATAAATAACCAGCAAGGCAAAACCAAAGTGGTGGAAGACCAGATGTTATTCGTGTGTTTTACTTTCCTGCAAGAGTTGCAGAGACAGAGAGGTTGATAAATTTAATTCAATGTGCCTTAGTCTTTTTGAATGCACATCTTATATTTTGATTCATCTCCCATTGACTAGCATCTTCAGCTCAACAGCAGTTCAGTGTTTCCTTAGAGAAGGATAAGAATTGTGCACCATGAAGCTCTGAAGGTTTTTGTACTTTTGCCTGGGGGAATGGAGCTGCTGTAAGCAATTAAGGATATTAATAGTTTCCTATCTAGTGTAAACACTCAGATCCTATAATTAAAGCTACTTTACACTTGCTTGCCTCAAAGGACTAGGCTTCCACCTACTCCTATTTCTTTTTCTGAAACATGGTTGCCCTCTGTCATCCTTTTGCTATTCACAATGGGTTATGATCCAACATTTGAAAAATATAATTAATTATGTATCTTACAAGTGTCTAAGTTGACTCTTTTTGTCCAGGGACAGGTTTTCATATTCCAAGAGTAAGAATCCTCATTATTGACAGCACAATGCAACTAACATTTCAGATTTAAAAATTTAAATCCAATATGAATTTGAAGAAGTCGTTTCAGGTATTTGAAGGCCATATAAATGTTTCAACCAATCATGACCTTTACTTTTGTTTTGTTTTAAATTTGTGTCCAGATAATGGTATTGTGCTGAAAGTCATAACAATTTACAATCAAGAAACAGAATCAATGGAAGAAGTGATTCTTGAAGAGCTGCAAGTATTCAAGGTAAACTGCTGTATACGAAGTATATACACAAGTCTTGAATTTTCTACAGAATTAAAAGGCCAAAAAAAATCTGAGGACAGTCGTCAATATGTAATACCTGTGTGCAAGAAGTTTTCTAAATTTCTAGCAATTTATGACAGGAAACCTTCATTTTCATTCTAACGTCCCAAGTACCAAAGCAAGTTGAAGCAAATCACAACTACTGCCTTTCTATTTATGTGCTTCGACATTGTAGTGCAACTTTTAATTAGAAATTTATTGCATTTTGTTTAATTCTCCCTCATATGCAGTTAAGTAATTAAAAAAGTATGATTGCACACACAAAAAATGTGCCTACTACAATCTTGGAAACTTAAATGAGATCCAGATGAAAAAAGGCTACTCAGAAAGAGTGAATCAGTTAGCCTGTCTCACCAGTGGGAAAACATGGGTCCTACTGAGGCAGAACTTTGTTCTCCTAAAGAGTAACCTATGACCAAAGTTCAGTGCTTGGCATGTGACAAAGGTAATATAATTAAGTTCTCCCAGTGAATATCCTCATCATGCCATGTTAGCCAAATAAAGCAGGAGGCTAACCTGCTTCAAACCACAGGGAAAATCTAATATCAAAAGTTAGACATTTAAATCTGGTACCTGAATTTAGGCAGTTTAACTATTGGCTTTTTGCCTGGGGGAAAATCACAGAACTTGCCCTTCTTGATAAAGCTAGTTTTCAATAGAACAATGAGGGGCTATGTATTGCTCCAAGGAATCTGAGCAAAGGGCAGAGAGGACAATGGTAAAAGAAGGAATTTCTGCTATTTTTGTCTTATCTTCAATGCATGTTTTGTTATAAAGAACACTCCACTTATCACTCTCAAGCAGGACAAAAGACATTCAGTGGTGGCAAGAGCTAATGTCATGTTTGACAGGGAAATTATAGTGTTCTTATAGCTCTGATAATCCTGAATTAAGTGTTGGCTGCTTGTTTCCAAATAAACTGTTTTAAAGCAATATTTCTGAAAGTCACAATTTCCTCACATCTTTCTTAAAGAAAGTCAAAGTATCTAGCAAAGCTGAATGTAATAAGTAAATACCAATACTATTTTACCTGATGAATTTTCATAGCAAACAGATGTTCTTTTTTCTAAGTAAACAAATATTTCCTATTTTTTAGATGCCAGTTCCTATTATTTCTATGGAAATCTCTTCAAAAAGGGTAAGTATTTTACAAGTTTGAGTTATGACCATTGTGACTCAAATGTAATGAAGCTGTAAACTGCACAGAGCTAGATGCATGGATAGATAGGCAGATGTACATCATGTATAATGAGATCTAGTTGGGTAGATGTAATCACTCTGTAATATAAACTTATGGTTATGTGCTCTGTTCCTTTAGAATGTTTTTCAGTTCTAGTGTTAAATATCCTTAGTTCACAATACCATGTGTATCAAAGCAAATAAAAACCAATCTATTTCATACATTACTGTTGTACTAATCACAGTAGGGATTAGCTTGCTGGATATGGCAATTCACAGAAAAGTTCTTTGTTGATAAAAGCTGACAGACTTCAGCCCCATGGGAATATCAGTACAAAAAGAACCTTGCTGGCTCTCCCACATATTCATTTGCCCTCTAGGGCTGTTTGGATCGGAGTTTTTTTTGAGCTTCTGAAAGTTTCTGCTGATACAAACACCCAATTTATTACTCTTATGGGCAGATTCTCATCCATATCATATCACCATATCATCTCAGCATGGAGCCATTATAAACATCCAAGGATAGTTATATCTTAATGTTAAACATGTCCGACAGTGATGTTAGACATCCGTTGCGATGTAGGTGCAAATAAGCACAGTGAAACCAGAGTAACAAAGAATAAAACCTGCATTATTAGGAGGTGTGACTTTGCCCCAAAGGGTTATTTGAGTTTTGGTGTTTAATCAACTTGCATTCTTCCTGTTTGTAATGCAGAAAGTCCAAGTCCTCTGATGGTAATTCAGAGGACCATTTGGGTCTAAGTATTTTGAATTATTTCCTGCCTCAATCTTTTTCTGCAGGGTGAAAGCACCCCTGGAGACTAGATTGTCTAACACTGCACCTAAGTAATTATTTAGAGAAAGACTCAGTGTCTTTTCAGATGTTTGCCTTACCTTTAACTCTGAATGAATTGTCATGGTTAAAGGGTTGTGTTGGAAGAGTAAAAAGGAGATATCATAAAATTTGAAGTAGCATTACTCCATTATATTCATCTCCAAGAGGTGTGCTATCTCTACTAATTCAAGGCATATCTGGAAAATCTGGACAGAACTGTAAAAAAGCCACCAGAGCAACCCAGTAGTTGAAGACAGAACTCCTTGTGAGAAGTAAAAGTAGCTTTAATTTTTCAAGAGATCAAAGAGAAGACTGAGAGAGAGCTGGAGAGTCATATATATATTCTACTGTGGGAAGTTACTTCCTTCTATGTGTGTGAGGATTCTTAAACACTGATGGCAAAGTAGCATCAAATTAAAAAAAACAAGATCAGCTTGTTGAATAGATAAACTTATTCTTGAAATAGGATACAGCTTTCTGACACTGAGGACAATTAAATATTGGAATACATTTTAGGGACAGAGTTGGCACCAAGTAGTTTTGTCTTTAAAATCAGCAGGAATATAACTTAGTTGAGCATGTGTGTAAAGGTTTTGTACCTCAAGCATTTTTGCTGATTTCTTTTGAACTTGGAGTTACTGAACCTGTGGAGACCTCCTTGTTACCTGCGTCTCCAGGTCCTTATAACACTGACCAGTCTTCACCAAGTCGTGGTACAATAAAATATCACATTTCAGGGCTGTGCTTTTTATCTGCAGAGACTGGGAAAGAATGTTCTTTGATGTTCAGTTGGCTAGATATCAGATGCTTCTTTTCCCTCCTGTGATTTACCAAGACTTAAAAAAAGATAAAAGAGAAAATCTCATCTCGTATGTCTCATTGAAAGTGTTGTTCGTGTCTACTGGAACAGTCACACTGTAGCACTTGCAGGCAAAGAATTCCCCTCAAACAAGTATCCTAGGTTTTCTCTTCATTCCAGCTGGCAGACTGAGTTCCTGCTACTATTATCTGGTTTATCTCACCAGAAAAATTCTTCAAGCATTGCTGTCACCAGCCTCTCTTAGTTTAAACCCCTGGCATCTCTGCAAGTTAAATTTCTGTGATCTAAAGAGACATAAGAGGCATAATAAAGATCAAGAACAGACTATCTGGATTAAAATATATATTTTTGTGATAGACTACATGAGGTGTCAGTATTTTCCAGCTTTAAGTAATTTTAAAATACCAGATTTTGACAGCTCAGTTGAAGAGTAGAAATTATGGACTACTAAGTTTGGGTATTAGGATGAGGAGCACAATGGAGGAACCCTTTTTCTGACTGGTAAAACTGTGGAAATGAGTTGTGCATAAGTTGTTTCTATTGCAGTGCACAATGCATATTTCTGTATTCAGAAAATTTACATTCATCAGCAACAAGACTTTTTGTCAAAAATCTTTCAGTTCAAGGTATTCTCTTCTGAATTTATTGTGCTAGCGTCTGAAGAATTAAATTGTTTATCTGTCATTTGATTTGAAAAGGACATCTATGTGAATTCAAAAGATTCAAACAATCAGTGCTAATACTGAAAGAACCCCCACACAAACCCTGCAAAAAATACTAAAGAAGTAGACAGTGGCCAGGTAATTTTTAAGAAAAGACTGCACAGAAACAGGAAAACAATTAAATATCTGTCTGTCTATCTATCTGTCTATCTATCTCCTGTGCCCTGATCATACAAATCATAGCACTACTGTGCATGTAAATGTGTGACCATATTCTAGGTGGCCATATAAAATTTACTTGAAAACTCCCATTTTAAAATTGAGTTTGTCTATAACCCTTGCATATTTGAACTTCTTTGTTTAAAGTCTTTCACATCAAGTTGGGGGGTTTTTTTGCTGATCAGTGAGGTGACAGACAAGTGTAAAGAGGGAGGCATTGGAAAATATCTTGATGAAGAAAAAGAAATGTAAGTCTTTGCCTATTCAAACACAAAGCTGAAACCTCAGAAGCGAGGAAATGCCAAAATAAACTTGTTCATTTTACCTTCTTTCCGTTTCTCTGCCCTCAGTAGGAGAGTTTACTCTGTAATCAGATATTTTCCTACAGAGTAACTCTGCCTCCCTCAGGTCACAGGCTGGATGCACAACCAGCAAGCAACGATTGCTATGACGATTTCCATAACTGCATTGGGAAGGGCAGTTTTAGTGGACATTGTAGCAATGCTATCGGGTGTATTTCTTGCAGCAACAGCTCTACGTGGGATCCGAGTCGGTCATAGCTCAGGTGAAGTTCCACCAGTGCGACATGTACGGCACGGCCTGCGCCGACTGCTGCCTGGCCCGGGATCCCTACTGCGCCTGGGACGGCATCTCCTGCTCCCGCTACTACCCCACCGCAGTGCAGGCTAAGAGGTGAGGGCTCCTGCTCCTTCTGACACGCTTTTAGCGAAATCTCTGCATCGACAGTTTGTACTGCAGCACGGAGTGCGTCCTATCACCCCTCAGTGGCCACCAGGCTGTGAGATGCCAGCTGCCAATTCCTCAGCATGACCCAAACTCACAGGATGGCACAAACTGCCGTACCAGCAGTAGTTTTATGACTAAAGCTAAGTCACTCCATAATTATTTACGTTACGCTGTAAACCTGAATTTCCTTGAACATCTTTTCAAGTCTTTGCAGCATCAGAGACCTAGTTTGGTAGTATTACATAGCAAGTATTATCACACATATGCAATAGAATTTCAAAAAGAAAGCAAAGAATCTTTGTTAATAGTCATATAATTTCACCAGCCAAAATCCAACCCGAGTTTTTGCAAAAGCTAGGGTTTGGTTTAGGTTTTCTGCTGTGGGTTGGAAGACAAGTTATTCTAGAGGTCAGTTCAAAGCACAAACCTGATTTGGATGTTTTAATTCTTCCTTGTAGAGACTCCTTCTCTATAGCATACTTGACTTATTCATGGTTTTGACCTTCACTCTTTCATTCAATGATTTCCCTGTGACCTGTTGTCATCCCTTCCCTCTCAAACACAGGTTCTGCAATTCAGCTACACAGTTCAAGTATTTAGAACAAGTATGTTTAATCCAGATTTTTTCACAAAAATTAGCTTTGCCACCTAGACAGAGCAACCTGAATCAGCAAAATTTTGGTTTTTCTTACTTCAAATAATTTCTGTGGCTTTTTTTGCAATTACTGATTTTAAAAATCTATGCTTATTTATATTAGACATACAAGGACCGTAAGAATGAATTGAATAAATTCCAGAGGGAGTTTTGAAAACTGCTGAAGATAGTTAAGGCCAAACCAAATCATAGTATCTCGAATTGATTATTTTTTTCTTAAGGAAAATCAGGAATATAAAGCTTAAATAAATGTATTTATTTATTTTTCATCTGGCATATTTTATCTTCCCATGAACCTGGATACACCCAAATACAGGATAACTATTGTCAGCCATAACAGACATTCTCATAATTTTTTATAAAAGATAATGAATACAGTCACGTTACTTTTAGTAACGTCACTTTTTGGATAAGGCACATTTATAAGTACAAATGAGAAACATAGTCTGTGGCTCAGCATAATTAGGAATCTCTTGGATTTACTGCACTAAGGCATGGGTTACACCAAGCAGGATAACCTACATGGCTTTTACAAGCAGAACTGCATATTGTTCTTATGCCTTTTGTAAATAGACCTGAAGGGGAGAAGTGGGGTCTGGTTGACTGCTCAGGGTGAAATGAGTCTGGTTACAGTTTTCAGGCCCCAGATTAAGAAAGATGAGCAGCTATATAGTGGGACAGGGAGATTAATGTCCTACAGTATATGTAGAAATTGGATTATCATAATGATAAAGCGTACAAGTTACTCAGCTAATGATGTAAAAGTCATTTGGGCAGGAAGGGAGGGGTTAAAATTTTCCAAGCAGCCTTTTATCTTGCTAGCAGTATCACCATTTACATTGTGCAGGCTACTTGTTGTCTAAGGCAAGATGAGAGAAACTCACTAAGGCCTGGACTCTGTTGTCCATGTTTCTCACCTAAGACAATTTCCAGAGTAGCAGCTTTTAAGTTCCCTGGAAACACATTTATCCGGGGTGGAGTGATACGAGCAGCACCCCAGGCACCTTCCTGTGCCTTACCTCCCCAACATTCAGCAGGTCAGCCCCTAAAAGAAGAAAATACTGCTGCTATCTCACTTCTTCTCTTAAGATAAGCACCGTGGCAATGGAGAAGGGATTTGCACTCAATTGAATGCTCTTGAAGTCTGCAAAACTTGTTTTCCATATCAGAGTTTGGGGAACAGCCAGCAAGACTAGCAGTGTTGAGAGGCATGAATGGCATTTGCTTTGTTCACTTTGGGTCACAGCGGAAGCTCAGAGCATTTAAAATTTAAGACCTTAGACTAACTGTGGTACAGGGAGAGGCAGGGAGAGGTACTAGGGACATGTGTATAGAAGTTGGTTTAGGTTGCTTCCCATCAGGTACCATGTGAAGAGTACTAGGGGAAAAGGCAGGTCCCAGCAGACAGCGTGGAGTTTTCTGATACCAACTGGGGGAAAAGGCAGGTCCCGGCAGACCAGCGTGGAGTTTTCTGATACCAAGTGGCACTGACTATGGCTTGGTTGGACTCCGGACAGAATTGATGCCACATCCCAGAACATTCATGTCTTAGCCTGGCCTTGTCTCCAGGTTTCTGCTGAAGTTGTGCATGGTAATGCAAGTAATGGAGTGCGAGGGGCATTGGAGCATGCTTGTTTCCGCTGTTCCTGGTATCTGTCCCTTCATTGGAGTCACGGAGTTGTGCCTTACATTGCAACGCACTTGAGCTGCCCTGAATACCACCTGTCTCTGCTCTGCCTTCATGCTGTACATTAAGGTGGACTTTTAATTTATAAGAGCAGTGCTGCTAGCGGGTAAGGGCACTGCTTAGAGCCCTCTTTTTAAATCCAGTCCTACAGGTGAAGAGTTGAATTGAGGCAGGGATGTACAATGTGCACTCCCCACTTTGATCCAAATGCTGTCTGCTTTAAATCCTGATGCCTCCAAGGTACAACAAGTGTTTAGAGAAACATTAAACAGAAAGCTGTGTACTAAGGCATGTAATGGATTTAGAGAGAAATGAAGCATAAATACAAAAACCCCATGCTTGGGAATAGATACTAATTTTTTAATTTGTGAAAGTCTATAATTCCTTGTACATGTATATCCTGGATAACTAATTAAATGTAGGATTTAGCTAAGAAAAAATAAAAATCTGAGTCCAAAATGCCATGTCTTGGATGCTGGCAGCACAGCATAGCACAGCAAACTTCCGTGGTAATTACGGATGTAAGGCTCCTGAATACTGCATATGCCTCAGATGGCAGAAGGAATTTCTATTGCATTCAAATTTCATGAAGTACACTTGAGAAAGCAGACATCTAAGATTTAAATGCTTTAGTTCTCTATTAGCTCTGCAATCTGATTTAGACAGAATCAGTTTTTTTCTAAACAAGCACTTAATTCTACAAGTGAGATTCTTTGCTGTACCAACTCACCATCCAGCCTGAAAAAGGTCTGAGGTAATTTAAAAATGTCTTTGAACTTGGGTAGGCATAGTGTGATTCTTTGCTAATTTTTAGAAGCTGACAGTGTCTCCCCTGCCTCCTCTCCCTCTCTGGCTTCTTTGTCCATCACCCACTCCAGCAGCAAGCATGCAGGCTACTGATTTACTTATGCAAACAACAATGGTGCCTTTTCTTCCCAAGACTTTTTGATTTTGCTTCATACATTCCTGGGAAATAATAAAGAAAAATGAAAAATGTGGTGATGGTAAAGAGGATGATGATGACTGTGTTACTTTCTTGCAGATCATTTTTATTAGGTTCCTGAAAGCAGAGAGTTAAGGGCTGAAATATAAATTAATAGATTTTAACTAATAGAAATTATAGATTACAAAAGATACTTCCCTACATTCAGAACATTTGTTAATTACTGAAAGTTGTTTCTTACAGTAATTTATCTTAGAGGTTGTCTGATACTCTATTATACACAGAATTTTGGCAAATCATTTCTAAGAAAACAAAAATAATACCAGGCTTATGTCAGTATTTGTAAAATGAGTTTATCTCCCATCATTTCCCTCTCGTTCAGCACCTCTCTCCATTTTTTCCTTCTGCTCTAGAAAATAGCAAGTGAAGGCACTGATAATTGTATCCTCCCCAGTCTTCTCAGTTGCTACAGTAAAATTCCAACAAACAGACATTTCTCTGCCTTTAATGATTCTGACAATACAGAACTAGGATTTTTTTAGCTTTACAGTGATCTTTAGGAACTGATGAGTACACAGAACATGCCTGCTACCTTTCCTGTTCCTTCCAGATAGGGCTGTTGGACCTGACAGCAGCAGGGTTGTCTTGCTTGGGTTCCTTTAAAGGCTAATGCATATCCTATAGTGTTTATGCATATTTGTGCAGGAGAATGTCTCTTCTGAGTAATCTACGTATACAGACTTGCAAAGCTGGTGACAGCATTTATCAGCACTGACAATACACATTGCAATGACAACACCCAGGGCAGAATTAATCCCAGTTGCTACCTCAGAATCTCTATTTTTATTTAATAGGATGCAAGTATTTTTGGCATTTCTCCCTAAAAAGCCAATGCAGTCTCCACTGTATTTTCAGATTCCCCTGAAACAAAATGGGAAAACTCTGGTTCTTCTCTGAATATCAATGGGGGTTAAAGCTGTGATCTTGGCCCACTAAGAACACTGGGTCAGGAGTTCATATGGGTGACAGAACCCAGAAAATAATAATTTCTGCAGCCAGATTAAAAATGAAATGAGTAACATCCATGGACAAAACCTTTAGATGGTGGTTATCTAAATAGTTTCAGTAAATTTGATATGTGACAAAATTTTGTCTTTTGGATTCTCATAGAACTGGAGAATAACCTTATTTCACTAGTAAATGCAAAGAATAACAGAACTCTTTGGCTTTGTTTGTTTCTAACATAATTTATACTGTACACATACCTACTGCATAAGATCTGATGTTCTGCATATTTCTTCTGTTTATCTCTTATGTATGGCATTGGGAAAGCTGAACAGAATTACTCTTTATGCAAACTTAGGAAAGGTATCCTTAGAAAAACTAAATTTGAGGCTGTTGGACATGCTAATCTAGTAAGATACAGCATTCCAATAGGCTCTTTTATTTCCCAAGTAAACAATCCTTATTTTATTTATCAAGACACTCAAAGAAATGCTATACAAAAACACAGTTCTTCTGGGAATGCACCATATAAGCATGTTTTGGTTTTTTTTTCTGTAGATGCAATAAAAAACTCAAACCTCAAAAGTCAGGATGGTTTTTCTTTCAAAAGCACTTGTATTATTTCCAGGTCAAAAACAGGGCTCACAGGTTCTGACCACAGTTCTGCCACCAGTTCACTTTCTAAGCATATGTTTCCCTGTTGAGAAAAATGAGCTCAGTAACTGTCTGTTACAAAGGCAAAATAAAATAAAGTATTTTCTCCACACGTTGAGATTCTCAAGTGAAAAAAAACCCAAAAAACCCCAAACAACAAAAAAGTGAGAGTGAAGGATAAAAGAAGAACCATTCACACACATGGGAAACTGTTCTGAATTAAAAAAGGAAAATTTCCTTCTTTTCTGGAGAGAGAGAGAGGACTCAAAGACAGGTTAAAGGTCCCTATGACTGAATGTTACCCAGTCAGTTCAAAGGATCTTCTTTCAGCATTTATAAATCAGTATAGTTATATATAAAATGGACACATAATTGTGCCTCTTCTCCAGACAAGTGTGTTTCTTTTTTCAGACACGTGACTCCCAGTAGATTGAGTAAAGACAAAATACTGATTTATAAATGAGTACTTTTCTCAGCAATTATAGCAATCAAGGTTTAACTCCTTAAGTTTTCAATGCATGCTAATTTAGCATAAACCCAGCAACATGCAAGCTAAACGTTTTGTCTCAAATAATTCCCCTTTTTCCCCTGCAGACGTTTCCGCAGACAGGACGTTCGGCACGGAAATGCAGCGCAGCAGTGCTTTGGCCAGCAGTTCATTGGTAATCCATTCACACACCCACAAATTGCTTGTAAAGGCCTGGAACAGAGTTTGCCAAGAGCATGAGCCCGGCCATGATCTCACCTGCTGTTTGTCACTGGCACGTTTCTATAATGTTATGGGAGCCATGGGGCTGAGGCCCTGCCATCCAGGTCTAAGGGTGACTGTCCCAGTGGCAGGTCAGGCGCATCCCAAAATGTTCATGTGGCCCCGCAGCTCTGACATTCAGACTAAGACGTGGACAATGCATCCCAATGGCGTCCAACAGAAAAAAAAGCAGAAAGATGAGGCAGAGAGAAGAAACAATGGAGCTATATCCTGAAAAGTGTATGAAATAGTCAGGACTATCAGAATTTAAGCACAGGCATGAACAGTGACAAGACAGAACAAAAATGTGTATTCATGATCAAGTTTTCTCTTAAAAAAAAAAAGAGTACTGTGTCCAATGCTGTTATCCAAACCCTGGAAAGTGAGGATTTCAAACATGGGTATTGGGAATAGCAAAACAGAAAGAAAACAATTGCCGGGAAATCCTCTGTATTTTGTAGGATAATACACAATACATTTATAGAAGAAGAAAATAAAACATAGAAGGTTCTTCTATAATGATATCTAGAGAAACGCTACTTTAGATTACAAATATATATATAT